>JAQJVL010000662.1:107500-460567 GCA_035578905.1 Stictocephala bisonia | reverse complement strand
GAACAATTAATATTCCATTCCAAATTAAAAACTCCATACAAGTTGTTAGTAGGTATAACGCTGTGGATTTAATTCATGAATATGAGAAAAAGTAGAGGTCACAGGTGTGATCCTTGAGGTACTCCATACAGCACTTTAAAAGAAGAGTAATCCAAAATCCAACTTTCATTTTTAACATGTTGATATGTTTATAGATTTAACTATTTTTGTTTTAAGGTACTGAATCTAAACGATATATGTTAGTTAACATGTAAATAACTATAAACCCCTTTTAGTCTCAATTTCCAAACATTTGGTCTTAAAAACCCCTCAACATAAGGTAATCAACCACTACTTAAAAAATAGTTCTTTTTAAGTAGTACACGTAAGGGTGGGTCAATACCAATGTACGTGTACCTAGTGGTGGGTGGGTGGGTCACTACCACTGTACGTGTAGGGGTGGGTGGGTGTGTCACTACCACTGTACGTGTAGGGGTGGGTGGGTGGGTAACTATCACTGTACGTATAGGGTTGGGTGGGTGGGTCAATACCAATGTACGTGTAGGGGTAGGTGGGTGGGTCAATACCAATGTACTTATAATAATAATAAGAGCCCTTTAACATTCAAAGATAAGGAACCTGAAGTAAGATATGTAGATAATCTAGTCTTTTGACTTTATGATTCTAGACGGATTTTGAACACTTAGAGATAATATAAAATTGATAAGGATACACTTTTAAAATTAAAAATAATTGATTACATTGGTAAATTATTCATAACACAAGTTGTTATAAATTGGATATTAGTATAGTTATTTTTTTAACAAAGTATTTAGTTTCATTTACTTAAAGTAAGTTTTCATTGTTCTTGAATTTGTTGGAATTTTTAATTATATCTTGATTGCATGTCTTCAAACTCAATATTATGACCGGTGAAGTAGGCGGGTACAGCTAGTGCTAGATAAAATATGCTAAAATGAATTTATTGATCAATGTTGTTTGAAATATATTGTTAAAAGCATTGAATTGTTCATAATACATAATAATATTTGAATATATCCAATGTTTCAATGTTTGTTTCCTAAACGCATGAAACATTGGAAATCTCCAAATATTAATATCTATAATAATCAATAATTGCTTTTTAATATATCGATAAGTTCGTTCAAACACTTTAATTGTATGTCAATCCAGAAAATGTTCATCTTTTCGTTACATAAATTAAAAAAAAAAAAACACTTAAAAAGTTAACAATTTGTAAATTGATTTATTTATTATTAATTTCCTAACGATTGTTTAGTATTTTTAAATTCTTACAGGCCTTAAAAAATAATTATTATCCACATAATCACTAACGATAAGCCAGTGATATTATGATTTTTTTGACAAATCTAATATAATATTTTGTATTACTTTTTTATCATAATTTATTACCTAGTACTCATATAAGGGAGACTAAAAAATTAAAAAAAAAAAAAATAGACAATAGAGCTTAATCTTAGAAGCAGATTCCTCTGGGTGATGGAAGGTGTTTACAATGGAGGCAAGGAGTTAGGGCATTATGAGGTGTCAGAGACAATAGGTTAAACTCACGATATAAATGACGTCATCACACAGAAATACGTTCATGCAATCATTTAGACTCACTGGCGCACTTTAGCCTACTTATAACAAAAGTACCGATCGTCAATGTTTTATTCAAACTTTAGTGTTGTATTTTATTTTACATAAATCTCTCGTAATTGTATACAGTTGAATTAAAAGAGTTAGAAATATATTTTGAGCTTTTATCCATTTTTCATTAACCATTTTGGGACTGGCCTGTAGTACAAAATTAGCAATGATTACTAAGCTATTGTACATTTTTTTTTTTTTAGTACCTTTTGGAATGGCTATATTATAGTAACCATAGATAATATATTAAAATTGAGTTTTTATTTGTAATTATATATAGTTTAACTTTAGTTGAATATATAGACTACTTGTGAAAGAAATTTTCAAATCTTCCCCACTTATAATGAAAAATACTGAGAAGTAAAGCTAAATTATATTTTGTAGTGAGTATAGAGCTATAACCAACTGCAACATAAAATAAATAGCCATGACCACAACGTAAAACAATCTTAGTAACTGGTTAGTTACCACCGATCACCTGTCGTCTACACATAGAGGTAGTAGAAAGGTTGCAACACACGAATACAGGCATAGAGTGTACGATCTTCAACCTATATGAAATCGACTACATTTAGTTAAATTTATTTATCTATGTTAGTTCACAAAGATTTAATCTAAATGTGTAATAACATACAAATAAAAATGTAAAATATCGCGTAATTTGGGCGAGATCGTCTCCGAATGGTTCAGAGAGTCAAGGGGCTATTGAATGACTGAAATATTAGAACACGTCAGTCTGTTTATTGCAACAGGCCAATTAAAAGAGGATATTCGAACGATGGTTTTAACGACAAATGATCCAGATATCCCTGTGTCCATTGCTTTGATAGGCATAGAATAAAGTTTTTCAGGGTGCACAAGTACCTGATAGTAAACCCTGTAATTTAGCATGTAGACGTCTTGCTAAGGCTGTAATATATTTTCGAACACAATTTTTTCTCCCAGAAATACATTATATAATCTACCATTATTTCACAAGGTAGTCATTTAGTGACTGTAGTGCGTTAAATTTCATGAGCGTTCCAAATATTTTTAGGGCACATTTTCTACTTGTGACATTTTACGGGGTTACTTGATTATTTTTGGATACATCATTGTATTGACTAAATAGGAATATACTTAAGTAAAATATTTATAAAAGCAAAAAAAAAATATAATAATACAATTTAGTAAAGTATCATAATTGCTAGGTCTTCTCCGCGTTCTATCCTTCATATTTGGGGAATAACCTTAGTTACTAGAGGACTGCTTATCATATTGTTGACCTACTTTTCATCTATTTAATCTGCAAATAGTTTATTGTTTTTGTTAAGAGTGACAATGGTTTAGAAATATCGTTCATTCCCATGTGAGGTGAGAGAATTGACCTGTGGAAGTTTTATATATTAGTGTTATGAAAACTGGCTATAAACTGTCCCAACAAACTATAACCTTACTGCCACATGTCTGGCGATAATGTGCTTAATGAACGGCTGATGAAAAAACCCTTATTATTTCCATAATAAGGACAATACTTCCTACAATTTGAGCAGCCACAACTATATATTTACGAAAAAAATGATTTAACGTTTTCCTCCTTTTTTATAACCTTTGTGGTTTTTCCATTGAAAAGAATCGCAATCTTGTTTCTTCGTTATATATCTACTATAGTTTTTTTAATTAGCATAATAAGTGTTGGTACATATACAGTACAAGTAAACGTCTAGCAGAGGGATTCACAAAAGAAGTGAATCCCACTGGCCTAAGGAAGGTGAGCGTGGTTCACTGAAATCGATCACTATAATATTTGTGCATTGTGTACTTGTATTGTATTATATTTGTGAATTTTGTACTTATATTGTAATACAATTGTGTTGTGTTTACTTGTACTGTATATCTACTATTATATAAATTCAGGAAAATGAAGAGTCCTGTTCTATGTAGCGTAACCAAGTAATTCATTATGCGTATTTTACAATGAAATCCAATTGCGAGTACAATAGGTTACACTTGGATCTGTAGTATCAGTTGGTTTTAATGAATATAACTAAACGTGTGAGTTATATATTCAAAGGCTGTTAGAGTGATTCAAATAAATAACGCTTATAAAATTTAGAAATATGACAGTAAATAAGTTTTCAGAACTTATAAATATGATATACTACTTGTAATACAATTCACAAGAATTTAACGACTTAAGAAATTAAAGCTATAAAATATTCCTTAGCTAAAATATTGTTGTGTTATATATATATTACAGTGATAAACCTATCACCTATAGAATTATCAATTTATAACTTGCAAGTCAACATTATTTATTAGGATTACGGTTTTAATTATGTAAAATAAACATGATAAGAAGTGGTTATAATTGAAATAAAACGATTTTACAGCACTAATACTTGAAAAAAACGTTAAAGAATCCTCAACACATCTTAATATACACGGTTTGTGGTCCTGACAACATAATCCTAGAGGATTACCCAACCATATGTCTTCATTAGCAGCAGCTGTGACGGACAGACCACAGAGTAATGAATTCCTCATTCTCTTGCACTACTCTGTACCTACATTTCCTTTGAGACTTGCAATATGCACTTCTTAAAGCTTTGCTAATTCGTGTTAGACAAGTAACTGAATATGGATAGTAGTAAAGAAAAGATTCGTCATTTATTTAAACACAGTTATAACAGGCACAATTGATAGTCATACTATTTCATTAACATTATTATTGCATAACAAAATAAACACATGGATTGATTTACCATTATTTTTAACTTGTCTATTTCTCTAATAATGACTTGTTTAGTTCTCTAATAATAAGAATTGTGTTTAGTAACTACTTTTTTGGTTTTGAATTGTATTGCTAAACATTTTTTTTACTAGACTTTATTGGTTGAGAAACTAGTACCGTACAGTATTAATTTACGTCCATATTAACGTTTTATTTCAGGACTAATTTGTAGTTTTCGAAAGTATTTCCTTGCATATAAAAGTGGATTTGTTTTTACTGTTTTCATTTCTCTTTTGTTTATATGTTTTTATTCTTACAATTAACACGTTATTATATATGTTTTGCCTTTTACTCATTTATACATTGGGGGTAGCTTTAATTGAAACCTTACTATTACTATTCTAACATGATTTTATTCTTATTATTGCAGTATAATTGAATATTTTTTACGTTATAATAGTATTGTCTGATATTTTTTGTTACTTTTAAACATTTTAAACCTTTTTGCAAATATTGTTACACATTTCTTTACCGAACTAGTAATTGGTAAATTGTCAAATTCACCGGGTGTCATATACCACGGTAAACAATCCACAGGCACATTGGCATATGGTGTGCAGGTCAATGACTCCACCTCACTGTCAGACGTACTATACTTCGACTTAAATGATTTGAACTGATAACCATATGAATACATCATACGGTTGTGGCGGAAAACGAGTGTGCCGGTCTTGAAGGCCGACGTTCCTGATAATGCTACGCCTGTGTGTTCCGCTGTACCTCCGGCCGCCACGGCTCCACTGCCACCGCCCGTGGCACTGCTGGCACCCAACAAGATGTTCGCAGACGTAGATGGTGTAGTCGTATCCATCTTCTGTTGTTTCGCAGGTGGTTCCATCTTGTTAGGGGTCGTCTCGTTCTCTCGTTTCCTCTTATTTAATTCAGCCTTAGAGGGGTAAAGTACCCCAGTAGCGGTCTCCACAGAATATTTCGCAGCAAGTCCCAAGGCACCAACAGCAGAATGCCAATTCCCAGTAGTAACAAAGTCAGTTCCAAAAGCCCTAATAGCTTTACCGTCACTTGCACGAATATGTGAGGTCTCTGTAGCTGTATCGTACTCCCGGTCGTGTGTTCGAGCGATCTCATCGTCTCTGTCAACGGACATATTTTCCAGAGTAAAATTACTGGAATTTCATATAGCATTTTAATGATTATTTTTAGATTGTTTATTTTTAGTTTGGGTTAGGTTTGAATAAATTCTATGTCCTTATTGGACTAGAAAATGTAATTAAAAAAATCTTTTTTAAATAATATCACTAGGAGATAGACTAGAAACTCGTAGGCATATTTTGGAGAATCGTAAAATGTTTGCATAGAGAGTAAATATTTAAGTAGACTTTTATAATCTAATCATTCATAAGTTAAAGTTATTGTTTAAAAAAAAACATTGATTATCCCGTAAATGTTCTAATGATTTTCCAATTTCAAGATAAAAAAAATTTCTATATTTGCTAAGTTTTGAATTGAAATTGCCAATTAAATTTGTAACATAGTTTTGAGATATTTTGCACGTCTAAAGTGTATTAATTGTATTTACTAAACAGTTGAAAGTTATCTAACAATTATATTGTTAGATGGTGTGAGTGAATTAGTTAATATATGTTTTTTTTTCATTTTAAGAATATAGCCATAAGTATTGTTAGTTTAAAACCAGTACAATTTGAAATATTTAAAATGCAATTTTCAGGAGTTGGGGGTGTATTCAGGTTTGTATTTTTCCTTTAATAATCAATAATGTTGGAAATTAATTGTTTAACGTTGTGTAATTTTTGTCTATAGAAAGTTAAAGTTTTATTTTCATCATTTATATTTATTTCCTTAGTCACATGTAACGTACAGTTTTTAATATAAAGTGTATTGTTCCATCACAAGTCAAACACCTTCCTTAAGGCAACAGAGATTGAACAGTTAATATTAAGCAAATGGTTATTGGTGGAAGGAACTTAACCAATTTCCAGGCAGTTCCAATATACTCCTAGGGGTGGAAGGGAGGCATAACTCACATAAAGCACCGAAGCCGTGGATTTGTTAATAATTAAAGTAATGAAACACTTAATACCCTTTACAGAACTTTGCAATGGACAGGGTTGAATTAACCTTTTACAGTATACGTGTATAGTAAAGTTTTATTTGTAATATTTGTCAGTGTTTACAATAAATATTCATTAATCTATGATCTAATTTTGTTTTATGACTTATCACGATGTAAAATATAATAGGTAGAAAATTAGGACAGAACATTTTTGTTGTTTAGTGTTGAGAATATGTTAGAAAGTTAGCTATATTTAAATGTATAAAATGTCAATACACCAATTATTACAACGAAATTATTGTGTTTTGACTTTGGTATCTACTAGAAAATGTTTGCCTTAATACATAAATCTAGTTTAATATGATATATAGATCAATTGAACATATTTATTGGCTCAATACTATCTAACATCTAAGCTTTTATATGCCATAAATACGTAGTCCGTTGTCTTATTTTAAAATTAAAATCTGTTATAATGAAAAAATATACCTTTAAACTTGCTTATAAATTCAAATGGTTAATTTTTGTGTAACCATGATATATTTTTCTGTAACCACCAGTGCATACCAATATTTTCAACGTGGCTAATTGAAAATTTAAATTAAATAAAAAATTATTTTCTCTCTCTCTCTCTCTCTCTCTCTCTCTCTCTCTCTCTCTCTCTCTCTCTCTCTCTCTCTCTCTCTCTCTCTCTCTCTCTCTCTCTCTCTCTCTCTCTCTCTCTCTCTCTCTCTCCTCACCTGAAGAAAATGCCTGTGGTGTTGAAAATTTGTGAGATTGTGTCTATTTTGTGTTTGTGACTACTACTCTGATGTTAGTGAACTTGTCTTTTAAGGTAAGTTTGCTGATGTCCTATCTTTCTAATATACTAATTCCTGGCCTAGTGCCCTTTAACCTAACATACAATTAAATAAAAAAGACCATTAAATACATATTGTGAAGAAGTAAACTTTATATAACACTTACCCTACCTTCTAACACATTTCCCCCTGAAAAAAATTGGCCGAAAATATACTTTACCTTCCTACTCGTATGGTAATTTTTAGGTTAGTATTGATGCAGACATTTAAAATTAACCCTACAAGAAAATGTTACCCAACCACCCCCTTTGTATTTGTCGTATACTCTATTTCATAAACTATGGTCATAAACGAGTCACATGCATGTGGAGAGGGTACAAATTGTTGTCACATTAGCTGCACAGAGTTTGAAGCACCCTCCAGCCAGCTCAAGTGTTGGGACTCGGCAACCATGTTCATGTATGGTCATACAATAGGACAGTATTTGTTTTCGTTTGTAACGTCCATAAGTGTTTAGTTACAAACAAATATACACAGTTAAATATTAGGAGATTTTCAAATTTACTATTTTATTTCTAACATTTTAAATGTTAAACTTCTTTTTGGGTTTACGTAGCCCTTCTAAACACATATTCTGTAGTGAAGTATGGGTAGTTTTGATTATTAACAGTTAGTTGAGTTGTGAAGTTTAAATTCAATAATCATTTATGGTTCAATTTATGTGTAATAGTGTTTATGACTTATAAATATTACTTATAAGTTAAACATTTTGGCCACGAAAAAATTCATTTTATAAAACATTTTTATATTTCGAAAAATTTATGACTTTTTAAGTTTTATAAATATAATTTACTAATCAAGGAGACACTACTAGTGGCCAAATCTCCCTACTTATTCTGTACTACATATATAAGAGATGACTAGGTTACCTTTATTGTATTAAACATATCAAAACATGGTATAAATTATTGAAGAGTTGAAAAAAAGTTAAAGGAATTCTTATTTCACCAGGCTAAGTAAGGCCTGAGAAGCCATTTCTAACACAACCTGGAACCAACGGCTTCCGATCCACCACTAGTGACCTGGAAGGTGGGTTGCGTTCAAGTGCGAATTCTCCAACTAGTTACCCATACAAGGAACAGCCACGATCGATGTTGCGTGACACCGTTATCTTACGTTAACGTCAAAACACTCCAGTCCAGACCTCATAATATTATATGAGACAATTTTCCCCAGGTGTACTGAATTCTTCAGAAGGACGCCTTCTTTCAATATATTCTCCTCTCAATCTAGGCATCTGATACCAAACGTACGGTACGAGATGCCTAATACGACTTGTCTCAACTTGCCAAAACTTATGGTCTCACAAAAAAGGTGTATTCATACTTAATTTCTGGATTTTACACCTATTAAGGGAAAATAATGAAGAATACGAATTTTTTGAATACAACTTGGTTTGGTGTCTGTCTGTTTTATTGTCTTTCACAGTAATTAATGGTAACACAGAAATGTTTTTTACTATCTGTTATTGCATTATTAAAAAGCAGAAAAGTAAAGATTGAGGTATTTAGATCTATTTGAAAATGACCGACACTAATAATGTTAAAACTAAATTTTGTTTACAAGATTAATTTTAAATGGCCATCATTTTGAATTGGCCAAGGGCAATGCGATGTATATTTGTTTGCAGATTAATAATATTAATCAGAAATGCGCAAAATGTCGAGCCAGTCAGTCAAACTGTTGTTCTGTTATTTATTTATTTTTTTAACATAAAAAGACAGATAGATACCAAATGGAACGGTTTTAAATACAAAGTGGAATTTTTGCTCTAAATTAGATGTAAAATACAACAACAACAAAATTATAGCCAGGACATTTTTTTTGACACTCTGGATCTAGCATTACCATTAAGTCCTTACAAGTAATATTAAATAATTGATAGTTTCTTTGTGTGAAAATTGCCACTAGGTATCTCACATAATCTGTTACAAAATATGGGTAAAAATCATACAAGGAAAATTATTGCTTAACAAGAAGATCGTTAGGCTAGACAGTATTGAACATGGCTGTATCACCTTTGGTCGCATTTCGGCAATTTGTATCGTGAGTGTAACATATTAGCTCTCATTGGCCCTGTAGCTTGGAGACAGGATTAACACTCTGAGTCAGCCAAGGTTCATTGTCGAATATATCACAATGCACTACGAATAATGTGTTACAAGAAAAATCTTTTACGGACATTTGTTTTCAAGTTTTACCAATAGAAGGCAGACTAAAATTAAATAGTATTACATTTAATATTCATAAGTTTAACTATGTTGATAGAATTTTATTTTCATTCTTACGTTTACCAAAATGTATTTCTCCATAAAAGTATGTAAATATATTAAAGGCAAACCCCTGGCTCACTCACTCATCACTAATTCTCAACATCCTATGTAGTTATTGGAATTTTTTGTACAATGTATAAATAAATGTACAAAAGAGCTGAAATTTTGTACTCTATTTCTTTAAATCTTAACTAGGTCAACTAAAGTATTTTCATCTTGATAAAGTACTACTAAGGGGTAGAAACTGCCCCTAAAATAGTATTCCATAAGGATATCACTGGGATGATTTTAGTAAATTAATAACAGCTGTTATATAAATGAATAAACGTGTTTATTTTGTATGATTGACATACAAAACAATTTTTTTTAATAGTTAGACGCCTATCAATACATGAAAGAAAATTAGGAGATAATTAGAGTGATGAAGTTTTAGTCATTGTTACTAACTATGCCGACATTTTATTAGAAAGATTTATTTATTAATAGACCAACAGCCGTGTCAACTAAGGGACCTATAACTTTAATGTGGAGTCCTAACCACTTAGTATCGGTCTCATTTTCAGCTAACATGAGCTAACAGTTAACAGGAGATCAGCCTGATTCTCAGTTGTCTTCCCTACAAACATCTGAACATTTATATCACCCAACATGGACACCCCATAATTCTCTAGTTGTGTCCACGTCAATGGCAACAATTGAGCACACGTCATGTCGGTATTGTGAGCATTGGGAAAAGAACCTATTGCCTACAACAACTTTGTCAACACTTTGTTCCCAATGGGCTTTAAATAAAAAGTTATATAAATTCAATTAATACTATAGAATTAAGGAAACACATGTTGCTCTTGTACCGGGTCTTGGACCGGTACAGTTTCGTTTTTTCGTCGTTGTCTGCCAGGCTGCCTGAGTTTCGCTTTTGCCCTGCGTTTCGTGTACTTGGTAGCCGTTGGCCCAGTTCCGTTTCGTTCCGTGTTCCAGCAGCTTCGGTCAAGTTGGCCTGTCTGTTCACTTGTTCTTTGCTGCGTTCGTCAAGTCATGGTTGCCGGCTGAAAGGTTCCCAAAACGTAAGTGTTCTTTTGTAATTTCTAATATTTAATCACCCTTTTGGTGAAAAAACTTTTGTTTCATTGAAAATGTTAATCGGGCTTAGTTGTGTTTTCAGGGTTTTGTTAAATTTGTGTTCTTTGTCTAGATGTTTCTCAGACTAGGTTAAAGCCATGTGCTTCCATGTTACTTTTTACCGTTAATTACCGTTAATGCTTTTTATATCTGCCTTTATTTTCAATTGTAATTCTGTATAATGTTTTTGAGCCTTTTTACAGTTGTAGTTACCGATTTACCATATTTTTTGTTCTTTGCCAATAACCTAGCCTAGCTGTACTCTTTGATTTTCATGTTATAACCTATTGCTCATGTATCCATAGCCTAGTTTTCAGTTTGTCATTTTTAGTTCCATATACGTAATTACGTCTTTTATAATTTGTTAAGTTGTAATTTGTTTTAAATCTGTTTTCCAACATAAATTTTCATAGCCTAAAAATAGGCCTTTTATTTTCTAGTGTGCTTTAATCATGTACAATTTTGTCTGTTCCTGTTTTGTTGTCATTTCTTATATCAGTTGTTATGTGGAATATTTTGTTGTGATGGCTGGACTGTGTTTAATGGCTGTGTTTGACCTTGCAGTCCAGGGTCCTTGAGTGGGACTTTCAGCCCTCAGCCTGCCGTCCGGGGGAACTTCGATATTCTCCACTGCTAGCCTGGCCTGAGGACCATGTTGGAGCCTGGAGTTGCCCGCTACCCGCCCTACATCTTTGGTGGTAGAAGTCTTCAGTCCTCAGGTCAGTTCTTTCCATCTTTTCCCGGCGGCTGAGCTGGGGGTGATTTATAAAAAAAAAACAAAAAAAATATCTAAAAACAAAAGAAGAAAAAAAAGTTTGTGGATATATTTGTGCCTAGGCCTAAAACTGTTTGGACAAAGTGAAGAAACAGCCATGGGGACATTTCAAACATTACCATTTAAGAAAAAAAAAGAAGAAAACGTTGATATTTATTGTTATTTATTTAATTAGTTTATTTTATTGTTATATTTTTTGGATTTTATATTTTGTTAGGTCCCTATGGTTAAGTTTTGTTGTTATTTATTGTTAAGTTTAGGCCTAGTGATCGTTATTTATTTTTTCGTTGTTAATTGTATTATTGATGTCCGGGGATAATAGAACGGTACCGTGTTATATTTTTTTTTAAATTGTTTAATTTTTAAACTCACCAAAAGGGGATTATTGTGCTTTTAGTTAACTTCTATTCGGAGCTGCCCAGGGAATCCGGCTTACTCCCTGGCCTCGGTGGAATCAAGGGATGTGGGCCAAATTGCCGGCTTAATTGGGGTTATCAAAATTTTTATAAATTTTCTTTTCACTTTTATTTGTTTCTTCAATAATTTGTCTTACGTTTTGGGTGTCTCAGGCCAAAACTGCAGATAGGCCATACAGTTTGTTAATTGTAGTTTTGGTATTTGTAGCGTTAAGTGTTTTGGTAGCTTTTGTCGTTATATTGTTAAATTTTGTGTTTATTGTTATTTATTTAATTGCAGATTTTATATGGTGGCCTTCTGCCGTTTTTGATTTTTTAAATGATGTTTCTTGAAATAAAATTAGTTTTGCTCAGCGGCCGAGTGTTATTTTGACCCTCCAACTGCCACCCATGATCCCATCGCTCGACTTGGTTTGAGCCATCCCCCGGTTGGCACGCTTTCCAGCTTTGGTGGGGGGGATGGGTCTCACTCTGTTGAATTTTAAAATATATTGTTGTAACGTAAACTATGAAAACTATCTTATACAAAGTTAATAAATATATATTGAATAAATTTATCTCAGTAAATTATCATATTTACCGAAAACAGTAAATAGAAATCAAAATATATTAATCCACGTGTTCATTTTTGTATTTACCACACATTATAAACTGTTAGTAACTGTCGTAAATAAATGTTTAACGTTTATTGAATTAGTTTGTTAGTTTACATAAATTCTGGGCAAGAAATGTTTATTCCTTTTAAATAATATTTTATTAAAGGCTTCCAAACATGTAAGGATGTTGTGTGAAAGTTTAATGTAAATGCTAGTAAGTGACAAGGAGTGATTGATGAAATTTGGCGAGTTTCGTCACTTCAAGTTCCAACGCCAATTTGTAAGGAAGGTGTATGAAAATTTTCTATAAATACTTCTAAGTGACATGGCATGATAGATGAAGTTTAGTGGAGTTCCGTCACTCCACGTTCCAACGCCAATACGTAATGAAGGTGTATGAAAATTTAATGTAAATGCTAGTAAGTGACAAGGAGTGATTGATGAAATTTGGTGAGTTTCGTCACTTCAAGTTCCAACGCCAATACGTAAGGAAGGTGTATGAAAAAGTTCTATAAATACTTCTAAGTGAGATGGGGTGGTAGATGAAGTTTAGTGGAGTTCCATCACTCTACGTTCCAACGCCAATACGTAATGAAGGTGTATGAAAATTTAATGTTAATGCAAGTAAGTGACATGGGATGATAAATGAAGTTTGGTGGAGTTCCGTCACTCCACGTTCCAACGCCAATATGTAAGGAAGGTGTATAAACATTTAATATAAATACAAGTAGGTGACATGGCATGATAGATGAAGTTCGGTAGAGTTCCGTCACTCCAAGTTCCAACGCCAATATGTAAGGAAGGTGTATAAACATTTAATATAAATGCAGGTAGGTGACATGGCATGATAGATGAAGTTCGGTGGAGTTCCGTCACTCCAAGTTCCAACGCAAATATGTAAGGAAGGTATATAAACGTTTAATATAAATGCAGGTGGGTGACATGGCATGATAGATTAAGTTCGGTGGAGTTCCGTCACTCCAAGGTCCAACGCTAATACGTAATTAAGGTGTATGAATGTTTGATATAAATGCAGGTAAGTGACATGTGGTGATAGATTAAGTTTGGTGGAGTTCCGTCACTCCGTTCCCACCCCATCACATAAGGAAGGTGCATGAAAGTTTAATGTAAATGCTGGTAGGTGACAAGAGATTATTGACGAAGTTCGGTGGAGTTCCGTCACTCCAAGTTCCAACGCCAATATGTAAGGAAGGTGTATAAAAATTTAATATAAATGCAGGTAGGTGACATGGCATGATAGATAAAGTTCGATGGAGTTCCGTCACTCCAAGTTCCAACGCCAATATGTAAGGAAGGTGTATAAACATTTAATATAAATACAAGTAGGTGACATGGCATGATAGATGAAGTTCGGTAGAGTTCCGTCACTCCAAGTTCCAACGCCAATATGTAAGGAAGGTGTATAAACATTTAATATAAATGCAGGTAGGTGACATGGCATGATAGATGAAGTTCGGTGGAGTTCCGTCACTCCAAGTTCCAACGCAAATATGTAAGGAAGGTATATAAACGTTTAATATAAATGCAGGTGGGTGACATGGCATGATAGATTAAGTTCGGTGGAGTTCCGTCACTCCAAGGTCCAACGCTAATACGTAATTAAGGTGTATGAATGTTTGATATAAATGCAGGTAAGTGACATGTGGTGATAGATTAAGTTTGGTGGAGTTCCGTCACTCCGTTCCCACCCCATCACATAAGGAAGGTGCATGAAAGTTTAATGTAAATGCTGGTAGGTGACAAGAGATTATTGACGAAGTTCGGTGGAGTTCCGTCACTCCAAGTTCCAACGCCAATATGTAAGGAAGGTGTATAAAAATTTAATATAAATGCAGGTAGGTGACATGGCATGATAGATAAAGTTCGATGGAGTTCCGTCACTCCAAGTTCCAACGCCAATATGTAAGGAAGGTGTATAAACATTTAATATAAATGCAGGTAGGTGACATGGCATGATAGATGATGTTCGGTGGAGTTCCGTCACTCCAAGTTCCAACGCCAATATGTAAGGAAGGTGTATAAACATTTAATATAAATGCAGGTAGGTGACATGGCATGATAGATGAAGTTCGGTGGAGTTCCGTCACTCCAAGTTCCAACGTTAATACGTAATTAATGTGTATGAAAAGTTTATATAAATGCAGGTAAGTGACATGGGGTGATAGATGAAGTTTGGTGGAGTTCCGTCACTCCGTTCCCACCCCATCACATAAGGAAGCTACGTTTAATGTAAATGCTGGTAGGTGACAAGAGATGATTGACGAAGTTCGGTGGGGTTCCGTCAGTCCATGTTCTAATCCTATATTGACCTAGATAACTTCGTGTTCATCTCTGGTTAGCTCTCAATGTTAACCCCACATCACTCCTAACATTAAACCATTGAGTTTTAGGGTTTTAGTTAGCCAATCATTGATAGCCAAGGTTATCAAGCGTACAAATTAGCCAAAATCAACTTAAGTATAGTTTTAATGTAGCTTGAATGATTAATAGTAGTTTAATTTGTACGCCTGAGTACGGATATCCTACATGACAACTCATAGGAACACTCATAAATAAAACGTGTTTTAGAAATTTGATGGGTTCCCTTCTCTCTACGGTTTTCTTTTTAGGGGTGAACTGAATATGTATTCGGTGTATTTACCTTACTGTGGTTCCTGGGATTTTTCATAAATAAGGTTTGTTATCATTTACAAAAAATTACTTTTTTATACTTTGATATTTTTTAACTGTAAAAAAAAAAAAAAAACAAATATTGACTCAGTTGAGAGCAAAAATACATATGGCATTAATCAGAGCTCTTGGAATCAAAATTTTTAAACGGTTGGAATCAAAATTATATACACTGTAACACTACTGGGAGGGAAGAGGGCGGGGTTGGACAGTCTCAGGTGCCATTTCAGCGCTCGGGACTTGGGTGAGTAAACATATATTTTCTCTATGCTGTATAATCTTCGTGTAGAGTAATAAAATAACTCTTCCAACGATTTTAATGTTCCCTTTTCCCAAATTGATTTTATATATTTTAATTTGAGTCATCAACAACTATTTCCCATTAATCGTGCACATTTTTATGTGAGATGTGTACATCTTCATTGATAAATAATAACCTTTATGCCACTGTTATATGTTTCATTTATGGCTGATCGTCCTTGAAATTGTTGTTTGTGCCAGCAGATGTGTACAGTAATACTGACCCACCCGTTATCCATACAGTTACAATTGAATGCTTAGCTGACTTCCTGTAGTGCCATAAATCCTAAAATGTGGAGCCACTGTTTATTGAAGTCCTGGTCGATCTCACAGAATATCCACTGGAACAATTCCTTGCTGATGAGAAGATCGGCGATCTTTCCTCATACATATACTACTGTAATGCACTCTCACATATTTTAAGTTATTTTTTTAATTAGCACCATACGAGTTGGTACATGCAAAATACAAGTGAACGTCACAAAACACAAATATATTACAATACAAGTACAAAGTACACAAATAATATGGTGATCGGTTTCGTTGAACCACGCTCACCTTCCTCAGACCAGAGGGATTTACAAAAGAATTATGTACATTTTGTATTGTAACATATTTGTACATTTTTACTTATATTGTAATGTATTTGTGTTGTGTGGCGTTCGCTTGTACTATATATTTTAAAGTTAACAAAACCTTTTACGGAATTGCAACAACTTGTAGTTAGCATTTTTTACAGTTGATTTACAGTAACGCTATCCAACAGTCCTTGATTCGCTACAGGGTAGTTCTCCTCACTTGCTTACTCTTCTCTCCGTGCTCCTCTTCGAACCATCATATCGATAAAATAGCTCAGTCTGCTGCCATTATCCTAAGCAACAACGTTATTTATAGTCAAGAAAACCCAATAAGTCTACTTTAGGTGGATGCAAAGTAGTGCAATCATTTTAGATTTATTAAAAATGATCTTTCACTTGTTGCAATGAAAATCCAATTAGCCAGTTTATTGTGTCAGGTTTTGTTTCAGTATGAGCGTTTGAAATAAATCTCGAATGTTAATGTAACTATTATGGAAAAATGTAAATGTTGTGGGGTTGTTTCTACCCCTTTTGAATGGAGTGTCAAACATTCTACTTTGTGTACCTCTTTGATATAAAAGCTAACTTTACTCCAAATGATATATATCTATTCAGAAGATTCGGAGATTTAGTTCTTAACAGACTATACATTTTTTTATTACGTATATATTAAGATAATATACAGAAACTTGAGTATGGCTGATCATTAATTAAGACAGACGAGATTGTAATTGTAGACCGTCTTAACAGGATACACTAGTGACGTCACTAATCATTACACTAATTACATCCAATAGACAATGTTGTGTTGACGGTAAGAGAGACCTGTGCTAATTACCCCAATCACTCGGCTTTGTAAGTGGAGCTAACCCAATAGCGTTAGAGCTGAGGAGTATCAATATTGAGTGGTAATAATAAAATACCACTACTTAGCCTATACAATATGGCAAGTGTGAAATGAAGTATAGTTTCGAAAAACTTTGTCAAAAAAATAATCATACTTATCTTAAATAAATAAATATAATTTACTTATGTTTATAACACTGCCAATGTCGTAAGGTGTGAAAATAGTACCAATGTGCTATTTTGAAGGATGTTTGGAAAACATTCCACATTTAATCAAAAAATGAACATATTGGACCATACTTGACATCTGTCTACTGCTCGAAAAACACTCATTCATATAATATAACACTTATTGTTTAAAACAGAAATTCTTTGCTATTACATGTCAGATTAAGATTGTGATGAAATAGGTAGTCAGCTGATACAGTCTTGGCAATCAGTTGATACAAGTTTATGAGTCAACTGATACAGGCTTGGCAGTAGCTGATACAGCTTGGAAGTCAGCTGATACAAGCATGGCAGTCGGCTGATACAAACTTGGCAGTCAGCTGATTCAGATTGGCAGTACCTGATACAAGTTTAATTCAGCTGATACAAGCTTGGCAATAGCTGATACAACTTGGAAGTCAGGTGATACAAGCTTGGCAGTCGGATGATACAAACTTGGCAGTCAGCTGATTCAGATTGGCAGTAGCTGGTACAAGCTTATGATTCAGCTAATACAAGCTTGGCAGTAGCTGATACAGCTTGGCAGTTGGCTGATACAAGCTTGGCAGGAGCTGATACAACTTAAGAGTCAGCTGATACAAGCTTGGCAGTCGGCTGATACAAGCTTGGCAGTAGCTGATACAGCTTGGAAGTCGGCTGATACAAGCTTTGCAGTCGGCTGATACAATCTTGGCAGTCAGCTGATTCAAAGTACATGTTGTTATAAGTTATTGTACTGACATTTCTTTTCTTAGTGAGTTGGCTTAGTGCTTAGCTTGTTATTTTATATAATTTATATTACTTGTTACGTCTAGTTATAGTTGCTTATTTTTAGTATTTTTTTAAATTGAGCATTGCTCAAATCCACCCTTAAAATAAAACATACCAGTTGGAGTGGGATGTTTGAAATAATTTTTTTTTTTTTTTTTGCGTGAATATATTGGTATGAAATGTTGTTTGTGCTTATTGTATTTAATTGTGTATAAGACAATCCTTTTATACGGTTTTGTCAACGGAAATCCTCCGTAATTTCTTTACCAATTTAAACGGTTGAGGTGTCAAAAAATTTCTATTTTTCGTAGTTGTGCGATAAGGTCTTAATTCTTCAATATATTTCACATCCTGAAGGGGATGAGAAACCCTCAAAGTACGTTTTTCGTCTATAAGAATAACATGGAGACAAATCGAAAAGTAACAGCTGTTCAAATGAAAATAATGATTTCCAAAATGTATTAACAACTGTTGGCATAAGCCCAATATAAAACGACAAGGGTGAAATTAAATATAGATTTGCGAAACTTAATCATTGAAAATAATAAAAGCTATCCTAAATGCATAAGTGTAATTTAGTAATTTCACTATTATATGTTCCTTTTTGGCATCAGCATTGAAAAAAAACAAAAGTAGTTAGGTAGATAACAAACTATAATATAAACGGAAAATAGTACAGAATTAGTGTTGCAGATATTGAAGGCAACAATTTTGGTTTTCAGTCCTACTACTACCATTACAGTGTCTGCTTAATGGTTACCATCGAATTAGACGCAATTATAATATGATGTGTAAATCATTGAACCAATATCCCTTATTGGATGAATCATAATAGAAAACATAAGGAAAGTTGGCGAACCATATTCCAAGTGGAAGTCAGTTCAAAATATCAGTTGTAATAAATACAAATTTTTTATTGGTGATAAATACTTCTTTAAATAGTATTTTAACAACCTTAAGTCGAAAATGCATTATCTCCAATTCAAGGTCTTTCTAGTATAGAAGGTAATGCGTGTCAAATTTTCAAATCAACATACTATCTATTTTTTTAAAGTTCCATCTGCATGTTTGTATGACTGATCAGTGATCATGTATGAGCAAAGTTGTCGTTCATTTCACTTGTCAATCATTGGATTTTCAAGTTTTGTGATCAACTTTAGTAGCCACCTAACCTAACATAAACTGACCTAACCTAATTTAACCATAGTTGTGACAAAAAAATGTGTGGTAGTGAATGAACAGAAAATCTCCCAATTCTTAATTTAAACTTTAAATTAAAATGAAATTGTTATTAAAACAAATTAGCTGTATTTATTCCAATAACAACCAATTCCATTCAACTCTAGATGTAAAAAAAAAAAAACTAAAATATGTTTTAAGACAATTAGCGTTATGAAATGACTGAGTTTTAATGTTAGATAGCAGTACAAATGTAAAAACGATCACCACATTGAGAATCTCCTTTGCCTCCTCAATTTATTTGAAGATTTGTCTACCTTATCTCATCCACTTCAATAAGTATTTGACTTTCTCTCTTTTTAGTCTTTGACGTCGGTTGTGTTAAATTAATATTTGCAGATATTATTTTCTGATAGTGAAAAATCTGTTTTGAAATGTGCTATGTAATGAAACTGTTTTGGAATAATAAATATTAATATTAAAATATAAATATAAAATAGGCTATTTTAAAAGTGTCACATATTAACAGGTATTTTTTGGTTGCATTATAAAATAACTTCAATAGGAAACTGGGCTGATAACACTTATAAATAGTGTTGGATGGAAAATGTTAAGCCCAATTTGAAACATGTGTAAAAATTTATAGCCTTCTATAAAACATCATATAAAGTTCAGTTGAAAGAATAATTATTGAATTATAGTGCATTTTTATTTAACATAATCTCTCCTTTAAAAAAATAAGCCATGTTTAATTTGTTATGAAAATGTTTAACAGTAATCAATGTAGCCATAACTGTAAATTTATAGTACAAAGAAGTTGGATGACTGTTATACGTTAGCTTAAATCGGCTATAACCCAGGGAAGGGTGTGAGCCTTTGCATGAGTAGCATATCAATGAGGGTGAAATAGCTGTTTGAGGTAGTTTGTGTTGGATTGTAGGGGAATTTGTTTTATTGTTAAGACTAACACGAGATCTTGCCTGATGCTTGAATTGAAGAAAAACAGGGTTAATAACCAACCACACAACAAATTTAAATATAAAAGAATATATTCCATAATAGCTATTTTTACTATGATCATTTTATGTTTAGTGAATCGTGTTTTAGTATTTAATTATCTATAAAATATATTTAGATATCAATAAATTTAATAAAAACATTTGTAGAAAAATAATTAGTACAGTTAATTGCAACTATTACATGGTAAATTAAATAACATATGTTAATTATTTTTGAAATATCTTTTATTATACGTTTACTATCCTTCTTGATAGAGAAGCAAGGCCAACACTAATAAAGCTTTTTTTAGGTTATACTGCATTGTACATTTTAAAAACTTTATTTACAACGATATATAATCTGCAGTATTTTAAGAGAACTGGCTGTCGGTGTTCAGCCAAAGTTGAATATGGGTGTTATATAAAAACCAATGTAGCAAATATCCTGGAATTACTACTTTTTAACTTGACTGGAATATCAAAAGAGTTCGTCAAATGTGTTAATGAATTATTTCCAGTTGACCAGTGTTGCTAAATTGGGTCAACATTGCTGTAAAAAAAGAATAAAAGCAGTTGAAAATGCTAGATGTAAACTTAAGATAATTTGACGGATCTTCATTTTAATGTACATTTTATAAATCACTCATTTTTAAATATACTCGATTTTTCCTTTTTTTTTAGATCACGGTAGATTTCGAGAATACCATAAAAATTAATTTGTTTTAATCAATAAATATTATCTTTTTTAATTGGTATTATGCTTGTAAAACGGAAGAAACATAGCAATTGTTAGGGAAGTGTATTATCAGAATGCTATCGAGAAATATCTGAAGGCAAGAACAGTAATAACGACGTATATACTCGACCTTAAGTGTATTACAAATTAAATATTTACCTGTAATCAATGTAATGAATGGTATAGCAATAAATTACGTTACTTGAAACGATAAGCAAAACAGTTTTGCCAACACTAAAAGTGTTGTAAATTTAATGTGATAAAAATATTATAAGATTTATTTTGCCAAATGTTAAGCAATATTTTATACTATCTATGATATTTATTTTAATAAAACGTTTCGTTTTTCCTACTACGCGTTTGCACAGATTATACTGTAGTAAGGAACAGAACTTAAGAGGAGTTAAATTCACACATACTCCATTTTACTAAAAGGCTTGAATAAAACAAAATTTAATATACAGAAAATATATTTACGGATTACCAGTATCAACAGTAAAGTGATAAAATCAATTGAATAATTTAAACATAAACTCGTAAAAAAATTAAAAATATTATCAATTTAAGAACTGTAGTAGTATGGCATTTAATAATAAAATAAATCAAACAAAATTGAAACAAGATAATGTATTAAAATTAGGAGAAGAGAAAAGAGATTGTAAGATGATGAGTGGATGTAAACTCCATGCAGGGGTTGACGAATAGTGATGAAGGTGGTAGCTTGATGAAATATGTTAATATATATATATATATATATATATATATATATATATATATATATATGTGTGTGTATGTAAATCTACTGGACTTTTTGACCACACAGAACACTTAAATGCTGACTACTACTTAAAAAAAAAAGACTACTTGTACGTAATTTTTAGCATTTATTTATTTTATTACAGTAAATTCTAAAAACAATATATTAAAAAATGACTCATCATAGTTTTTAGAAAAACACCCAAAATGGTTACTTAAAACATAAACTAGATATGGTTGGAAATATATTTACAGTAAATTATAGTTTATTTACAATTTAATATAAGTTAGAGAGAAAAAAGCTAAATTTCATTATATGAGATTTTATGAGGTTTTATGTGATGGTAAAGATATTTTTTTTGTGTAAATGAAACAACAATGGAATCGAAAGAGTATTTTAATGAGTATTTTCTAACGAGTGGGTTAAATAAATTAAGGTTTTATTTGTATATGTAGTTGGAGGTAAACTTGAGATCCGGTTCTCTCTTTCACTTAGCCTGGCTCAAAGACTCCTCACTTCCGAACAATAGGAATGACACAGAAAGGGAAATTTATACACACCAGGACTTGCCAGAGGTATAAATCCAGTCGGTCTTCGACAATCGAGCTCCTTAGAGAGTTGTTTCTCTATCTTAATCCACCGTTATCTCTTCCTGTATATGCAGAGTATGTCCTCTTTGTTTATTTAATTATTGACTTAATTGTTTAAAGTTCACACAGTAAATGCAACACATATTTAAGTTTAACAACCTCTTTTACAGTGAAAGTGTCATTTTTATCTCAGTTTATGTGGATACATATAAAATCCCTTTACTAATCATCACTATTTCTCCAAAACTATACGTCCAATTGATTTGAAATGTTTAACATACGTTTATCTTGGCCCCTAAAGGCTCACTAAGAAATAAATTACCTCTCTAACCTCAGGGCAGTCCCAATGGCCTCCAAATCTACCATGGTATTCATATGGAGCTATATTAATAGATTTATTTATCTGATTAGCAGTTGTTAAAAAAAAAAAAATTGAATAAAATTATGGTAGACTAAACTTTTAAAATTACAAATAATTGAGTATAGTGTTGAGTTATACATAACATCAGCTGTCTAAATTGGATACAGTGTAAACTGAAAGCTTGCTGCACATTTCGATTATATAATCATACTCCATATTATGACAGTCGAAGCGGGTGGTTTATTTATAATATTGAACATATAAAGGCAAAAGATTATCCTACTTAAAAAGAATTTATGTCATTGAACATATAAAGACAAAAAAAATCCTACTTAAAAAGAATTTATGTCATTGTTCACCAGCACTAGTGATTGATGAAAATGAACTATTAATTTTTCCTATTTTTATTTATTTTATTATTATTATTATTATTATTATTTTAAAGAGGAAGAGGCTAATCTCCTCTTTAACTTTACTGTACTATTTTCTATAACTTATTAATTTGTATCGGGAACTTGTGAGACAGAATAAGTGAAAAAACAGTACAGTTCAAGGTAAAGAATACTGATGAAAACTAACCGTCACACCTAGGATTCGAACCAGAGAAACTTCTTAATAAGGTACAAAGTTCTGACAATTTACAGCTTTGTCACTGGCTCTCTTAAAGATATGATTCTGTAGTCATGAATATAACACTGCGTTATTGAAATGGTAAAAAGTTCATAAATTAAAAAAGTTGATATAAGAATCGTTTAGAAAATGTAGTACTAATTAGAATCATATTAGTTAAAACTAATTACAAGCAAATTTAAATAGGCATGCTATAATTATATCAACACGCCAACAGAAAAGATAACAGTTTTAATTCTTAATTCCAGTTTTCATCTAGGTACTCAATTTTGCATTGAGTTTGCTACAAGCATATCATACATAATCTATATACAGTAATATCAATAAAAATATTAACGTGTCAATATTTTAGTAAATTTAATGATAGTAAATAAATAAAATTTAGTTATGTCTACTGATTTATTGATGTTATAATATTAAAGTAGCTGAGGAGAAAAACCTAATCATTGATTGAGCTTTCAAGTGCCCATGGGCTAAATAAAGTGTCTGGCAGTAATTGTTCAAATTTATTGGCAACCATATACACTAAATATATAATGAAATATGATAATAAATACGTAAACCAAACCTAACAACGTTTATAATAACCTGATGCTTTCATCTCTCACTTATTTTATTTGACAATTGTTTAGATCTCTAAGGAAAATCTTTATTTATAGTTACATACATTGCTTGCAGGATCATTCTTTAAGAATATACATTTTATGGGTTTTAACTTATTTATAAGTATGTTTATGAATATGTTATAGTATAAAACGTACTAATAATTCAATTTATGATAAAATAAATTTTGTAATATAGATTTGAGGGTGTAATACAACGTGTTTTCAATACAAAACAGTGTTTAAAGCTGGCAATTATGATTATAACAAATTCTCAACTTAGTTTTAAGCTGTTCTCTAAATTTAATATACAGTGAATGGGTAATATCTTCCGGGTATCAATAAATTCTTTATCATGGCTAATAAAGGAATACAGAAATATATAGAAACAATGGTGCTCATATTTTTTATTAATGGTTCGTTCTTGAATTTTTTTATACTTTAGTACACTTATGATTTTATAAATCTAACAATAAAAACCATTATTTATTTATTTTATTTTGTATTGCTTCACAAGGTATATTGTTCCTTTAAATGCACAATTATCTTAGTTAAAAATAATGCTGTAACCCTAGACAGTATAAGATCAGAACAACACAAACACAAGATGGTAAAGCTATTATGAGGTTAAATGAAACTATACAGGGTCTTCAGTTTAACTTGTCCACCATTGGGATGTTAGACTTGCAACAAAGTTGAAATGGAGGACTTCTCTTCATTTTTAGTAAACACTAAAAATGCAAAGTACAATTTATTTTTAAAATAAAGCCATAATTTTTCTATTTGTTTGAAGTGTTATTGTTATTGTTATTTTGTTGTTAAATACAACTACAAGCACTAATTATTGACTGAAAGTCATACAAAAACAATATCAGTGAAAACGTCAAGCCAACAATGAGTAACACGAAATATAATCAGCTGACTCTAAATACATATAAATCAAACCGCTGTTAGTGTCAAATAATCTTCATTTAAACATTTTGCAAAACACTAATATTATAAAATGAATGTTAAATTTAATAAATATGAAATAAAGTTTAGTAAATTTAGTTTTTTACTGGATGTTAGTCTTAATTTGTTATTACTACCATAATTACTGATAAATGAAAGTTTTAACTCCATAATATTCACTCTAAAGATAATACAAATTATTTATATTTTTGCATCTTTTCCGTTAATTCACTACATTAACCATAACTTAGGTTAATCTAACATAACATAACTAAACCTAACATAACCTAAACTTACCTAACAAAACATAACCAAACCAAACCTAACGTAACATAACTAAACCTAACATAATTTAATCAAATCTAATATAACTCAACAAAACCTAACATAACCTAACCAACGTAGTGGTAGGTCCTTTTTTAAAACTCTGTTTGCCATTTCTCCATTTTGTACGTTTATGAAAAAAAGCACAATAATAAAATTGTCCTAAAATCACATTTGAATCATCAAACTAAAAATGTTTTTCAAATTGGGTATAAATTATAAATTTTGAAGTTGGCCGCCACTTTGCAAAATGGTTTAGATATTTAATGTTTACCAAAAATGATAAAAGGTTCCCCATTTAAACTTTGTTGTAATTCTTGTGGTTTCCCAGATCCCAATGGTGGCAATGTTAAAATTGAACCCCCTGTATTGACCATGTTAAACAATGTATGCATGGTGTTTATAATGTGCATGCGTTATTTCTGGACTGGTCACTTGTTAATTTAATATTCTGTAGGGTTAAATGCTGTAGTTGTATTGTACCAATGTGAAAGAGCCAATTAAAGCTCACTGTTTGGACGCGATGTGACAATATTGCCAATTACCCGGGAGATTGGTTCCTCGCCATCATATGTCCCCCTACAACCTTGTTACCTGCTTATTTAGAGTTTTGATGGTAAAAGTTCAGATTCTAGGTAGTTTGTATACCACATGAGAGAGTTAGTTACATTGATAAAAATTTATGTTTTCAAAATTAATTTTCTCATACATTCTGAATCAGTGTTTTCTAATTTACATATTGTAATTATCATATTCCAATTTTCATGTATACTGTGTTTAAAATATTTTACATGTTTGATTATGAAATTAGTAGTGACATTATGGGTGTATTATGTGTTAAAATATCTTGTACAAAGATATAGATTAATTGTATTTCAAATTAAAATTGTTATATAAGACAAAATATATACATATATTAAGTAAATATGCTATGATCATCTGCAATGTCTTTTTAAATACAAAAACGTAATTTATACATTTAATGAAAAGGATTCAGGGATTCAACCTGGATCTTTTCCGTTAATTCCCTAACACTCCTTTTTTTATTTCCGTTAATTTACTACCACTAGATAAAAATAGTCTATTGCTCTACAAACTGTTCCCCAATAATTCCTTTCCCAAGTTCACTGTGGTATTCCTTATCTGATAGTAATCCAATATCACTGGCCTTATCTTATCGCTTTCCAAGCACTTACACATGGAAAGCGCATTCGGTGATAAGTCAATTATTAGATTTGCCAGTATTTGATAAAATGTAGTAGCCACCTAACCTAACCCTAATTACGATAAAAAAAGTAGTGGTGGTGAATTAATGGAAAAGGTGTTTCGACCCGTCCAGATAAATAAAGTTTGTATGATAACATTTGTTAACCAAGAGAATAGTCATAACAACGTTTTATTTTCAAATATAAATAGTTAATATGACTGATGAGTTGAAAATATATGCACTACTTTTTGCAACAAATTATTATATATTTAACATCTTCAATGTATTTGTCTTTGTAGGAGAACCAACAGTAGCAGTTATCTTTTGTGAGGCTGCCGGAATATTGCTATTAAAAATATTTGGAAAACCACAAAGAAAGTTTAAAGAAAAAAATTCTAATTTTGTATAAAAACCACCTCCATTTTATGACAACTATATGAAAGAATAAATTATTAATTTCAGATTATAAAAGTTCATAAGAGTTTATGAGAGTCACATAAAATCAAACAGTATTGGAAACAATATTTCTAAAACACAATTATTCACGTTTCAATCATGGTGACGTGAGTTGTGTACGTGATCATTTTAAGGTCTTTGTTTTAGTACGAAACGACGTGACTCAATATGTCAATGTAAATATAAATAACATTAATTAGAATCTATTTTTAGATGTTCGTATTTTAGAAATGACATTATTATCTAAGTAATTTCTTTAATTTTACAAAGTTAATATATAGAAATAAATAAATAATATATTGTCCTGTAAATATTATTTGAATATTATAAATATTACTTTATTATAAGGAATTAAGCAGATAAGTTTAAAAAAGAAAAGTTACGATTCTATTCATATTACTTTCACTGTTAGATATACGCCATGTTAGATATCAACAACATGGCGTCCACTTGATGGTTGCTATCGGCGTGGACACTACTACAGAAGTCTGGGGTGTCCATGTTGGGTGGTAATCATTGTGCGGATGTTGTGTGGGGGGAATAACTGAGTATCAGGCTTGTCAATTAGCTGAAAATCAGACCAGCACTACGTGGTTCGGATTCCACGTAAAGCTGTAGGTCCCTTAGTTGCCCTGGCTGTTAGGCTATTAATAAATAGTCCTTTTTGAGGAACAGTTGAACTCAGATAGTAATCAGACTACACTCATCCACACCCATCCTACACTCATATAACCATTCATATTTGCCTTAAAATACCAACAACGTTGTGTCGGCGTCTCATATGTAACAATAAGAAGAAGAATACTAAATTTTATAACAGATATTGTATAATTTGTGTAAGTGAACCTTCATTGTTAACATGTAATAGTAAAGGGATATTTCATAAGGTAAATGGTGATTGCTGTACATTTTTCATCATAGCTTAATGAAGCACTACAACGTTTCGACTAGATACAACCCAAGTCTTTCTCAATTACAAAAAAATAAATTACATCTAATTAACCTATGGTATGCAGTTATTCCTTTTCTAAAAAGAACTTCATTGGGCGGTAGCTTAGTTAGTTAAATCCCAGCTTCATAAGCAGATTGTTCTCAGTTCGATCCCAATCAGAGTAGTAATACATTTTGAAAGGAATCAGCTGATAACCACCAGCTGTTCATTTGTAATTGGGCTATTAATTAATGACACTTTCTAAGGAATAGTCAGTCTTAGTTTTTAACATACTACATTCGCTCATCTACACTCATCACACTCATTCGAAATTCATATTCGTCCATTTCTTGATGGTCAACTTTTATATCGGCTTGACGATTCTTTATTTATTACTTAAGAATAAATAAATAAAATAAAAAAGCTTCTTCATACGAACCAGAAAACACAAACACTTTTATGTTATTACTTTTTCATCTTCTTTTAAACAATAAACGCTTACAAAACATTTAGATTACACAAAAGAAAAACAATCGATAACAATACCAAAGGGATTTTCTAGTATAAGTTTATTGACAATATAAAACATTAATTAGATTAATTTAGTATTTGTTCTTGATAAAGACTTGGATTGTCCCAAGCAGAAACATCGTTAGGGTTTCTTCACAGCATGATGGAAAATGTCCAACAGTCCTTATCTCTCTTTACAGTAAGACATCTAGAGTTCCACCTTTTCTGCTGGAAAGGTTACTTACGTGTCATATGAGTAAGCATATTTGGACCTGTTCAACTTATAAAATATGGTAAAACTTATTTAAATCATACTGTAAAAATATATTACTGTCGGTAATATCGTTATCTTGTTTACTTTAACATTGACCTTAAATTTTAGTCTAATTTTCAACAATGCAAATATATACAGGTCGTAACAATTAAATGTTCTATGTTTAACTACAAATAGTTACAGATTATACCCAATTCAAGAGACTAAATTATAAATCATACAAGTTTCAAGCAAAGTAAATTTGTATAGATCACATAAAAAAATAAATAAAGAGTGGCTCACAACATTTTTGTCAATTATTCACAAGATTGGATTCAGACATTTTCCCGATAGTTTACTCTGTTTTAACACAAAACCTTTTTCACTTCTCATATAAAAACTCCTATTCATTTATTTATATTAAAATAAGCTTTTATGGGAAATTCCACTGGATTTTCGTTACTCTTACTTCGATTACTGTAAGTGGTAATCGTAAGCATAAATTGTGAAAAGACGGTTTCTAATTTATTCTATAAAACGAAATAATTTGTATTGCTAAACATTTACATGCAAGAAATTAGATAAGCGTAGAGTATATGTAGATTAAATTAAATGGTTTTTTTTTCAAAACGGGCTTCTAAATGTTGTAAATAGTTATGTTATGTGAGTGTGAAGAGGTTGGTATACCCCATCACATGTATTAGTTAACATAGTAAACCAAGCTTTGTTGCAGGTACCATGTACTAATATGATATAATTTATTTTACTGAATTTTAAAGAGAATTTTCATTTGAAAATTAAAAGTTGTGAAAGAATTATTGTTGTAACAAAAATGTTAAAACATTTCTATGGCTGTTAAGGCGAGACTTAAAATATTTTTACGAAATCGCTTAACAACATAAACCTATTATTTTCTCATTTTTCAGTGAATCATAACAAGAATTACGTACCCCGGCATTTCATACACAAAGTATTTGTGCTAATATAGCCTTAATACCGTATTGTAAGTCAAACCCCACAAACAATGCGGGAAGCTGGAGAATCTTAAGGAGCTTACTCGCTTCCAGGAATCCCTTCCCACCGAGGTAATATGTTTCTATCTAAAGCTTGGATTGAGGTAACATACACAATGTATAGCGTCCTTGTTTGGTAGCAGACTGCTGGATTTACGTTTTGTTACAGATCTTTTAAAATATATTACAATTATTTTACGTAGCTAGATATCCTAACGAGAGAACATTCTACTGTTACATAATTTAATTTTGAAAATTACTTACCTTTCCGTCAATAATTGCTTTCCTTTTATAGGAAAATGGGGGTTCGTTATCAGATAGTTTCACCTTTCAATAATATATACAGCTAGTTTTATATTATTAAAAAAATTTTACTTTCCGTTTTTCAGTAGACTATTTATTAACTTATATATGAAGTTTAAGTGAGTACAAATCATGAAACATATAAATTCACTCCTAAACAAGGTGGAATAATAAATAATATTAGCATTTATTGTTACGAAAAATCTGGAGTGTCCATGTTCAATGATAGTCAAGGTTCAGTTGTTGTGTAGGGAAGATAAGGCTTGCTAGTCAGCTTATAATCAGACCAATACTACGTGGTTCAGATTCCACGTAAATCTGTAAGTCCCTTAGCAGCCTTGGCTATTGAGCTTTTAATAAATGGCTTTTAATATAGAACAGTTCCTCTAATTTAGTATCAATAACTACACTCGTTCATCTACACTCATTTGTCCTTAACACTTAACTACTTGCTTATATTGACTAACGTAAGCACTATCGTGGGGTCAAAACTGACCCCAATAAAAAAAAAAAAATCATTAAACATCTCTGAAATAATATTTTAATAACTTAAATAATAATAACCTTTTTAAATTACCTCTTCTAAAGTTGGCGATTTCTTATTGTCTAATTTGCCTTATTGGCACTCTTCACACGTAACACTCACTTTGCTATGGGCGTTGCTGACTGCCTTTTTGCAACTAACGTACACAGTTGAATATTTTCTGTCACTTCCTCTTGTTTATAGTTCACATCTTCTTCTTTTGCGTTGATTGTCTTAACAAGGTGGAATTTCACAAAAGAGAAAATTGTAACGTAACTACTATCGTGGGGTCACTACTGACCCCAGAAGCTTCCCAGCCAGATATGGAGTGACTGAAACCACCACATGCACCGTACGTCTTATTAGATGAAAAAAGATTAGATAATAGATAATAGAGCACAACCCTGCAAGTACAAAAGATATAATATCAAAATAATTACACTCTGAGGTCAAAAATGACCCCAGGATAGTATTTAAGGGTTAATATTCTATCATACTTCATCTATCTGTATCAAAATGATGAATCATACATATGTTATGTCAGTATTTTTATCAACAATGTTTTTAAGCAATCCTTCGAATATTGTTTCCTTTCTAGTAATTTGTTTATAATCACTTCCAAATTTAATGCTAGTAAGGCCGATAAGAAAATCCCAGAAAATTTATTTTTATTGCATTTCCACCTACCCCTACATTCCATATGGCGAATTTTATACAACTAGCTATAATATGAATAGAGCTATTAAATGTATACATAACTAAATACTGAGTTTAATAATTTATTGCTCTTTTAATTATATTTTATATATATATATATATATATATATATATAATATATATACACATATATATAATAATTTATATATAAAGAAGACCGTTAATGTATAATGCACGCTCTAGTTAGTTCTGTTTTGAGCTTATACATTTTAACATAGCATGAAAATTAAGTCGAATAGTTAAAGGGGAAAGAATGATTAAATTTAGGCTTCAAGAGTCAATGTCTTTGGGGGAAAGTGATTTTTTTTAATAAACACAATAGAAACCTCTTTTAAGAATTTCATTAAAACTAACTATGGCAGTTTTCACCTAGTGATGTGAAATGACCAATTAAAGCTCACTATACGGACGGGATGTGAGAATATTGCCAATTACCCGGGAGATTGGATCCGAGGGAGGACTTTTCTCATCGTTACACGTTTCACCTATACTGCCTTACTGTGAGCTTGCTTTCAACTATGTTATGGTTCAAATTACATTTTACAAAATATTGTTAGGTTTTTATTTTACAGAAATGTAAACAATGTTTTCAAATTATTATATTTAATTTTGATTAATTTATAATAAATATGACAGGAGATCCTAATTTTTATAAATTAACTGGAATATAATTAATAAATTAAAACAAATATTTTATTATTTACCTGTCGCAAAAACACGTAAAAATGTGTCAAGTTATATAAGTTGAAAGCTTGAATTTCATGGATCATTTTGTTTTTTAAGTATACTACGTATAATATCAAGTAGAGATTACATATAAAAAGTAAAAATCAAATAAAAAAGGTTTTCTTATCAACTTGTGTGGAATAGAATGCAGAACTGTTCGCTTTATGTTTCTGGTAATGAAACAATAGGAAAGCCTTAAAGGAGTATCATATGACACTAAATATGACAACAGTCACTCTTTAAATGTTGGAAAGTTGGTAGTTACTGCTATCAGGTCGGAAGATTAACACTGAATCAGATATAATAAATGGTTCCAAAGAATTGGCACAAACGTTCCCCCATATTAAACACAAAAAATCAAAACTGTTAAAATTACCAGTTTGATTTCCAAAATGTTTTGTCATAACTTTAAAACTAGTCAAGTTAAAGACATGTGGTTTTTACTAAAATATTTCAAATTATAATTTTCACCTTTCCTGAACATTTTATCAAAATCGTTACAGCAGTTTTTGAGAAATTCCATTTATGTATATTTTTTACCCATAGTAATAAAAAAAACTACAATTAAAAAAAAGTGAAACAAATGGTCTGGAAATATTGGTTTTTATGAAATACACTTATATACAAAATTTCATCAAAAATCATCCATCCATTTGGTCTCCAGCAAACTGGACATACGGACAGACACCAATATCTTTTTTCGAAAAAAAAACCGTTTTTGGGTTCAGTGGACCCTAATATGGATTTTTAGACCAACCTGTAAAAAATATTTTTTTGGAAACAGTCTTATTCTTCAATTACTTGCCTATAGATATAAGAAATCTTTAAAGTAATTTAAAAACAATTAAAACATTACCTTATAGATAAAGAATGCTATTCGATTGATGAGTTTTTTTTTCATAAGGAAATAAGTCATTTTGTTTCTTGCTTTTTATTGTTAAAGTTAAGTTAGGAAAAAAAAATTGTATTTGCATAGTGATAGTTTATTTTTGATTATTGTTTGTTTTTTCTTAAGTTATTACTATTATAGTAATAACCAATGTTCCTCATGAAGACAGAAGTCAGTGTACCAGTACCCTAACAAAACCTGAGTTACGTAGTAGCCTACTTTTCCATGCTCCCTGACTCAATCCAAGGTCTGTCTTGGGATTAACCTCCTGGTCCATCGGTCTGTCCAGTCCGTCTTCCAGCTACGGTTGCATCAACCTCCCTGCCGACTATGCGCCTCCAGCGGAAGATCACTTGTCACTCATTGCGAAAAGGTGAACCGGGACTGGGACTACTACATATATTACCAAAATAGTCGGTTTGAAGACCGTACCGTATTTAGAATCCGTTTGGAAAGCACTTAAACGCTTCTTAAAATGTACAAAATATAATAAGCTTGGCCTTTTCATTAATGCAGACCATACAATTCAAATTCGTGAGTCAATTACAAAAACCAATTGTTTAGATTATGTATATCTGATAGAATGTATTTGCACATAATTTTAAATAGCTGTTTTACCTATAGTTTGTTGAACAGAACAAATTTAAATTGATTGTTTATGAGAAAATATGGCAAAGATGGCTTTTGTAGTAAGGTGTGGAAACTTTGACTGACATATCCCAACAGGACTCCATCCATCATCCCCTGACATCTACCATGAATCACGCTTAACCACTAAACACTTTTACTGTGTGATAGAACGTGTTCATAAAAGGGTAGGGAAGGAAGTAAATAGTCACTGAAACGATGAAATATTGTCAATAATATTTTATTATATATTTTAATAATAGTGTATTTAACTTTAAAAAAGGAATGCTTGTTATTATATTAAATAAGCTCTCAATAAATGTAATATAGTTTTCAAAATAAGTTATCTACAAAAGTACAATGAATATAATGTTTAAAAGACATAAAAATTATGTAATTATATTATTAACAAGTTATAAAGCTATAATGTTTTAGCTTGCAACACATTAATACATTACCCAATTCAATTCTATGTAGGAACATGAAAAGTATACAAAATATTTTTTCAAAGAGTCAAATAAATGATAAAAATATTGTGTTTAATGTCAAGTATTAAAATTTGAGGACACAATAACTCAGTGAACCAATCCTCACTCAATCCACGTTCACATCGTGGCTACGTGATTTGGTTACGTGATGGTCACATGGTATTTGTGTTGTAATGAGTTATCTGCACATTGAAAAACACATACAAGCTTCAAACTAAAATAATAATAATAAATATGTTAATTTCTTTCATAGGTACAGACTGAGAAAATACATTTCGATTGGGGGATCCAAAATCAATTAAAATAAAAATCATATTTTACGAAAGAAAAAACTGATGTGTTAAAAATAATTGAAGAAAGAAGGTTCTAACTAAAGCGTTTAAATATAGTAGTCTACATCATATGTAACACTTTTTTGTGAGTTAATAAAATATACAACAGATAGACACTATTATGATTTGTATCTTTATTTAAACAAGTACATTTTAAACCCAAATCAAAGAAAATACACACTGAAACCTGTGAATAACAACTGTGACCCCAACAGACCGAGGGCCTAACTATGGGGTCTAGATGGAAAACGTGTATCCTATATATTAAAACAATCGGATAACTTTCTGAAATTAATGATTGACCGATCTTGATGAATTTTTCATTCAATAGATAATTTAGATTTTTTAATCGTAACGGGGCTAGATTTGTTAAATTCCCATAAGTTTTCCCTACACGATTTCAAAGTTGCAATATTATTATTATGAAGATACATTATAATTGACCAGCTGGTGGCATAAACAAATGTTAAATGGTCCAAATAGTTTTATAGTTTAACCATAGTATTTCAATGCTAAAATATCAAGTTTGTAAAAGTATGTTTATTTACAATACCAATAACTTTTTCAAACATTGTCGAATAAATGTTTTAACAAAAGTCATTAAATATCACATTGAAAGTGCCTCCTAGCTCTTTATTCACGTTCTAGCCCTTTTTATAATTGCTTGTTAATGATTAAAACCTAAACTTGTTTACTTCAAAAAATAACTATGCTAAAACTGCCAAATACTGAAAAAGATTTAAATAAAACGTTATGTTAGAACTTAGGCTTAAGCGGCCGGTGTCATAACTAGAATCTACAGTTTCCGGTGACAACCGCGTCAAGGTACTATCTACAATATTTACAAGATAACCAGACGTTTCGCCCATACTGTGATGTGGCATCCTCAGTGGTTTCTCTGAGACTGAAAACGTTATGTGTTTAAATATCACTAATTTGCTTTCAAATTCTTGTAATAAAACCCAGTAAACTGAAAACCTTTTTACCACGTTTAAAATGTGGTTTGAAACACTCAAATCATCTGTTACAAGAACCCTGAGATAATTAACCTAATTCACTGTACCTATGACACAATAATCTATTTTATAAGGAATAACTATGGTGTTTTATTTCTATGTATTGACTAAAATCAAATATCCTTTATTGTAACAATATATTACTGTGCGTCATTAAAAGGATTTTCATATAGAATTTTCAGGAAACCTACCCAAACCAATTGTACAATAAATTCTGTCCATCCCCCGCCTTACAAAACAGCTAGCTTCAGACGTATGTTATATAGGCCGTATTCAATACCATTAAGTGTTGCAGATAGAAAACAGGAAATAAATGTAAGAAAATCAATAGCTGTTGCAAATGGATACGAGGCATCAATAATTGATGAAATCGGAAATATGATAAAAAAGAAAATAGAAAATAAAATTCGAGATGAAAAACGAACAACACTTAAAAAAGAAAAATCCGATAAAGAACAAAATGTATCCCTCTATTACAATGGACCATTTACACAAAGAGTTGGTTATACATATATTTCAGAAATTCAATATATCAGTAGCTTTTCAAATCAAATCAAATCAAATATTTATTTGCAATGACATTACAAAAATGTATAGCAAACGTCATCCCTATATAAAAATCTAAAACATACATCCCACATAAAAGCCTCTGTCAAAACATACATCATTTACTGTTGCACTCATAGTCACTCATACCAAATCCCCACTTCCGACACCGGTTGTCAGTCTTCTGATTATGCGGTCTCCCAGTTATATGCCATAAACTCGTCCACACTATAAAATGCACGAGACGCTAAACAGCGTTTGAGACGAGTTTTTAACGCCTTGAGCGTTGGGGCATTCTTAATTGAATCCGGCAACTTGTTGACAAAACGAACACCTGCGTACTACTTTTAAGACCTGTAATACTAAAGAAGTGGATCCCTCTGTTCTGAGGTAGGTGAGAGTGGTTCACTGAAATCGATCACCATAATATTCGTGCATTTTGTACTTGTATTGTAATATATTTGTGCATTTTGTACTCATATTGTAAAAAAATTGTGTTGTGTTAGGTTTACTTGTACTGTATATGTACCAACACGTATTATGCTAATTAAAAAACTATTTATAAATACAAGGATGTCAGTATACTCGTACATGGTAACAAATGTCAATATTAAAATTACAAAGGTATACTTTGGATCATCAAAGAAACTAAACATTATGAGACTGACTGGCACGTTAGGAATGTCTCAATACTATAGAAACTAAACATTATGAGACTGACTGGCACGTCAGGAATGTCTCAATACTACAGTAACTAAACATTATGAGACTGACTGGCACGTTAGGAATGTCTCAATGCTATAGAAACTAAACATTATGAGACTGACTGGCACGTCAGGAATGTCTCAATACTACAGAAACTAAACATTATGAGACTGACTGGCACGTTAGGTATGTCTAAATACTATAGAAACTAAACATTATGAGACTGACTGGCACGTCAGGAATGTCTCAATACTACAGAAACTAAACATTATGAGACTGACTGGCACGTTAGGAATTTCTCAATACTATAGAAACTAAACATTATGAGACTGACTGGCACGTCAGGAATGTCTCAATACTATAGAAACTAAACATTATGAGACTGACTGGCACGTCAGTAATGTCTCAATACTATAGAAACTAAACATTATGAGACTGACTGGCACGTCAGGAATGTCTCAATACTATAGAGACTAAACATTATGAGACTGACTGGCACGTTAGGAATGTCTCAATACTATAGAAACTAAACATTATGAGACTGACTGGCACGTCAGGAATGTCTCAATACTATAGAAACTAAACATTATGAGACTGACTGGCACGTTAGGAATGTCTCAATACTATAGAAACTAAACATTATGAGACTGATTGGCACGTCAGGAATGTCTCAATACTATAGAAACTAAACATTATGAGACTGACTGGCACGTCAGGAATGTCTCAATACTACAGAAATTAAACTATATGAGACTGACTGGCACGTTAGGAATGTCTCAATACTATAGAAACTAAACATTATGAGACTGACTGGCACGTCAGGAATGTCTCAATACTATAGAAACTAAACATTATGAGACTGACTGGCACGTCAGGAATGTCTCAATATTATAGAAACTAAACATTATGAGACTGACTGGCACGTTAGGAATGTCTCAATACTATAGAAACTAAACATTATGAGACTGATTGGCACGTCAGGAATGTCTCAATACTACAGAAACGATGTGACGCCAAATACCTCTTGACCCTTTTAGAGAATACATTGACATCATGTTCTGCTTTCAGTGAGGCTGGCAAAGCGTTTAATAGTTTGATCCCGTTAAATAATATATGTTTTTCGAAGAAGTATGTTTTATGTGGAAATGTTGTTATATTCATGACAGATTAGATATCATATTTATGTTCAGGTGTGTTTGTTTTAAAAAGGTGCAAATACTATGCACAAATAGCAGGATACTGCGGATGTAAACTGATGGAAATGTAAGTATATTACTAACGTTAGAGAGAGAGACATACAAGAAAAATCTTTACGCTTCCCGAACATAGTTCTAACTGCGCTCTTTTGCAATTTAAACAAAAAGTTAGATTCTTTGTACTCATGTCTCCAGATTTGGATTCCATAATCCCAGAAAGGATAAATTAGCCCATAGTATACAGCAGTTAAAGTCTTAATATCCATGAAAGAAGAAAGTCCATGTGTGATTTAAATTTTAAATTGTTGTCACTCCTGATACTCTAACATGTTGTTTCATTAGAGGGATCGATTTCCTGGTAATCTAAAACATGATAAAAATTTTTTTTTACCCCCTCGATGACTTATTAAGAACTCAACTATACTGTGTGTTTTTTTATCATTAATACATTGTTTCTCTAAACCATTGTAAGAGAATATTAGCCTGCTTGAACACCTCTACCTTGAGCTCTGAACGACTGTGAGCTGAGACCGATAGTAAGGTGTCATCTGCGAACAAGCAGACTTTACTATTTGTAAAATAGGAGGGTAAGACGTTAATAAAAAGTAGGAATAAGATGGGACCAAGAATAGAGCCCTGGGGTATAACATAATACATTAATCAATGATTAAATATCATAATTATCCAATGGGATGTGAAGGGTGTCACTACAAAAACTGATTACGCGGAGACGTGGATTACGGAATTAAATTAAAAAAAACATTTTAAAAGGAGGAATATATTTTTAATGAATTTGTTCACAGAGCTCAAAAACACAATACTGTTTATTACCGGTGTTTCACCCGTAAATTCAGTCCAACAATTGCAGTTTGTAAGTGATAATCAATACACTCCCCCATCCATTATCCACCGCCCAACGCTGCAAACACCTGTTACACGGAGTAATAAAGTTGAACTGTAATTTAGTGAAATGTTTTTTAACCTCGCTTACATATAATTACTACAGCTTAGCCAAAAGCAGTAATTAAGTCAGCAGTTGTGATTTATTGTTAGTGTCGAAACATGGAGCATGATTGAATATTGTAATATAATTTTTTTTCTTCAAAATATGGTACACGAGTATATAGTATTGTTTAAAAATCTTCTACAAACGTGAGTTTTATATAATACTTTGATTCTATGTTAATTTTTGCATTCAATACTATAATACTAAATACGAAAATCATTGCTAAATGTTGTTTGTTGATGAATGAAAATGAATAGCCCTTAATGTATTTCTTCTTGACTTTTGTTGTAAAATAAAATTTGTTATTTCTATGTGTATTCATTTATGTAGTTATAACTTTAAATATTTTAACTTACGCTTTTTTATAGAGCCCCTGATATTTCATGTTATTTCTTCAAAAATTTTATCTTTACCTTATGGAAAAAAACTGTGATTTGACGAATATCCCAAGTATATAAAAGCAAACTGACGCACAAAAGACATTTATGTCACGTTCTTCCAAATGCCTCTGGCGTACCTAGTATTCTCTGTACGTCAAACATTTGTTTATAGGAAAAAAACTAAAAATACAAATTTAATATGCTGAAAAATAATTCAAAAGTATTTTTTGTTTTAGTCCTTTTGAAGTTACTATGAGCATTTTTATACTAACGCAGTGTACATTTTGTTTCAAAAAAAATAAATTTATTAAACTTTTGGAAAGTTTTCATTACATGATAAAGTTCTTGCACTTTACTACTATGGAATATATTTAATTAATGTAATATTCAACTAATATTGAAATCTTTACACCCTTTTGGTTGGGGTGAAACTGTCGATAAGTAACATTAATATTGTGTTAACCTGTTCCTATGAAGAAATAAAAACTCACAGTAGCGTCATTAAGAACTCCACAGTACTTGGGCAACACATCTGGTTATATTTTGAAAACAGAGTAAATATATTTTTGGTGTGGTTTTGAGAGAAATGTCTAGAATCTAACAACTGACACTTAGATCTATGAAATGAAAGTAGAGCATTAAATGTGTTTTTTTTTTATTTATTTTTTTTATTTTTCTAATTTTATTTAATAAGGTTATTGATAAATTTACTATTTATTATAGGTGCGATATTTATTTTTTTTGTTACAATTGTTGTTGTCATCGTTTTGAGTAATTATTTGTTGTTTATTGTATGTCGAGTATTTATTTATTGTTGTTATTTTTCAATCAAATTCTTTATTTCTAACTTTCAAAAATTGTTTTTAGTTTAAATATGTAGTTACAAATTGTTTTTGAAATATTTAATTTTCCTCTTTTATTTTACTATACAATATCTATTATTTGTTGATCATGCCTTCTTTTAACTAAAATTATTCAACTACGTAAAATTAACTTGATAGTTTAACTTTATTTTACCTTATTCAAATAACTACTATATCGACTTGTAATACTTGTACTTTATTGTATTTTAATATGATGTCGGTTTTGTTGTTTTGAACTTTGGAGTATTATTATATAATAGGTAATACCCCTGCTTCGTGTGCCATACCTGTAACTCACTGAGCACGTTACACTTCGGCCTGTGACTTTTGACTGCATCTAATAGTGTAGGTTACCCGTGTAACGTAAATTACAATGTTAAATTTATTTACAGTATCTCCCTCACATTAATTGCGTTTCTAAATATTTATTAGTTTGAACAACCAATTTGTTGTTCAAACTAATATAATTATATTACTTAGCCTATTTAAAACGTGTCCATTTCATTTGTGTTTTTTAACACTGAATATCAATAAAATTAATGAAATAACTGTAAATGCCATTGTATACATTGGAACCTCAAGTTCAGTAGAGCGCAGCCCTATATGAATAAAGCCATGTTTACAGCCTTCTCTGGTTATAAAAGATCCACAATCTCCCCAATATTACAAACACCTTTTTATGTTCTAACAGCTGCTTTTTTACATTGTAGCAGCTGTTACTTTCAGATGCATTTATATTTCCCTCCGTGTTATTCTTAAAGCCAAAAAACGTACATTTAGGGCTTCCCATATCCTTCAAGATAAAAATAATGAAGAACTTAGACCTTTTGTTCCACAACTGCGAACAGATACAAATTCTTTTACACTTCAACCGTTCAAATAGGTCAAAAAATACGAGAGGTGTTGCATTAAAAAAACTGCTTCACACACAAGGATTAACCATGAGTCCTTCTGTATGCACTATTGGAATAAATAAATTCTTGGAATGATGCATTATTACCAAAAATTCACGAATTTGGCTTACTATGTACAGATACTATTTATTTCAAAACCTCCACTATTATGCATTTTTTTTACAATAAAAGAGGGATTGTGCAGGTAATATGATTCATGATAGATGTCAGGGATGATGGATGGAGTTTATTGGGCATATGTCGGTCAAAGTGTGCATTCCCTACCTACTAAGGTTGTCTTTAACATCTATTTTCATATAAATATCTTAAAGAGTTCAATTGAATCTTCTAAAGTTTGAAAACATATATGTAAATAGTCAATTATAATAATGGGGGATTATTGTCTACTTTAAATTAATTGCCTGTGTGAATTTTTTCCAACATAACATCTTCATTTTAAAATGGATGAGCAGACCTTATTGGAAACAAATTTATAATAAACATTCCATAGTATAACACTTTTAATAAAAAAACTTTAATCTACAACAATTGATATTTTTATATAAATTAATGAGGTAAAATAACATGACAAAAAACGTTTATTTACGTGGCAAAGTTATGACTATACATTCCTTTCTATCACCAAACCATATACATAACTTAAGACCTCTGAAGACTGAATTTCTTTCACTTCTGTGAACTGTTATGTATTAAATGTTGAAGAATGTGTTTGTTGAAGAATGTGTTTGTTGAAGAATGTGTTTGTTGAAGAATGTGTTTGTTGAAGAATGTGTTTGCTATAAACTGGCTCATATTGAAAACACCAAGCTAGGGCTCCTTCAAATAGTTTCATTCTATCTGATTTTCGATTATTATCTTTTTGAATATTCACACTCATGAAGATCTAAATTATATTTGATTGAATCCAAGCTGTAAATAAAGAACACCTTACTTCATTTTTTAGTGCAAACTTCGTAAATCTAGTCTACCTTGTCTATTTTCATAATTTTAATTATTACTAGCTTATTTGTTGCTAAGAATTGTTATTTCCTAGCACATTGTCTATATTTTAGTTAATTTTACATTCTTTATCCAGTTTTTGTTTTTACTGACCAAATTAGTTTGATATTATGCAAGTTATTATACTTTGAGTAGTTTGTTATTATATTTTTGAATATGGTTTACATTTAAGTTGGCATTGGTGTTAATTCTTAATGTGTAGTTTATTATGTTACATCTGTTAAATGTCTTAAGTTCTTACGTTACTTTTAATTATTATTTACCTTGCTTGTGTTACTGAAACTTGTTTTGTTTCCTAGAAGTTTCGGATGTCTAAGATATTTTTTTTTGTATTTATACTTTCTACTAGCAAGCTTACCTAATAAAAACATTTGTATGCGTATTATTTATGTTATTTGTTTACTTTAGTTATATAGAAATGTTTATGTGTATATTATTACACGAGGGTTGTGTCCGTTAGAGGCAGTAAATAAATAAACACGAGATATTATATTTTTGCCTATTTTTACAGGTATTTAGCAGCTAACAACAACTTTAATATTATTAAAGAGCAAACTTATGTCTATAATATTGGATTTTAACTGTACAAAGAACCCATAATATTTTTAACTATTAATGAAACCCAAATTAATAAAAAGAATCGAGGATGAGAAAGGAGTTTGAATTCAATTGTTTGTGGTTCAATGGCTCACAGCAATCATGAAATATATTTGTAAGGGATAATGAGTTGAGCTAAAAGTGAAAGACCTGGAACTCTTTTATTTATTATTTGGTTTGCAAGTGCTCTAAATGAGGGAATTTCAAATAAAGTTAACAATGGTCCTGAAGATTGACTTAAAATTTGTTTTTTACATGTACATATATAATTTGTATACAATAATATTTGACTTGTATACAACATATTATTGTATACAATTATACTTGTTGTTTAAATACAATGTGTTATATACAATAACACTTGTTTAATTGTATACAATGTGTAATGTAAGTATTTAAAATATTTAAGTTAATTATTTAATTTTTGTTTATCTACGAGACACCCCTGCTTCGCGTGCCAACCATTTTTTTATTGCTGTGTTCATTACACCTCGACCTGTGACTTTTGACTATAAACAAAGGTTAACTGTATAGCGTAAAATCACATCATTAAATTTATTTATAGTCTCTCACTCACATTAATTTCGTTGCTACCTGTTTGTTATTATAGGACATTAGGCTATTTTAGACGTGTTCTTTTCATTTGTTTTGTTTTAACAGCTGAAGATTATTTAAATAAATAAAACAAATTCATTAACTATCATTGAAACATTCAAGTCCAGTAGAGCGTAGGCCTAAAATCAATTGTGAACCACGCGTACAACTCTCCCTACTTCAACATTATAAACCCGTAACTTCGCAAATATTACAAACACAATTGTTTACATTAAAACAGCTGTTAAAACTTTTCGGAGATCGTTATTTACATTTGAACAGCTGTTACTTTTCAACTAATTTAAATTTGTTTCCATGTTATTCTTGTGACCCAAAAACGTACTTTGAGGGCTTCCAATAACGGTTAAGAATGAAAATATTGAAGAATTAAGACCTTATTGTACACGAACACGAACACAGGCAAGATTTTGACATCTCAACAGTTTAAATTGGTCAAAAAATAAGGGAGGAGTTGCGTTTACAAAAAACGGCTTTACGTATTGCATGTGTTTTATGTTGAATATTTTGTATATATTGTCTATTCTAAAGAATGTTCTTTAGAATATTCAATTATTAAATAATTGTCATAAATTAAAAGCTCCTTCTTTGCGCAATGTTTGTTAACAAACAATCTACACTAATAATAGTATTCCTTAATTTTTTGGACCAATGAAACTTTGTTATGAAACACTAATTAGGATATTTATGTAACGTTATTTATAATACACTTGGTCATTATAATTTTTCTTGGACAGTACGAACATTAGATATCAGCCTATTAATAATAATAAAAATAAAATAGTAAGGTAAAAAACAATGTCCCTGTGATTTCTGAATAATTATTTCTTTACAATGCACTATATTTTGAAATATTAATAATCACTACGTATTTATTTTCAGAGTACAAAGTTTAGATTACTAATTTTATAGAATTTGAAATCGATGAATGACCTTTTAACACAAAAAGTAATCGTATATTTATAGAATTGTAAATATAGCGATTAGTTAGCGACTTTAGTTAGTTAGTCTATAACTAGTTAATCTATAGCTATAAATATAGCGCTATGTATTACTAACTAAATAAATGATTTAGTTACTAATACATCTATAAATTTTGAAGTTTTAAAAGCATATCTTTATTGTATTTATTGAATAATCAATACAACTCTAGCCTTGGTAGGGGCAGAAACTGAGTATGCGGCTTATCACTCAGCTGAAAATCAAAACAATATTATGTGGTTCGGATTCCACGTAAGTTTGTAGGCCTTTTAGTTGCCCTAACTATTCGCTTATTAATAAATGAACCTTTCCGAGTATAAGCCAAACTTGGTTAGTAACCAGATTATACAGGTCATTAATATTCATTCTACATTCATATAACCATTCTATTCACCCTAAAATACATACAAAACTGTGACGGCGTCTCGTGCCTGAGAATATATGAAATATTGATTACCTTATAAATATTCACATAAGTACCTTTTAGAAATATGTATGTTTTATCGGTTATTTACTATATTAAATTGTACTATAAATGAATATAGTATAAGAATAAAGCAACAAAAACGTAGAATTATATTAATTACAGTTAAATAGCAAAAAGTCCTACTCAATAAAGGTCAAGATAAGGCAGCCCTTAGATAAGAGCAGGTGGTCGTAAAAAAGGGCATAACTCACAGTGCTGCTTTAAACAACGTTGTGCGTGAACCACTTTGTGTTTCTGAGGGTATCGGTGAGTGGTCTGAGGTCTTAAAATAAGTACAATGAATAGCTTTTTTTTACTGAAATAGATTTTTTCCTGAACTGATTTACCATAATACTGAAAACAGTTTTTTAGTTTGCTAAATTTGTTATTACTATATACAGTAATAAAAAATAACTAATATAAGGATTGCTATGAGGTATGAGAGTTCACAGTAAAATTTTTTAAGTAGTGTAATGAGCTTTTATAAATAAAAAAAAAATTAAATTACTGTATAAATGAATGTCTCTAGTTCATTTTTTTGAATCTCCCAACTTTACCTCAGAGCGATCATCCAGCAAGTACTAGAACTGCGAGGATGGTTTGACTACTACAACCAATTAAGAGATGTTACTTGCCAGCTGTAACCATAGCAACATCTTAACACCTTGGATGGTTGTCATATTTCAGTTGTTTATCTGCACCTTTCTGATAACGTTCTTGTTTGTGTGAATTTTTGTGTAAGTTAACATTTTATGATCATGAATATTCTCTTTTGCTTTTTCTTATAAATGTGTATTTCTTTTCATTTGTATATCAATGTAGATTGCCAGACGCAAAGTGATCTTGGTGACACCGCGCGTCAGAGCTTCACTCAAGTGCCACTACGTGCACTAATGTCAAGACGGGAGATTCGTTAAATTCAGTTTATTATTGTAAGGACAACATAAGTCTACTTAAAGTACATCATAAATAGGTTGAAAAATGATCGAAATAAACCGATAATGTTTACAGTACTATATATTATACTGTACACACTGAATGAAAGTGAGTTTTAAAGATTCCTTACCATATCAGTAAAATCTGTTCTTAACCATGATTAGCAACCGTAGATAAGATGGCGGTGGCTTGCTACGCAATCATTCCGGGTCACAAAACAAAGAATAAACTAGAGTAGACACACGGCAATCTAAGTGAAGCCTGAACTCATACCAAGATGGCGGATCCCTTCACTGTCTGCTGAATACTATACGGAAGCTGAGCGTCAGCTGAATTTAAAAAACTTGTAAAGCAATTTTGTGATTAGACCTTAGTCTTCATACCTTCCAAACGCAATTGAGCTACCACAGCTGGTTGCAATAACATCAATAAAAACAAGCAGGATGGAATAACTTTCTACAGATTAAATTATGAAATTAATTAATTTGATTATTATTATTTCTTTATAATTATGAACATTAGCCTAATTCTTGTTGTTTTACTTGTTTACTGTGGTGTTTTAAATGAATTATTTAAGTTTTATGAAATGTTTCATTTCAACAGTAGGTTACATTTTTAGGTACGTCAGCTGTGTCCATCTCACCAAGATGTCGAATATCGGCTTCAACTACTTCTACAGGATGGAATGCATTATGACTACTCTACATTATTCTTTGATCTATTGTACGTGTTCGTTTCGCCCAAGGTGTGTGTGATGTGGTAAAACCTCTCTAAGACTATAGCCTCTCTTAATCAGAGAAATACCACTGAGGATATGACCTCTAACAGTTTTTACCCTGCCACTCCTGTGGTTTGGAAGTCACGTAAAGGTTCAGAGTTAAAAAGGGCTTCTTAATCCTAACTTTGCCTGGTAAAATGAGAGTGAGGTTAAGTAGTAGAAAGGACTCTTTAGTCCTAACGCCATCTATGAATAAAGTAACATTTCATTACACATATGGGTATAATACAGTTTTAAGAATTACGTGCAAGAATATGTTTGAAGATAAACTAAAATTGAAATTCAAAAAGTACGAAGGTCATGAAATAAAACCTACAAAATACGAGTAATTCTATTCCTTATAAGGAATTGTATTTCGAGAAACCTTTTCTTGGTGGGTCTTTATGATACAAAAGCTAACTTCCCTCCAAATTTCGTCAAAATCTATTCAATTATTCCGGTGATTTCGTGGTGAGTGAATACATAGTTTTTGGATTGTATATAATAATGGATTATTATATGATTTTACTATTAAGTACGTATGCAGTAGACCAATACATAGTCGTATTGTAGATATAAATACCATCAAACTTTTAATATTGTATACGAAAATTATTTATTATTAATATTATTCAATTCTAAGACAACGATAGTAGAGATATGGGCAAATATGAGGAGTCAATGAGTGTAATGAGTGAATATGAACGGGTGTAGTCATTGTTACTATCTGAGTTTGACTTAGCTCAGAAAGGACTATTTATTAACTCTCCAATAGCCAGGACAAATATGGGACCTACAGATTTGCTTGGAATCCAAACCATGTAGTGTTGATCTGATTTTCAGCTAACTGAGAAGTCTGACACTCAATTCTTCCCAAAACAACATCTAAACCTTGATGACATCCAACATGGACACGCCAGACATCCATGGCTACCATTGAGCAGACGCCATGACGGTATTAAGAGGACCGAGCATGGAACCTATCGCCTACAACACTGTGTCCCCAACGCCAACGTTGAATGTGTTATTAAAAAAGTGTTAAAAAAATATAACATAGTATACTATAGTATAAAATATTAGACAAACAGTTTATATTTTTCGTCACAATACTAACCAATATTGTCACAAAACTAATAATTACATTATATAGGTTAATACTGTGTTTTGACAGATGGATAAGCAAATTAACATCCCCAGGTACATTTCGAACAACTACCAGTAGTTTGAACCCAGCGCCAGTCGCTCCTTATCAAATTTGTCTGTTTGAAGGCTAACTTTCAAACTCAATTCTCCTAGTTTAACAAGCCCTGAGGTTATCTGTTGAAAATAAAATTCCACTATGAGCTTAAACGAATTAGAAAGTTAGATATTCCGTTCTAGATTGCCGAGCATATGGTTATACGATGGCCAAAAAAGATTAACTGCATAATCCCGCCCTTTTGATTTTTACAATAACAATAATTGGTTTAGAGATAAATAAAAGAGAACATTTAATTAGTCAATGGCAACAAACCGTAAATGACATGTCAAATGTAGACTATAGTTTATATATTAAATTCATTTTATTTATATTTTTCTAGAATATGAAACTCCATTTATGTAAAGTAGTTAAAAGCAATTGTAAAGAATCATTCATTATATTCAAAGAACCTTGTAACCGACATTTTATTATTGAAGTCAAACTTCCAATATAGTGTAGACTTCATTCCGTCAAGAGGCTTCATTATAGATCAAAGTATCACATATAATATCCATATATTTATCGATTAAAGATTATATTTTTTATTTGATTAAACTATCTTTACTACGTTTAATACGTGTATAACTATACAGAAAATGTTGGAACTACGAGGAGTATGGGAATGGTGTGACTGATGGCGTGACGGTGTAAGCCAGCCACAACCATTTTGCATGGTTGCCACGTTTCAGTTCTTTAAATACACCTGTTTTATAACAAAATTATTTGATTTTGTGTATGTGAGTGTACGTAAACTAATAAACGAGGACATTTCTAGTTTTTGTATTGTCTTTTACATTTCAGTTTCCTTATTTTTACAGATTGTTCTTATCACATTCTTTACTTATTTTTCCATCGTATTGTTGTTTGAATACATGCCTATTCGAATGATTTACTCGTTTACAAGTAATTATCATACAAGTGAAACGCAGTACTCTTGGTAACACCGCCTGTCAGAGCTACACCCAAATACCACTTTGAATATCCAAGTCAAGTTGGTTCATTCATTAAATAAATTCTCGTTACGCCCAAATGATCTGTATCAATACATACCTTTAAGCCTTCCATTTGAAAACTGAGTCTTGTGATTTTTTTTATAATTGTCTAAGAAAAAATGGATGCACTCATAATGTAATTAACTTGGTTGACAGTTTTTTATGGAAAAATGAAAACGTCAAAAAGGTAATATCGTCAAACGAAAACACGGACAAGAGAATATTAACAAAGAATTATTGTAAATTCTATAATAAGGAAGTTAACGTCTTTAATTATATTTGTGAGAAGTATCTTTAATTATTTAACGCACTGAACAACCAATCAAAATGATTATGTATGTTTCAGTAAATGGTTGATTCAAGTAAACTACGTTGTTCGAATAGAAGTTTCCGATTATCCAAGGTAATGAGCGAACGTACACTAAAATACTTACATCTCAATAACTAAGTTGGGTCACTTGAGAGTAACTTAACTGTTTCAATACAACTCCCCAATTATGACAGGTACTGAATAAACAATTTAATTACCAAGCAATTTAATTCAGTTTTACATTTCATAAATTGGGTTAAAATAGTAATATGGCTAATCTACTGTATGCATAGATTGTAATGCCATAATGCGTTGTCATTTAGAAAAAACTATTTTCATCGTATGAAAACAATTTGCTAAGTAAATTATATAATGATAATTTATACTGGCTAAATAAGTAAATCATCAACTGTAATATGTCTTTATTCTAAAAATAAATATCCGTAAGAAATTTAAATCATTACAACTAAGAAATGTGTACAGCTAAAGTATTCATTATTCATTACTAATACGGTCATTGTGAAGATAAGAGTGAATATGGGAGGGGCGAATGAGTGTGGTTATTAAAGATAAATGAGTGAAGCCATTGTTACTATCAAAGGTCGAATATTCCTCAGAAAGAGCTATTTACTAATCGACTAATTGCCAGGGCCTCTAAGGAACCTACAGCTTTACGTGGAATCCAAACCACGATTTGGTCTGTTTTCAGGTCAATGACAAGCCTGATACTCAGTTCTCTTCCCTACACAACATTTGAACTTTCACTACCAACCAACACCCCAGAATTCTATAGTAGTGTCCACGCCAATGGCAACCATTGAGTGAACGTCTTGTTGGTATTAAGAGAACCGAACATAGAACCTGTTGTCCATAATTTCCTCAAACCTACAGCGCCACAAGTGCCAACTATAATTTTAAATTATAGAATACATATTTAATGATTTTAGAATCATAATCCAATAAAACAAATAAATGCTAGTAAGAGTATTGGTTTTAAATCAAAATGTACTAAAAATGTTTTCTGAAAGCAGTATTAAGGCTATATTCATAAAAAATACTTCTGGTAATGGGATATTATTTTTAAAACACTTAGAAGTAACACAAAGGTTCTACAGAAAAATGGTTCGATAAATGCTGTTTTGACGGCGATAACCCATTATAGAGAATAATTCAGTTGTAATTTCAATAAGTTGGCAAAGATCCAAATGTGCAGTGACTTGCGATCTTGAATTTATCGATGACCTTGATTCTACTTCCGTTTCTAGGATTCCAAAGAATAAATAGTTTATTTTCTATGGAAGTAAATGATAAATGTGGTGAAACGAACCTGTCTGGCGTAAAATGTATTATTATTAGTTGGGTTTGGAACGTCGTTTGATACATTTGGCCCCTACTATATCACTTCCCTTGCTTCATGCTCCAATTCCAAGGAGTATAAAATTAAATATAAATCATATTCTGGCATCTTTCATGACACAAATTTAAATTAGTTAAAACTTATTAACCTGAAAATACATAAAATAATAAACTGTTTTGGTTAGCTAGTTGTTATTATCACAGATGATGTAATATTAAATGAAAATGTTGGAGTCTTTTTTATGTAACTGATAAATACAACAGGAAGATATCTAGACACCATTGGATTGCAACACAGTGGCATGCTACCCCATTGACACTTACAACAGAGCTTATATTAACACCTCACTTTTTCATCCCCAAAATGAGCGATTGTTGCAATAAGAAGGCGATTCCACATGCAAACTTTGATGACCAATAGTCAAGCTGAATACAGACCGTACAAAAGCAGGCTAGAGAGGAAGAAACTGCCACAGGGATGGTTTCATCCACTGTGAGCAGATCCTTGCCGATCCTATTGAGAAGCCGACCGGAAGGAGTGACATCGAACAAGCTTTGGGGCGCCCTGAACAGACTGTAGATGAAACTGTTGTGATACTGACGACTGGCAAGGACACCACCAAGGTAAACACACAGTGTGGCGCAAAATCGACTCAATACTACAACAGCTCATGGTACATGGTAAGGGACCTAAAATGTAAGTTGTACTGAGAAATCTTAATTATTTTAAATAACCTAATAAAAAAAGATATGTTAAATTAAATGTTAAGAATGATTGGAGTTTTATGTAGTGTACTTTCCTTAACTTAATGTATTTTAACTTAACTTGAGTAAATAAAAATGTCCTGAAAATGACAAAATGGGAGTAAATAAAATTACGACTAATAGACGTTTGATACTGTTATCAATAAATATCCTCTGATATTGCATATTTTGGATCTTTTCCGTTAATTCAGTAGTACTACTGTTTCCGTTACTTCACTACCACTATTTTTTTTATCGCAATTAAGGTTAGGTCAGGTGGCTACTAAAGTTGAGCACTGGTAAATCCAATGATTGACTTATCGCCGAATACGCTCTCCGTGTGTGAGTTCTTGGAAAGCGACATGATAAGGCCAGTGATATAGGATTTCTTGCAGACAAGGAATACCACAGTGGACTTAAAAATGATTGGGGTACAGTTTTTAAAAAACAGAATACCTATCAAGTGGTAATGAATTAACGTAAACAAAAAAAGTAGTGGTAGTGAATTAACGGAAAAGATGCCATATTTTTTTTATTACATATCTTTTATAAGCTATAATATTACACTGTTTACTATTTATATTATAATGTTTAGTTTATAAGGACAATCTTTACTTATGTAACTTTTTAGTACTTTTTTTTAAATTGTATGAATACAGAAACCTGAAACTACCTTAGGGTACTTGTTTCTTGTACAGCTTTCTTACAAAATAAAAACACGTAAATGCATACATTTACAAAAGAACTGTATGTACTTATGAAATATAAATGATACGTAAATTAAATGAAATTGTAATAACTGCATCACATAATCTAGTGATAAATTGTTCCTTAGAAAAATAATGCATTATTATTTCATATTTACTTTATGAATCTTAAAAAACTAACGTTATGTTTTACGTGATCCTTTTACGTTAGCTCGTAAATATCTCCTATACTAAAATACTTCTGAACTGTCTTTACTGTTTGACAACTTCCTGTCTACACAAAATTTTTAGCTGTCTACTATTGCTATTGCTATAACCAAATTGTATTTATTTTCGTAGCTTATTAGAATGGAATACTCAAACAAGGGTATTAAGTTTTATTAAATATATGATTCAGATATTGTAAATTCAATATAATAATACTTATAAAGTAGTAAGATTTGTTTGGGTATACGTTTAATAAATCTCAACTACATTATACAGTTTGATCAGTTAAAAATATATGTACACGTATATAAGTCAAACTTCCTTATGTTTGTGTACACGAAACTAAAAATTAGTGAAATAGATTGATTAGATTTTTTTACATAACATTGCATTTATATACAAGAGTGTATGAATGATTTTTTGAATATGTAGTTCAAAAAATGTTAAATTGTTACAGGACATTACAAGATTTCCCAACCTACCTTAATTTCACAAATTAAAATAAATTAATGTCAGTGCTAAATAACTTGTATGTCCTGTGAACAGCTTATTTATGTGCATAAATAACCTAACTATATATTGTAAGTTTATTATTGATACCGGATGGATTTTTTATTTATAAAAACAATAACAATAATAAAGTAAGTTATGTATTTAAGTAAAATTAAGTGAACAGTCAAGCTTTATAGTTCTAACAACTAAGGTAAAAAATATACAATATCAGACTAAGACGCAGAAAAGGGTGGCCAGGGTTTAGCTAGTTATGTAAAAATTTAATTTATTAAGACTGTATAGCTATTTAGTAGATATAAATAAAGTATCATTAAAATCAATTATCAGATATACAATTGTTCAAATGAAGTAAAATAATTTTTCAATTAATGATTGAATGGGAGTGTAAATGTTAAACAGCACAGTTTTGTTATTGCTGGTTTCAATATTGTTCTTGTTCTTCAATCTAACCATTCTGTAAAATATTAAAACAAATGTTAATCAAATGTTAAAGTAAACACATTATCAACTTTTTAATAGTAGATATACAATGTAGTTTTTGCAAATTAAAAGTACATAAAATGTAACGATTTTGATAGTAAAGAAACAATAAAGGCCCGTGTACGCGAGGCTAATTGATTAGCACTTGTGAATTAGCTCCATGTAGACGCTCCATTAGCGGTGATGACACTAGAACGCTACTACTTTACTCACTTGCTAGTTGCTTAAACATGTTTGATAATAAAAGCTCTAAGAAGTGGTGGGAGTAGTCACGTGACCACTAGCGCCAGTGAATTAGCTCGTCATTAGCTGAGTGTACACGCTCGAAACGCGCTAGCCGCTGGTTGCTAGTTATTGTCTGTTTGTCAAATAGAGTTTTGTGTTCACAATATCTGATCTAAAATGGAGCATTGACCAGGTAATTCAATTTTTAGTTTTATTAAAAACTGACCCTTGTACTTTGTGGTATACCTCTGACACCAATTACAACAAAAGAGACATGAGAGAAACCACTAAGAATCAGTTATTGGAAGATTTTAATGAATTTAAGTTTATGAATTTAAACTAAAAAAAACTCGAAAAATTAATGTATATCAAATATCACTAACAAGTAAATTTTTAAGTAAGAAATACAAATTTAAAAAAAAACACCAAATTCTTAACCAGAACGGAGGTGATAGCAATTTTTATCTCAATTATTTTGGAATATCTGAAATGATGAAGAAAAAATTCGAAAATACGAATAACAATTTTAGATTTCTGTTGGTGGTGTTTAAAATTAATATAATTAGTTGGAATATAGATTTTGAACGCCTTCCGTCGTCTATTATATGTTAAAAACTTAGTTTTAATCTTTAAAAAAATAATCTCCCTAATCCACTTTCAAACCCAGACAGTCCGTTCTTATTTTATTAGTTCTTTTTCACACAACTCGTTTATAAACACTCTTAAAATGAGTCTCAAAGTAGTGTGATTTAATGGAACTGATGACATTTATTAAGGTCAATGACAACTGTGTTCTTTGATCACGTCACTTCTACAACTGACTAGCGCTAACAATAAGCACTAATGTACATAGAACAACTAGCCACGTGTACATAGAAATATTAGCGCTAGTGAGCCTAGCTGGTGGTAATCGCTAACATTAGCAGCTAGTAAATTAGCCTCGTGTACACGGGCCGTAAGACAATATTGTTGATTATTGACAGTAAACATATTCATACACAAATGTTAGCTTCAAATTACGTTTTTGAAGATAAATGTATTTGTGGGTGAAAGTGTAACTAAAGGGGTTTGCTACTGTTATATTGCAATACACTTTATATATGTATTTAATTTACAATATGGCTAGTAGTTATATACTAAAATAGTCTGTGTTTAATGACATTGGTATAACTTTTCGAAGTATATTAAGCAAATAGTTTTTAAATTATGGTAAGCACGTGTCTGTACGAAATGTACTATCAATCAATATGTTACATTTTTTTATATCAATTTGTTTATATATTTTAGAAACAGATTATTTGAAATTAGTGAATAGATTACAACAATGCTGGAACTTAATAAGCTAGTAATTATATAATTTTATAAAATACTGTATCAATAAAAATGACAACATTGTAGCTTTTAACACAAAACGAACAATAAACCTCAAAATACTAAAAATAGTTAATTATTAGGATAGTTTTGTAAATACTTTTAAATTTAAATAAACTTAAGATTAAGGATAACAAACATCATGATAATAACTATTTGGAAATATTTCATATAATTTCGAAGTAGATCTACAAATATTTTTATTCCTTCTTACTATACATAATTTAACTTATTTCTGCTATCATCCTGTAAATACTCTATTTTTTAAAGTTTGATGTAAGTAGCGATAGAAATAAAATTTAACACTATAATTTATTGAAAATAAATACATAAGTTTTTAATGTATTTATTATACATAATAAATAAATAAAAATGTTCATGAGTCTTTTATCGGGGATTTGCTTTTTAACAATGATACGCCATACTGATCAAAAATATATTTTGACAGCTATACCAAATATTTAAGAAGGGTAAACAGTGGTCGATTGTTTGATTACTTGTCGCGAGGGCCTTATGTATTTTTTTGTAGTCTTAGAAAAATATGAGTAACGGGTTCTTCAAATATTACTTGAAAGCACTTTGCCAAATAAACCCTGAACATTATCTCAACTGCTTCTTCAAGAAAGTCGATTTTTGTTTGTTCAACTCCTACTTAGCTTATTGTCTTAAAGTATAATAGTAATTGTATATAATCTATCGAAATGTATTTATTCTTTAGAATTTTATTTACAACTTTTGAAAGTGATATTTAAGTGAGACCGATAAATCTTGAAAGTGGGGGAAACATTTAATTTGAATAGGAGACTCGGCAAAGACAAGAAAGCAATTTATTTCAAACGTGTATCAGAATCTTAAGTGGAAGTTTGTTTGCAAACAGCCTTTGAGAAAAGACCTTGGCTTCGGAAGCAAAGGGAATATACCAAGTTCAAACAACCCTTGTTATGAGTTCTCTTTAAACACCCCCCCCTGCATGAGATGATATTAATATATGTACCCTTCAAACATAGTTTAATATATTTATATACCACTTACAATATACAGTTTTGACCTTCAATACATTTTATTATTTTTTATTTGAATATATTTGATTATGTTTGTTTTTAAAAGGAAAAGAACCAAAATGAATCAGAATAAAATTGCTACATGTAAAATAATAACAAACACATCTATAGAGTCTGGATTGTTGTATAAAAGGACCAAATGAATTAAAAATCATGTCGTCCTAACTAGGTTTTATTTTTAAACCTAAAAAGTTATAGCTATCTTAATATTATTTGGTTTTCTAAAGAGGTTGGTGTCTACTTTCTAATAGACTTTAACATTAGGTAAATTTTCAAGAGTCTGCTACATCGGCCGCCATTTGTATTTTGTGACAATTAGTTATGAACGTACAATTTCAAAAAAGATTTTTTTTTTAATTGAGCACAATTTTATAGAGCCTATTTGAGTCAAGATTTTAATATATCCATTTATTTCTTATATACAAATTTTCCTACTGTTATATCTTGTTTATAAATAAACCAAAACTGTTTACAAAGTTGATATCAGAGGGCACTAAAAAGGCACATTTGTTCCAAAAAGACTTTTTCTCATGTGTTTTTAATAATTCATTATTATTCACAATTCCTCATTAAGACGCCAAACGCTCACACTTATATATGGGCGAATAAGTGTGATGAGTGTAGGTGTCCAAGTGAAACCATTGTTATATATCAAAAGCCTAAACGCCAAGGAAATTAACGGAACTACATTGTTATAACTACGGAGTCCAAACTACTTAGTATTTTTCTGATTTTCAGCTGATTGACAAGCCTGATATTCAGTTATATCCCCTAAACAACATCCAGACACTGACTACCACCCAACACAGACACCTCAGACTTCTCAATTAGTATTTACGTTCAACACTATCTTGGATTTGAACGCTTATTTATGTGAAATATTTGTATGTCAAAATATAATTTTTAATATTGAAATTAAATGTTTGTCCATTTAATGAAAATGAATGTAATCAGATGTTCTCTGGAGAAAAAAGTAATACAGGATAGGCACATTTTCTTATCGTATGGTAATATCTCCATGTGGAAGAATCTCCCTAGAATCTCACATTATTTTTAATGTTGATGATTATTTGCACTGAGTTTTTGTAGTGAGTAGCCATAGTATAACGTATTCAGTTCAGACCAATTAGAGAAAGAACATGGTGATGGGCCATTAGTCCAATTGGATCAGGGCCTAACTGTTCATGAATCATATGCTTTAAGCGTCAGATACATCTCTAGGGAAATCATGGCGACCATTATACGACGGTTTGGAAATTGGGCTACTACCCTCCTAAAGGAACAATTCAATCAAACTTAGTAAATAGGTCACATTGTTAGTTAATTTATTTACTGACGGAATCACAGTTTCAGTAATGCAATGAATCGTACAGAAAAAACATAAAAATGGCCTTTATTGATGTGGAAAGGTTTTGACTATTTAAACCTCTCTACCACTTACCAAGAAGTGCTGTATAGGCTGTCAAGTTGCCGTATAAAACATGCATAAGCGGTCAAAAACCACCAGCATGCATTGCAATCTGGAAATATGACAGATCAAATCAAGATAAGACACATCTACAAGATATAAAAAGAGACGAACAATTAAATAACAATTACAACTGAGAAAAACTTTAAGTGACAAGTATAAAACAAAAAGTTCTGAATGAAAAAATTTTGGGTAAGACTTTTATTCTGGTTTGTTAAAAATTATATATAAGTGGATTTTAAAACAACAAGTTTTTACTTTATTTAAACATGTTGCAATTATTAGTTGACTGTTTACTACTAGTTTATGAAAAAATATAAAATATTGATTAATATTTGTTTTTTTATTGTGTTAACTAGTGTTATATTGTTATCTAACTGGTAAGTAAAGATAAAATTAAAAGCTTGTATTATATAATATTTAAATATAAAATTCCGTAAATCTTTAATAGGTTGTGTTAGGTTTAGGTACTAAAGCTGATCACAAACTGGTAGGTAAATCATGGAAAATAATCAAGATTTCTTTGGAAACTGATTTAATTTATAAATAAATGTTTGGAATCGTTTAGAGAGAAATAGGTTTAGATTTTTTTTATTTGTATTGTGTTTTCGTTGTCCTAAGAATTGCTATAATACCCATGCCACAGTAGTAGTTGATTATGTAAATTAAGTTCCCGGACATTTTCCGTTAATTCACTGCCACTATTTTGATTAGGTTATGTTAGGTTTGGTTAGGTTATGTTTGGTTTGGTTATGTTAGGTTTGGTTAGGTTATGTTTGGTTTGGTTATTTGTTAGGTTTGGTTATGGTATGTTTGGTTTGGTTACGTTATGTTAGGTTTGGTTATGGTATGTTAGGTTTGGTTAGGTTATGTCTGGTTTGGTTAGGTTATGTTAGCTTTGGTTAGGTTATGTAGGTTTGGTTAGGTTATGTTAGGTTTGGTTAGGTTATGTTTGGTTTGGTTATATGTTAGGTTTGGTTATGGTATGTTAGGTTTGGTTACGTTATGTTAGTTTTGGTTAGGTTATGTTAGCTTTAGTCATGAAATGTTTGGTTTGGTTATGTTAGGTTAACTTATGTAGTGAATTAACGGAAAAGATCGAAATTGTCTAGTGCTAATCACATTGTCTTCGAAAAATAATAATTTAATCTATAATGCTTCCAATAATTGGTTTACTAAATGGATGGTTATTAAGAGATAAGTTAATTAATGTATATCCTTTACCTGTAATGTTAATTCATGTCACCTGTAAAGGGTCCCGTAATGGGTGACAATACCGTTACATTATCTGGTAAACCTGCTCCTCCAGTGTAACAGGATAATGGATGCCTTGACACGGTTATCCACATTATATTATTAACTGCTCCATCAAACGTTATGTGCTGACCAAACTGGACTAAGTGGACGCCTTAAAGATGGTGTGAATTTATTACATTACTTTCTAACTACAATTGCATACACCTTGAAACAAATTTGTTTATATTACTTAAAAACAAAACGCAGCATACATTTTTACTATAAAAAGGCTGTAACTAATATACCTTGAACTATGTTCAGAATGGACAGAATATGTTACTAAATTTTATTTCTTTTATAAGACCTGATATTGTTATTTCTTCGTCCAAAAATATTTTATGCAACAGCACTTATCTTTTATTCCTTGAAGATTACTTTATTTATTCCTCTATCAACATTTTCGTCTTTTATGTTATACCTATCATATTTTAGACTTACTGTGGAATATTCAGAAATGCTATTAAACCATCACAATTTAGAATCTGAATTCATACTGTTCAGTCATGATCGGAAATTAATGTTCTATTTTTATTGTTGAAAAAAAACTATATATTACTATTTTAAAGTTGTTTTTGAACAACACTTTAATGTAATTTTTAGCTTAGTACAAAAAACTGTGTACGTGTTTTCAATGAAGAGATAAGGTCATTTATGTATAACATATTGTAACTGGGTACACTTTTTTTAGTTCCCGTTTATGATTTTTGTAATGTGTATTTAATCAATTTCATTTATTTAATAAATAATCATTAAAACATAAAAGTTTTTTAATAAACAAATTACTGGAATACAATCAACTGCTATTAACATATTTTATTTAATTTGAAATAAAATATTACAATTGATTAACTTCAGAAGATACATAATGTATAAATATAGTGCAAATTAACAACAATATACATGTATAATAGTATACATTTAACATTTAATAAAGTTATAAACGTTAGTAAATTAAGTATTACATCAGCTACATGAGGTAACAAACATAAAGCTTAATTAAACATTAATTCGACGTAATCAGACTATAAGGCAATAAAATTTTAAGGAAATATATTAGTAACAAAGAACATTGCTAGTGGTATCATGTACAGCTGTGAATATGAGAAATGACGTACGGTTTTGTCAGTGTGGGACAACTGTTCTGAGTCACGGTTAGATAAGAAACAAAACAAGGCTTTGTGCTTTTGCAACCAATTCAAATAAGATCACAAACAGTAGAATCTAGGCTCATTGGATGTGTACTTACATGAATTTAATTTACAATAGTTGAAAATATATGTAAGTAATTATAAATAGGTTTAGGGTTTATGCCTAAGTTATATTGCATTTTGGTTGCAAAGTTAAAAATAATATACAGTATAAAATTATGTACAACAGTTAGGTCCAGCCGAAATGAGCGCATGACCTTGAGGAGAGAGTGATAGAAGCGGGACAGGGAGGGGGTACTTTTCTAAAAACATTATACTAATCAGCCGATTGAAAAAGAGAAAATATTAGTTAGCGGTCAATATAAATAAACCGGTACCCAATCATATTTTACTAATTCTATTTGTAAACAATAAATTTTTTTTTTTAATCATTACAAAGTATTATTAGTGTTTTTTAATTGTCTGTTTGCCAAATCATTTTTTTTAATTAGCTCTTGAAAACATTTCTAATTAATCTTAATGTCTTCTTACTAATAGTAACATTTACATATTGTTAGTTTAGTACGTATATTATTTCATTAAAATATTGTTCAATTACATAAACATTTAACATGTAGTTTCGACATATCAAAATATACGGTAAATGTTATCTTTTTTAACATCTAAGTGTTCAAAATATAATATTAATAAATAATAAGTAGAACTTTAATATTTTTTGGGTGTGTGTTAAACATTTATTAGCCTTTGGAAGAAAAAAAATAGTTCTGTTCACGGTTAGACTTTAACTTATGGATTGAAGTTGTTTGATAATGATTGTTTTTTAGTGTTTATAAAAATCCATAACAGGAACTAGTACTGTTTATATGTATTACATACAATTGAGTTCAATTCATGTAAATTTAACAAATTAATAACAATAATTAAAATATTACCTAAATTACATGCACATTTTTCTAAAAGATATACCGATTTTATATTCAAATTTTTAAATAAATAAATAACTTCTTAAAACAAAAACTACAACTTTAGTTAAAAATACAGCATTATTTAAATTTAAATATTAAATTCTATTATCTCCAGCATAACAGTTAAATTCAAGACTGGTCGTAAATTAATGTTGATACTAAAGGTTAGTATCCATTATTAATTTACAGTTTTGACTACTTGTAAGATATTTATTTCAAAAAAATAATACAAAAAGAAAAATTTCTAGAATACACATCAATCACTTTTATAGATTTTTATAGGAGATAATTTAATCATCGATTAAGCCCATCTTTCTCAAGAAATCAACATGTGTTATACAAAATATATTCCTTTACTGAACAAAAATAAATATTGTTCAGCTCGCTCTGAACATTGCCAGTTTATACAGGTTTATACCTATGGCCAAAACTGAATACTCAATGCACTAATGTAGATTTATATAATCCATTAATTTTCAGTATATTTTAAATAATTTAAACGTTTTTTTCTATTGTTTTCCCTTTATGGCCATTAAACACGTATTGATTGCACTATGATATTTTCCGTCTTACTAGGATGTAAATGTTATAAAATATAGGCCCACCACTTTCATTTTCAGCACAATAATGATAAACTGATGTTTTCCATAAAATCCCTATTAATTTATGTTGTGCTCTTACAGCCTAGGCTTTTGCTAAGTCCTGGTAATAAATGAACTTTGCCAGATGTTGGTTTCATAACACAAGCATTAGCGGAAAGAAATATCTGTTTGGCAAATTTCAAAAAATCATTAATGGAAAGTACAAATTAAATCTTAATTTACGCTACTTTAGTGTGCACTTTAAGTTTCTACATAAATGATAACATTTTGGAATGTACATTTACTTTTATTTTATATTTTATCAGCTTTTATAAATCTGTACTCTAAACTGGTATAAGCCTACTTTTAAATAAATTATTTAATTGTTAAACATTTGTGCAAAGTAATATTGATACATATTCCCAAATTGATCTGTATAATAATACATGAGACTTAATATTTTACAATAACCTTTTTGGGTTGATTTCGTTTGTGGAAACTCTTTTTCCCGAATCGGCCAAGAAATATGGAAATGGATTTAACATTTCTTGTACGTAATACAGTTTATATATTAAAATAAATACTTTTAGTAACCTATAAAAAATATTACACAACCATAACAAAATATTAATAAGTGATTTATGTGGTAATATATGTATGTTAATATATTATTTTTGTATTAATATATTTGTTGTATTTTTTTAAATAATTTGCTGTTGTTAATTTAATGTATATTTATATCCGCTATTTTTCTTTAAATAATTAATTCTCTTAATTTTCATCAGTACAGCTGTATTGAGTTTAAAGAATTGTTTCATTTCATATATTTATATGTTTTTTTTTAATGTTCCCATCAATCAACACAACATTTTCAAAATATAAAAATATGTTATAGTCAATTACAAATATTAATAACATAAATATACTCATTCTTAAAACAAGTTATAATTAGTAATGATACATTAGCAAACCATAATTTATTAAATAACTTGTTAAATATAAAGCTGATCTTTTAAATAACCTTTAGGCTAGAAAGATTAATATATATTGCGTGTAAGGGATTGTTTTTGTACAAGCGAGAAAATATACCAAATAAATAAAAATTATGTAAAAGTTTGTGTTTACTATTATATTTTGTAGGATCGGTTCATTACCTCATAAAATAAAATGTGCACAACTCCTTGTGACTTTAAATTAGAGCCGAAGTCTTATTGACTTTACAGTGCCTATTTATTTAGTTAATTTCCACTCTAATAATTAATCTTTATGTATAAAATGCCTCATTTATAGCAAGAGTAAGGGGGGGGGGGAGTTTGAGTAGGAAATAACAAGACTCGTTACAGGTAATCATGACTATATGTTGATTATATGCTAATATTCTAGAACGTTCGGACATTCTAACATTCTTAAAATTATCAATATTTTAAGAAAATGTTAAATAATTAAATTTATTTACACGTACTTGTATGCACTCTTTCACTATATTCTGTTATTTATACACACCTGAATATAAATTACCTAGAAAGAATTTACAATAATTCCCTTTATTTTCAAATACATTTTAAATTACACTTAATTCACAGTTTTAAAAATGATCACACAAAAGCTCTCTATCACTGACCAATTTAAAAACGTAATATACTAATTTTTACCTTAACGATACTAAAAAGAAACACATCATCTCAATTCTTATGGTTCGATCATTACTAATACTAGCAAATCTAGATCATTCTAATTAAAGTTGATTTTTTAAAGTTTTCTTTTAGAATTTGAAATAATTTTTTGTAATAAGCAAATTTGATTATTTCTGCCATATTTTCCCCACGTTTCTTCTAACTGAACGGTTCCTAACTAAACCCTATTTTCGAGACAAGTCAAAAGCCCAATCGGTGTTCCCCACCCACTCTACATTAAAGACTGGTGATAGGTCATCCACCTAATGTACCTTACATAAATCAACTCTTTGTATATACATACTTATAGCTATTCTTGCTAACTATCATCCAAATAAATATATAATATAATTAGACTGGAGAGAAAGTGACCTTTGTTATAATTATTGCATATAGGGGTTTCAGCAGCGGAGAGGAATCGTTCCACCACTCAACAGACGTACATCACGGGCGTGACTTCCTTCCACCTACAAGTGTCCAATTTCCTCAGTATTGCTTAGCTAATAAAAATAACTGAAATTAACTGTACAAGTTTGTTTTATTATGTTTTTATTATTATTTTAAAAAGTAATAATTTAATTTAATCAGTCCTAAGTTTTGTTTCGTTAGTATTATTCAAACAAACCAATAGTCACTATTGATAATATTGTTGGGGTTGGTTACTTAGTTGCCAGTACGTGGCTACAATTTCACATGAACATTTTTAAATTGCATGACACACAGGAGTAAGAGTAGTTCTCTATCTCACTTCTGCCACTCAGTGCATCCCTCTCATACTGATGTTTTCAGTAGATCTCTTTCTAAGTGACATATTCATAGTAATTTAACTCAATAATAATTTACTGTTTTCTACTATTTTTACGGACGTAATACTTTGTTTAACAGAAAAATTTACTATAAAAAGTACTTTTCGCAATATAAATATTTGTGAAAATTTCTACGCCCAAAAGGCCAAAGGGATGAAGGTGTCAAGTGTGCGTTTCTCGAGAGTGGGTTGCTGAAGGGGGGGTGGAGAGTTTTGCCTCTTCAACATGTTCTAGTACCTGTTTACTCCTGTTGAGCACATTTTGTGTTTGTTCTACTTAAAAAAAATGTTATCATTCTTTTATAATTTATATAAAACTGTTTAGTTTTACTTTTATCTTAACTAAATAAAATACTTAAGATAAAAGAGCAACATTTGTCGAAAAAGTGCTACTGGAACCAGCTGATTTATCTTCCTACTACATAAAATCATGATCTGTAAGTTTATTATAGTGACCAGGTCATGTACGTTTACTTAAACAAATGTAGGTAATTTTATCTCTATATATAAAAGAGAAAGCCCTCACTCACTCATCACTAAGTCTCCCACTTCCCGTAATCCTACAGAGCTGAAATTTTGTACAAATGTTTGTTATAGGCCAAATATGAAAACTAAAGTTTTTTAATCTTGCTAAAATACTACTAAGAGGTATAAACCGCCCCTAAAATATTGTTCCATAAGGCTAACATTAGGTTGATTTTAGCAAAATAGTAACAGCTGTTTTGTAAATAAATAAACATGTTTATTTTGTATGTTTGACATTTAACCTATAATTACAATTTATTAGTTACACGTTTTCTATATATTTTATCTCTGTAAAATTGCATAAAACAGCTGTTAGAAAGTAAAATATCAAGAAGGTTATTAAATGTATATCTTAATTTTATTAATAACATTGGCTATTTATATTTAAAATGTAAATGCGTTGCAGTTAGTAGGCTACTAGATATATATTTGCATATAATCATGTTACTTAGTATATTTTAACCACAATTATTAGGTGTGGACAGTCACGTGCCAAGGTCGGAGGCCGAGGTGTAACAAGTGATAGAGGTTGGTGAGTGAAGCGCGCAGGGGTGTCCCCTAGTTTCAGATGAAATTAAGTAAAAAGTCAAATGTTATGCTTCTAATAAATAAAGTCAAATGTAATGACTAATAGTTAATATGACTAATAATATGACTAAGTCACAGCAAAGTGTAGGCTTTAGCTAAACGTACTATGAATATTATCCAACGCTGTATAGTAAATGTGCAGTAAATATTTTTTATATTAATGTTTAAAAATATTATTAGTATTCATTAATAAAGACGCTATCTATCCCATTCAATAGATCGTCAATATATGGGAAAATAAACAATAAAATTACACTGATGATGTTATGGAAGAAAGTAAACGTTGAGAAACTGTTTTCACACCTTAAGAATGGAATTTCGAGAAATCCTTTCTTCGTGTGTCTCTATGATTCAAAAGCTAACTTCCCTCTAAATGTAATAAAAATATGTTCAGTGGTTTCCAAAATTTTATAATAAGTGAGTACATACTTGTCTAACTTTACACATTAATATAATAGTCCGTGAGGGGGGGGGTGACAGCTGCCACAATAAGCCCATCATCCCTACATAGCCCACAGCCTACACACAAAGGCTCAGCTTACAAGGCCCAAATGCAACTTATCCAATATACAATTAACTTATTACAACGCACAGAGAGTCTGCATCAAGAAATAAACAATAATAATAGTTATAAATTATCATGGTTTACTGAAATAGGTAAACTTTGAGATTATTAATTATTTTTATAAAAGCGTTTCAAAAATTGTTTATTCATTTTTCTATCGATATACGCTTTATAGCTATTTTGACAGTATGCGTATAAAATACGTTCTCATAAAAAGTTGACTATTATATTCAATAAGATCTGGAACATTTAATAGTACCTAAATCTGTATACCATTTATTGTTAAAATTATAAATACTTTCTTGTTAATACTAATTTATTTCACTATAGGAAACCCCTTATCTATGTCTACATGATACCCAAGTATGTTACTTTTTTAACATTTTACAGTTGTAAATATTTTAGAAGGAATATTTGGTAGGAAAACGGGTTTCCATAGAATGGTTTAGCTTTTAAAATATTAGCTTAACTTTTCAAATAAGAAAATTAGCTTTGCCACAGCCATATAAGGTCATTTTCTTTTCATCAAATTAGATTCTATTACAATATTCCAGTATTTCCAAAATGTATAAATACAATTAACTCACTTTCCCAATAGTCACCTTTTCTTTTAGCGAAGAGGCAGAACTCTCATTTTCTATAGTTCTAAAGTTTAAACTTTATTTCAAATTTTATTTAAAGGTCAACTACTTTTCAGCCTTTTTTCTGACTAAGTAATTTATATAGTTGTTTTAAGTTACGTTTCTATTAGGCTTAATACAACTGATACAGTGCACACTTCACATGTTCCTATGTAAGAGGCAATACATATTAATTTATTATAAATAGGATTATTAGATACTCCTATAAAAATACAACTATCATATGTAAGTTAGTATATGGAGTTTTATATAGTATTTATAAATTCGTTATATTATTTTTTATTCAGAATATTCAAGAACTATTTATAACAACGCAAAAAGGGAGGAAGAACATCATTTATCACAAGGGATTTTCAAAAGCCAACACAGTAAAACCGGAAATGTAACTAACTACATTGTCTCAACAACTAATTCATATATGTTTCCGTTAATATTACATTATTAATGTAAATGTCAATGAAAGTTCGGCGTGTTTGTTTTTAAATTGCTGTTTTCATGTAGTATGATGTCGTAAAAACGTTTCCTGGTTGTTAATTTTGGGATTCTATACCCAATCAAGAGCAAAATATGAACGATTATTTTTTTTGGTCGAAAACGAACTGTTTTTAGTGTCTGTATTTTTATGTTTTTTAAAATACATAATAATACAGTACTATATTTGTGTTGTATGACGTTCACTTGTACCGTATTTGTGCCATCACGTAATATACTAATTAAAAAACTACATGCTAATAATAAATCAAGAATTAAAACTTTAAGATAAAATGTTGCAAATTTCGTCATATCACAATTATTTAACAGTAAAAAAATAGCCATTTCAAATTGGTGCCATTTAAAACGTTCAACGCTAAATATCTTCTAAATCAAAAACTGTTTAAAATGTTTTAATTAACATCCTCATAAATGGATAGATACAACAAAATGATTATTGCCTTACTGTTTGGGGTTTTCAACGTAAATAATTGTTTAAAATTTCAGATATGCCCTAAACCATGAGGAATTAAAAAAAAAACCCCTACTTTTTTGCTTTTAACCAGGCCTAGAATCCGAAATTGACCAGCCAGGACATATTTTTTGCGACATGCTGTATTTATATTGAGCATAATCTCAAACATTTATTAATCGAACATTTGTATTAATGTTATATTTAACAACTTATTATTATCGTATTATTTTTAAACGATTTACGTTCATGCCAATAATAGGACTATTTAGAAACTTATAATAAATAAATGAGAAAGCTCTCAGACCACTAAGAAGCTTACCTGCTTCCAATATTTCTTTATCCTTTAAGGACACATTTAGAGGTCCACCTTTAGTTGCAAAAAGATAAGAATATAACATTTTCTTGGTAAAAGAGAGTACCTTATTATCAGTAAATAAAAAGCATCCGAAAATCCGTTTTTTATAACATAATGTATCCTACAATGGAACAAATAAATAATGCATTTGTTCATTATGAATACGAGATTTGTACATTTTTATGATAATGAAGTTATTACTTATAGACCAGACCCTAGTGTGTGATAAAAGTAATGAATAATTTTACAAGACGTAAATGTTCTATCTGAATACACATTATTCTATAGGATATTTAAAAATTACACTCTGTTAACCAGTTTAAAACAGATTGCAGTATACTGGACACAAGAAATATACTTTTTTAAATACTTAGAGATGTAAGGAACACAATTACTGAAATAAAACATAATTAAAATAATATAAAAATAAGATAAACAAATTAAAATATAATACATTTTGAAAATGTTCAGTTACCAGCTTTGTCAGCTGATTTAAGCGTCAAAACAATATAGTAATTAAATGTGTCAAAACCAACTGGTTATATGTCCTATTTTAATCTTTAAGAATAGCTGAGGTGAAAAGGGGCAGTGCCGTAAGGTAAATTTTAAATATCCAAACAGCCGGAATACTACTCACACTAGTAGAGTAAAATAATGAACAATTTCACACTAAAAATTTGTATTCTAGTTTTTAAAAAATATTACTGCCAACAGACCTGTAGGTTATAAGGTTTGTTTTGGATTATGTGCTTCAAAAATTTACTGACTGAAATTCTTACTAATATATCAATGTTCGTATCAAACTATTAAGTTAATTTTATAGATTAAATATTCTAATTAGCTTATAGATTCAATAAATAATACGGTGTGTGTAGTTAAGAGGAAACATTCTTCCGAATGTATGACTTTGCGCTTTGTATAGGCGCCTCACAAGCTATAAAGCCTGTCATCACCAAAATGGAGGAATGCGGGATCAACAAAGGAATGTGTGTTTAGAACTTATGACAGCCCTGGGAGATTTTATACCACTTTTTAACTCATGTTACATTTACTAGCTTGATTTGGTGTTAAAATTCATCAATTAGATGAGCTATATCTGTCAATAACTAAATGATTAATTTCTTACAGAACAGGACTTTAACATCAATAAATATTAAATAAATGGTACCAAGTAACTGGCACAAACTTTCTCCCTTTCCCGTTATGTCAGATTTTTTTATAAAAAACATATGTTCAAATAATTACATTTCTAAGGAAGGTACAGATAAAACACTTATTTTATTTTAAAGGCATGGTAAAAATCTTCAAAAACAACTGTTCAATTAATCACATAGTCAAATTAGATATTAAAAACCTTCAAGAACAGGAAATAACAAGAAGTACTTCCGGCCTTCGGCCTCGAGCCCCAACTTAGTGGGAGTGGTAAGTAAACATATATCTTTAGTTGTAATTTGCATCTTTACTGAAAATTTAATAAAAATCGTTAGAATCAAGCTTGAAAAATTTGCATTCTTTATGTTTTTTCCCGTATAAAAATTTGTTCAACTCAAAAACTATTAAAGTTAGAGGCAAGCGTACTTTAATAAAAATATGAAATAGTAATTTATATACTTCCTGAAATTTAAGTCAAAATCTTCAGAGCCGGTTTTGAGAAAACTCATTTTTTATATGTTTTTTTGCCCATAGAAATATAAAAAGCTAAAATTTCAAAAATGTTAAAAAGTTGTCTGGAGATATTGGCTAAATAAACATACACAACAAATGGCATACAAATCGATCCATACGTTTGGTCCCCAGTAAAGTCCACACACACACAGACAGATACACATACGGACAGAAACGAAAAAAACCTTTATTGGGTTCAGGGGGCCCTGAAATAGATTTTTAGACCAACTTGTAAAATAATTTTTTTTACGATCACAATTCTGTCTCTATGCTAACGTACATGGGAGAAATTAAAATTGAGTTCAAATAATACTTTGGTTGTCTAGTTCATAATCGGAACTAGTAACGCAGTCATGTTGCCAAGTTACTTGGGGATACAGTGTTGTGGGGATTGTAGGAGATAAGTTCTTTACTCGGTACTAACGTGGCTTCCGCTCAATGGTTACTATCCACTATGAACGTGGCTTCCGCTCAATGGCTGCTATCCACTATGAACGTGGCTTCCACTCAATGGCTGCTATCCATGATGAACGTGGCTTCCGCTCAATGGCTGCTATCCATGATGAACGTGGCTTCCGCTCAATGGCTGCTATCCATGATGAACGTGGCTTCCGCTCAATGGCTGCTATCCATGATGAACGTGGCTTCCGCTTAATGGTACAGTAGCTATCCATGATGAACGTGGCTTCCGCTTAATGGTTGCTATCCATGATGAACGTGGCTTCCGCTTAATGGTACAGTAGCTATCCATGATGAACGTGGCTTCCACTTAATGGTTGCTATCCATGATGAACGTGGCTTCCGCTTAATGGTACAGTAGCTATCCATGATGAACGTGGCTTCCACTTAATGGTTGCTATCCATGATGGACGTGGCTTCCGCTTAATGGTTGCTTTCCACGATGAACGTAGCTTCCGCTCAATGGCTGCTATCCACGATGGACACTACCACAGAAGTGTGAGTTTTCCATGTTTCGTGTTAGTCAATGTCCAATATTGATTTTTTCAAATACATTAATTAATTTTGAGTATACAATTAGGAAATAATTTACTCACTGAACACCGATTACACCACCCTAAGACAGATAATTGGGTATAAGGCATGTCAAATAGATTTTTACAATCCATCCCACACCGTGCAGGGCAAGTTCAATATAGAAAACCACTCTTCAACTGGCTTCCCAGTTACTCTCAAACGAATTCGCCGAAAACCAACTGGACGTTAATTTGGGATAAGTTTTAAGGTCGAAACAAGTTTCTGTTATCAGAGCCAATGACCGTAATCGGTCGAATTAACCTTCCAATGAAGGTTGTTGTCCTAGGGAACGGACTATATTGAGTGGAAGATGTGGGAAGATTGAAATAATGGAATATAGTGGAGACTGATCAGTCATGTGGTTGCGGAGTCGTAGTTCAACTATGGACCACAAAGATTATGACTGCCCATTGCGTTCTTTTTAGGGAGGGAATCAGCTGGTTTACATTCAATCGGAGAAACAGATGTTGAATGGTTACGAATCCTGGATTGGCTCCGTGAAGGGATTCAAGGCACACCTACTTTGTACTTTAAAATTTTATATTATTCAGAAATTATGTATTAACATGTTTTAAAATGTTTATTGATTTTATGGCTAGCTTTGAATGTTAACTAGCTTAAAATCATACTAATTCAATGTGGTTCATATTCCATGCAAAGGTGTAGGTCCCTTATTTGCCCAGCTATTGGGCTATTATTAATAGCCCTTTCTGAGCAGAAGTACAACTCAGTTAGTAACCAGGCCACACAGGTCATCCGCACTCATATAATCATCTATATACGCCTTAAAGTACACGCAACATTGAGTCGGCCTCTCATATCCAAGAGATTAAAATCATAAAATTTAGGACACAATCCTATTCTTTTTTTGGAATTAAATGTAAATACGTCATGTTGGACTATGTGGCATAACGAATGTCTGGTCTGAAATTCTTATTAATATAGCAATGATTGGACCAAACTCTTATTTTAATTTATAAATGAATTTTCACACTAGCCTATAAATTTAACGAACAATACAGACTATAAAATCAAAAGGAAATAAGATTTGTCAAATTCATAACAGTGCGCTTTCTATAATATCGTTACAGATCTTATTTCGACAAGCCCTTGAGTAGATTAAGCTGGCCTCTTGTTAGATTAGTGATTAGCGGTTTTGCATCATATGCAGAGGGTTACGGGTTAAAATCCCGGGAAGTCCACTACAAATTTGCTTTGTGGGGTTACATGTTTCCCATAACAACGTTTCTAGCAGTTATGATAAATGTTGTCAACAATTATTAATGTCTTACAGAATAGGACTCTTAACATTAATAAATATATAGATTTCAGCCTGGTATTTCGTAAATAATATAGAATACTGGACGATAAAGCTGTTTCAAAAGAAAAAAAAACCAAAGAAGATATGAATAAAAATATCAAGACTTAGAGAATGAAAGACATAAAAGAAGTCTACTGACGCCATGCGTGCTTTCACGTTATTGAGCGTGTAATGGGGATTTTGTTTACACGTTACTGCTTTCACCCAAAAATGAGCATGCATGGGGTGATAGAGAGACGTTGTAAAAGTTTGAGGAAGAGACTATGAGGTTCCATTTCTAATTTTAAACTCTTTGATCACATCAACACGTTTAACGTCAAGTAATATGTAAACATCAGAGATTAGGGCCAGATATGAGCAATAGACAAATGGTCATATTAATATGTGGGGTATCAGCTGATCAGAGGTAGGGGAAACCACGGTAACTATAGACAATAGGTAACACGACGAGGCTGCGCAGTAGACTGTGACGTCACGTGGGGTATCAGCTGATCAGAGGTAGGGGAAACCACGGTAACTATAGATGGTAAGTAACACGACGAGGTAGTGCAGTAGACTGTGACGTCACGTGGGGTATCAGCTGGTCAGAGGTAGCGGAAACCACGGTAACTATAGACGGTAGGTAACACGACGAGGCAGTGCAGTAGACTGTGACATCACGTGGGGTATCAGCTGATCAGAGGTAGCGGAAACCACGGTAACTATAGACGGTAGGTAACACGACGAGGCAGTGCAGTAGACTGTGACGTCACGTGGGGTAGTCAGATGATCAGAGATAGCGGAAACCACGGTAACTATAGACGGTAGGTTACACGATGAGGCTGCTTAGTAGACTGTGACGTCACGTGGGGTATCAGCTGATCAGAGGTAGCGGAAACCACGGTAACTATAGACGGTAGGTAACACGACGAGGCTGCGCAGTAGACTGTGACGTCACGTGGGGGTATCAGCTGATCAGAGGTAGCGGAAACCACGGTAACTATAGACGGTAGGTAACACGATTAGGTTACACTGCAGAATATGACGTCACTTGGGGAATATCAGCTATTTTGATAATTTTATTAAATACTATCTACTAAATCTACCAATTACCTGGTAGATTTATGACCTTTAATTGTGACCACGGGAAACAAAATGAGCATTTTTGTTGTAGTAAAAATTATACATACTTCTTCATCCCTTAAATGGTTTTTGGTTATACAAAATTACCAAGAAATGTACCGAAAAAAATTGCTTTATGTTTTAACAATGGAAACTTCTGCTGAAGACCAGAACCATAATTAATAAAACATTATCCAAAAACAGCTAAAAATATCTTGATGTGATCCAGCGTATATTTTGTCATGTTAAAATCAATTTAAATTATATTGAGTAATTTAGACCAGTATGGTAAGTAAAAATTTACAAATTGTTATCTGTAATTTCTCGATTATCTTATTGCAATCGTTAAAAAATTTCTCAGTATTAATAGCTGACGCCCACCAACCTTCTCTAAAACAACATGAAAACCCTAATTATGGTAAAACAATTAATTACGTGTTACTCTTAATCTCCCCCTTGAGGCTACACGGACAGACGTGCAGCTTAATGGGCGTTTCGTATTATGAGATACTCGATTTAATTATGATAGAGGTAATTATAATATAATCTTACAATATATAATATTTTTAATATAAGTATGTATAGATCTATTTTTTAAATGGATTGCATTACAAAAATGGATAGATTGATGAAATTAACGTATTTAATAACATATACAATTAAAAGGTTCTGTTTGTTGGACCGACCGAGATTTGGAGACACACATTTTCAAATATATTCATACCAACCAGTAATACTTTTTATTCGTTAAATAATTTATTTATTTTAAAAGCTTCATATACGAGTATTATATCAGTACTCATATTATTAACAGTAAATAATTAACTTATACAAGTACTGATATATTTTTATGTTAATTCCTTAAACCTTCCATAAAATTTAAAAATGTTACGTTTTTTATGGCATTAGTCAAAAAGTTATTTAAATAATAGTTTGATTAATAAAATATAATGTAATACTATTGCTACAATATAAGACTGACTTAATTTGATGAATTTTTATCATTGCTTATTAGATTATTTTATTGTTATTTTTGAATTTCAATAAACTTTTCGTTAATTTTAAGCATATTTATTTGTTTACCAAATGTCTCAAACACATATAATTCTGTTTTGATATATGACAACTTTCACACATTTTAATAAACAAGATAAAATGGATAATCACGATTTAAAATACAATCATTATACTACAATTTAAAATGTGTTTTCTGTTATTTCCTTTGTCCAGAATTGTTTACAAAATAAGTTACAAAGCAAGTTATAAGACAGAAAGTTGCTATTTACAATTCGTGCACAGAAAAATCTGTGTACTTTAACACAGATATGTACCTTTGCTATAAGTGTGAGTGAGAGGGTAGATATCTGTGCAGTTCATCCCAGTAATGGGCATCCATCCATCAACTCTCTGTGGTCAGAATCCATTGTCCACGACATCTCATCATCCCCAACCCCCGTGGTTTCGTTACATTACTGCCCTGTCAGCAACAAACTGCACATTTTCCAGATAGACTTAAGGGCATTGTCTAGTGTTTCAACTAAACTATAATTTCAGCCAAAGGACAATTAATTACAAATCGAACTGTTATAAATATACTGAGATTTTAAGTAATTAATTTGTTTGTTGTGATTTTAAACTTTATTTTAACTGCCTATTTTATTTTATATGGTTTTATATTAAATTTTCGTTTTTTATTTATTATTTTTTGTTATGTACTTTATTTACTCATCTATTCATAGTTTTTTAATACACTTTTTTTGTTTATATTTTTAAATATAGATTCAATAAAAGTATATTTCATATTCGGAACTACTAGCGCAGTGCTGTAATCAAGCTACAAGGGAGACAAATTTTTGAGAAGACTATAGGTGATATATTCTATGATCAATCCTTCTAATACCGACATGGCATCCACTAAATGGTCGCTATCGACTTGGACACTACTATATAAGTCTGGGTTCCCTTGTTGAGTGGTAGTCTATTTCTAGATGTTGTCTAGGGGAGAGAACTGAGCATTAGGCTTGTTAATTTGGTAAAACTTAGACCAATACTACGTGGTTAAGCTTCCACGTAAAGCTGTAGGTCCCTTAGTTGCTCTGGCTATTATGCTAGTAATAAATGGTAGTATCCAAGCTAGGTCGAAATTAATTAGTAACAAAACTTAACAGTCCATCTATACTCATCCTAAACCCAAATACTCGTTCATGTTTTATTTAAAATACGCACAAGCTGAGTCGGCGTCTCAAATCTGAATTATGAAAAAAAATTTCCCCGAAATCGAATAAGTAAATATTTGCATACAGTTTTGGTTACGAATTATAACAATAAACACTCTGAGAGGACCACAATGTGACAGACCAATTACCAAAAAACAAAAAATTTTGTTTTTGAAATTATATTTCCTAAAAAGCTATGATTTTCTCTAGTGGCGTCGCTTTTTAGACTGTAAAATTTAACCTCAATTACATTGTGTGCTTAACATTACCGTTAATTTCATCATTGTGAACACGTGAAACTATATCAAATGTTGGATCTTTTCCGTTAATTCACTACTACTTCTACTTATTGCCGTTAATAAATATTCTATTGCTCTAACAACTGTTCCCCATCATTTTTACATTCACTGTGGTATTCCTTATCCCCTAGGAATCCGACATCGCTGCCCTTATCTTATCGCTTACAAGAACTTACACAAGGAGTGGTAGTTCATTACCGAAAAAGGTCCCAGATTTTACTTGTAAAATTCTGACTGTTAAATCTATTTATTCCTTATATCCATGCATAAAGGAAACGATTTTAACTAAGCCAAGTTCTTAAACATAAAAAGAAAAATACGTAGCCTCTATTTACAGGGTGGCGCACGAAGTGATCCAACATTTGTTTTGGTAGTATTTATTCCAGTTACCTATTATTACTGAGTTGTAAGTTGGCAAAACTATCACCTGTTTATGGAGATTAGTTCCCTCTGTTTCCGCTTCCATTAATATTATTGTTGCAAGATGGCTGACAAAGGAAGATTGTCTGTGAATCAACGCATAAAGATGTGTTGTTTTTAATGAAAAAAAGTGCCGTGCTTACACAAAGACGGTTTCGTGCTCATTTTCAAATTCACTGGTCATTTAAAAATATTCGTAGACTTTATGAAAAATGTAATAGTGATGGCTCAGTATTAGATAGGAAACGTCAACGGCCTTCCGTCCGTACTCCACAGAATGTTTAAGCTGTCAGAGCAGCGTCGGTGAGGAGTCCAGGAAAATCGGCTAGAAAAGCGTCAGCTGATCTTTACATTTCTAGGTGATCAGTGCAGCGAATTAAAAAAAAATATTTGCAACTGCATCCATACAAAATTACAGTGTTACCTAAATTAACGATTGACAACAAACTTCAACGAATGGTTTTCGCAGAATGGGCTGTTTATCAAGATATATCGATTAAAAATGTTTGGTTCTCAGATGAGGCACATTTTTACTTATACGGTGTTGTAAATAAACATAATGAGCGTTTTTGGGCTTCCGAAAAACCACTCGTGCTACATGAAAAAGTGCTTTATGCTCCAAGAATTATGGTATGGGCAGCCATCTCGAGCCATGGGCTTATAGGGCCATTCTTTTTTGAATATACTGTGAATAGTGAGCGTTATCTAAACATTCTACGTAATTATTTTGTACCTCAACTTATCGCAAAAGGGTTTCAATTAGAAAACCAGTGGTTCATGCAGGATGGAGCCAGACCACACACGGCTAATGTTGTTTTAAATTTTCTGCATGAAAATTTCAACCAAAATGTAATTTCAAGCCGATTTCCTAATCGTTTTGCGTTTGGCCATAACTGGCCCCCAAACAGTCCTGATTGGAATCCGTGCGATTATTTTCTTTGGGGATTTCTGAAGGTGAAGATCTTCCCTAAACATCCTAACACACTGATGGATCTGCGAGTGCTAATCATTGAGGCATGTAACGAGATAACCGAGGATATGTGTCGCAGAGTCATCAATAACATAGGCGTTTGTGTTGAAGCAGTTGTCAGACAAGAAGGTGGCCACATTGAACATGTAATGGCCTTAAACTGATGTCCAGGTATGCAGTAGACAATTTATATCAAACTTTATTGTATTGCATTCACAATAAATTTTCTTTTACAAAAATAAATGTTGGATCATTTCGTGCACCATCCTGTACAAAGTGAGTTAACTTGAAACAGTTGATTACAATAATAGAATATACATATTTAATTAGTTTTGCATAAACAACTATAATTTTTAATCATATTTCTTGTATGTCTTTTCGGTAACACATGTTTATGTATAACAAGTTATAAATATACCAGAAGGGTATGTATTTTTGAAATGGTAAACTCTTTTACATAATACTTTTACATACACTTAACGACAGACAACATTATGGTGATATTTTTCGGCGATTGATTTTCGGCCATCTCCCAACAGAAAGAAAAATAATCGTACATATTTGGAATGTGTAAATAAAATGGGTACACATCTGATCAGTGCTAGAACTTGCAAGTTGTCAAAAAAGGTGTCATCTGTTTATTTGTTACTGTCAGATAAAACATATTCAGATTAAAAGTCAAAATGTTGCTACTAAAATTATAAACGTTCTGAAATTGGTTAGTAGTGTACAGTAGTGTACTTCATATGATAAAGATTTCCAGTTCGACCCAAATCAAAGTCCTGATAAATTTTGAAAGGGATCATCTGATAGCCACCGGCTGTTTATTTTTCGTTTGGCTATTATTTAATGACACTTTCTAAAGAAACATCGGTCTTAGTTTGTAAAAAAAAAAATGAATCCATATTCACCCACATCTTGACATTAAACGTCTTAAGAATAAATACATAAAGAAAATAATAACTGAGTTTTGGTGACAATGTTCCGCCCTTGAACAGCTATTCTCTTGTTCACCCTAGAAAAATACACTTCACTCGCTTGCACTTCTGAACATTTACCCTCTTGTTCTCTGAAGTGTTTACTCAATTCAGAATACGTTTATATTGAAGATCTCTTAACTTATTGTTGACTTAAATATATACCAACACATTACTACAGAGTAGAATTGTGTTCTTGGAATATTTTAAGTTTAAATAGCTGATTAATTGTACAATAATTGCATACGATACCTAAGATAATCTTCATTTTGAAAAGGATGAGAGGACAGTTCCATTACTTTATACTGTATATGTAACCATAAAATTTCATATTGCGATCTAACTATATGTTATAAAATAAATGTAAACATTTATCGTAAGGATAAATATCAGAAAATTCAGGATTTTTTCAAGTGTATGCCAAGAACCACGTACTGTTTATTCATACAGCTGGTAATGAAACTATTATAATCAATTAATTGTCGATTTGCCGAAGGGTATGCATTGATACTTTTTAGAACCCCTGGGGTGGTTCCCTGATGGTTCAAAATAAAGAAAAGATAAACTTATGTGTTAACACACACACGCGCGCGCGTGCGCACACACACACACACCACATTACCATATTTAAAAAAAAGAGTTTAATTTTCTGTAGTGGCGTCGCTTTTTAGACTGTAAAATTTAACCTCCATTACATTTTGTACTTAACATTACCGTTAATGTCATCATTATGAACACATGAAACTATATCAAATGTTGGTTCTGTATAAATTGTAAAAACTATTTTGGTAACTTTAAAAATAAATGCAAATAAAAAGCAAAAAGTAGTTAGAATGATGCCTGTTTAATTGTTTGAAACAGTTAACATAAATAAATCTTGTCGTGTTAATAATATAATACTAATTAATAATTAGTAAATCGGAACGAAATTATTTAATTTATGGTGAATTTTCCATTGAGAATTTAAAATAAAAATTCAATAGAAACGTCTTATTTTATTTGTTTAAAGCAATAACATCAGTATTTTTTTTGAAATTTGTTAATGATGGGGTATCAGATGAGGAAGACGAAGGTTGTTGGACATTTGCCATCATTACATGAAAAATACCAATCACGACGTTTCGATTTGGTGAAACCCAAATCTTTTTCAAGTGCTAAAAACTAAATTACATATAAGCAAACATATTTTAAAACTACGTTCTTAAGCTAAGAACTACGTTTTTGGACGTAATGATGGCAAATGTCCAACAACCTTTGTCTTCCCCAACATCAGTATGAACAAAATGAGAAACTGTGTTAAAAAAAGCAGCTGTCTTGTTTTAAACACATATTTGTAACATGGCCACATAACCTAAACAAATCTTTATCAATAAATACATTAAAGAAATCTTCGGCTAAGAAAATATTGTACCATATTTCAGGTTTACTAAAAATGGGAGGGTGTTTCTATAGTTAACATATGTCTCTGGGATATCCCATATTTTATGTTTATGGGACACCCCACATTCATTCACACATACAGTTAAATTGTGTTAGTCGTTCGTGAAATTTAACCACATTGCTTACTTAATATCTATGTTTAAAAAAGAGAAATCGTTTCAATTTTTTTCTTTCTTTTTTTAAGTATCCTAATTCAATCTGTTTCATATGATTTTAACGAGGCATTATTTGTCATTATGTTGATAATGTGTTAAACTACTGATAAAGAAGACAGTTCATGAATACAAAAACGAGGTTTATTTGAGAAAATTTTCAAAAGAGTTTGTGAATGGGAATTTTGAGGATTCCATTTGATTTAATTTGGATAAACTTGTAACGTAATTATGATCAGTTTCGTGGGGTAAACAGTTTGGTTGGAGAGAGCAAGGGACGCCCTGTACTTAGGGGAATTAAGGTCTTTTATGGTTTGGCAACTAAATTCTGATTAGACCAGAATTACTCCCAACCAGCCGTACCAAAGCTCCTTTCCTAAAATTGATACTCACCTAATATCAAATCAATATTTAATACCAAACTATATTAATGCAGTCTGATTATTTTTTATATTAATTCCACTTTTATTTATTTGGTATTATTTTAAAATAGTTTACTCTCTATGAATTATGTTTCGCATATTCTTTTTAACAGTAAGTTAAAATAGTACAGACTAGTTATGACTAGTGCTTATGTACCCATGTATCTTGTGGCACAATAAAGAATTGAATTGAGTTGAATTGAATTGTATATTTACCAACACATATTATGCTAATTAAAAACCTAATTATTTTAGCAAATATCCAGGTATGTTACTTTATTTAAAACTATTTAATACTTAAATAAATTTAAAATATCTTTTAGTTTCCTATTAAGTTTTATAGTAAAATTACTATGTTCATCTATATCCATATTTTTAAATGGTATGATCAGTCTTTTAATTCTTAGTCAAATAGATAAAGAATAGTTTAATAAATACTTTAAGTTAAATGGACATTAAAGTCAATAATTTATGCGGAGAACACACTGACTTACTATTACATCCTCTTAGTTACTTATTACATCCGCCATAAACTTGGCTATTCAAGTCACTGCGACTCATGCATAAAGCCATTAAATGACTTTATGGCAACAACGTGGGGCGGAACTCCATAAAAGTATATTTTGAGGAAGTCTTTATAGACAACTTGTAAACTGCAATAAAGAACACGTCAACACTTTTTAACATACCAACATATGAAAAAAATAAGTAAACCGTGATTATTTCTACGTCAATATAAATGAAAGTATTTGTAATGTTTTCATATTTTTTATTATATAAAACACTTAACGTTGATAAAGTATTAATCAGAAATTTTTTTTAAAAGGGAATGTGTATTATCATTACTTAGTTTTTTTAACACAACTATTTATAATCATTTTACTATTTAATATGATCTTTGTTTTAGTTGTCTTATAATGTTAAGAATTGAAACTCGTAGATTTATGTTACATATAATTATTACGAATATATTATTATTTAATGAAATTTAGCTGAAATACTTTTAAGAATATTTCAAAATTTTATTTTATTTTATTTACATGCTTTGATACAGTTAAGAGACCATTTACACCAAAGCAGTTCAATCCATTATAAAGTTCACTGTGGAGGTTTTTCAGCTCGTGTCATTTTCTTATGGATTAAAAGTATTAATACTTTCTCATAAATAAATACGACAAAAAATAAATAATACTAATAACAAATAACAATAGTAATATCTTGCATACGAATTAAAATTCTTTCTTTTTAATAGACTATTTAAATTGATAAAAAATAATAAATAACAATGATAATAATAAATAACAATAGTAATAACTTGTAAATGAATAAAAAATGTGTGACTAAAATATGTAAAATGATAACAAACAATAGATAAACATATAACAAGAAATACCACTAATGATTCTTCATTGACACACATATAAAGTGCAAAAATAGAGCTTGAATACAATGTATTAAATAAAAATGAAGAATATAGTACAATATTAATTTAGTGATAGACATAAAAATAGTTTATTCATGTATTTAACATTATTAACCCAGCTAAACATTTTGATTTAAACACTTTTGGAGAGTCAAAGAATAAGTCTAAATCATTATTGACCGAAACTAGTATATTGAAGGATCTCATAAGTTGAAAAAGAGGCGTGTGAGGTTGTACGACAGTGAGGGAGAGAGAAGAGGAGTTTATTTCTACTCCGAAAAGAGGGAACACGGAGACAGACCGGCTAGGCTAGCGGCATCCCCAACCCCGCCCCGCGCCAGTCTATACAGGAATACTAGACCCATGAGGGTTCTCCTCAGGACCAGACTCTGAAACCCAACCATCATTAGCAATAATTCATGATATGGAATCGTATACGTGTAGACATTAAAACATTTATAACATAAAAATCGTAAAAACCATTTCTGAATTCTTTCTAGTGCATCTCTATACGTTATATGAAATTGATTCCAAATTACTGCAGCACTCTCCAACCTCTACCTGACCAATGAAAGATAAAGCGTAATTAAAGTTTCAGTATTTCTAAATTTTATCCATAAAACATCAATTTGGAGCAAGAAGCTATGCATGCCTCAACATGTGGATTAAAAGATAATGTATGAGTCATATATAGACTCCTAAATCCTTAATCTTATTTACTCTACTAATTAGAACTCCATTTAAAAAAAATTACAATTTTGATCGTCCTGATCTCTAGTAAAAGTCATTAAATAGCATTTCGATACATTAAAACATTTTATTATTTTTCTGCTCCATTCAAAAACACTGTCTAAATCTTGCTGCAAACTAACGGCATCTTCAGGTCTCTTTATACGTTTAAACATGAGTTAGTAGATAATTCAGGATATAGTAAAATTGTATTGGCCTGTACTAAATTACTAAATCCTAAAAGAGATAAATTGATCGATATATATTATTGAAATTTAAATAACAACAAATAAAATATTACATGTTTTTCTTAAATATGGTATACTGTGTTTTAGAATTATTTATTTTAATGATAACACCGCTCCTAAAATACCTATAAAATAATGCTGTAGCTGTAAAGCATAACAGGGTATCCAATAAAGAAATATATGCATTCTGTACAGTTGAAATCCATATTAAATTGAATAAGGTATGAACGAAATGTGTATTTAACTACTTAATAAATATTAGGAACTTTCATAAGGGGAGCAACAAAATATTTTCAAATGCAAACCGCTATCATGTTAAAGACTCATATTAAAGGGAATAAAAAAATAAATCCAATAATGCAAACTAAAAGTATCTAAGTTAAATTTAACATAGTAAAGACTAATTTAAAATAATAAAATCATTTACTTTCTTGTCCTGTCTTTCGTCACATGAGTCAACACAAACCCAAATTCTTAATAACACTTACCTGCTTTAGTGTAGCAAGTGTTCAAACTGTTCACCTTCGGCTGTTTGACAGTGTGATAACTGAGTGTAAAAAGCTGAGACAGACTCATGTAACGAAAAACAGGACAAGAAAGTAAATGATTTTTTATTAGTACTTTACTCTGTTAAATTAAACGTAGTGAAGTCTAGTTTGCATCAAGGATTTCTTTTTTTATCCCCTTTAATATGGGGGGGGGGGTCATACAATAGGGGTTTGCATTTGAAAATGTTTAGCTGCCCCTCTTTTATTTGAAAAATATTTTATTTGAAAATGTTTACCAGCTTAAAAAATTTAAAAAAATATATTAAAATAGATAAGGTCTCAAATTGATATCTCAGCCCATTTAAATTATATCCAGGTGTGGCAGGACATAAAACTTACTCTGTATACACATAATAATATACTGTAGCAATGGGTAAATAAATATTTTATTTATAAACATTTAAAATTCAAAACTTAGCCAGTACCTAGTGATAGTTTTAGGGTTCAGTTATATAGTCTATAGTTATTTTATAGTTATATAGTTTATAGTTATTATTAGGTCCAAGAAAAGTTACTAAAAAGTTGACCGTTTGAAATTTTGTTTGAATCTGCAACACAGAAAGTTTAGGTAAAAATATAAAACCCCATTATATTTCTTCAACAAACTACATAACTAAACGAAAACTTGTTCGTATAACTAAATCATAAATGTTAATAGTAGTACGGTCAGTTTTTGATGATCAAAAGCTTTAAGTTAATGAAGTCGCTTTATTGATTTTGCTTCTTACATCTTGATGTAAAGTGTAATTGAAAAAGTTGATCCTCAAACTTGTTGTTGACGGGCTTTGTGACGAACTTCGATGCGGGTTTCACTAAGCTTCTATGGGGATTAAATACAAGTTTCTAATTTTAAACTTAGGCTATTTTATACTAAACCTTAAATATTATAACTCATTTATTACTAAAAAATGTTAATATTATAAATTATTGACTCATATCTATTAAATATTTTACTATGAATAAGTTTGAGATTTGTAGCCATTAGATTGCTTGATATTTTATATATATAAAGAACAACACTTATCAATCTTTTACAATGTTTTTAATAATCAATATCGATTTCTGTTTCCAAAGACCATCTTAAGTTGTATAAAATGAAATAAGATTATAAAAATATTTAACTGTAGAATAATTAATTCAACAGCTGACACTATAAAAATTTAAATTAAAATGTAGTTGGATAAGTAGTAGATCTTGTTAAACTTTATAATTTTGCACCTTCATGATAGAATAAAATATAATATTTGAGTGAAAGTTTATTTGATAGTTTAGTAATAATGATGGAGTTTCTTTTGTGTTTTTGTATATGTAAAATAGTTAAAAAAACATCTAGTTTATAACTTTTACGTCCAAAGATAATTTTTAAATTTTCTTCATTTGATGAAATATTATGGTTTTTTTTAAATCAAATGTTCAGCAAATGTTGATACATTTTTAAGTTTATTTTTTGGTATACGTTCCTTTAATCTTTTACTAAAACTTCTTCCTGTTTGGCCAATGTAATATTTAGGACAAGTTGAACATTTACTTTTATAAATTCCTGAACTATTGTTTGTTTTCATTATTTTTAGTAGAATAATTATGTTGTAGTATATTTTTGATGCTGTTCTTTGTTCTATATGTAATGTTATATCCTTGTAAATAATTTTGGACCTAAAAGTAAAACACTAGATGCTATTGAAAAATTGTACTTATACAAAAACACAAAAGAAAACCATCATCATTATTCAATGATCAAATAAAATGTCACTGAAATATTATGTTTTATTCTATCATGAAGATGCAAAATTATAAAGTTTAACAAGATCTACAACTTATCCATCTACGTTTTTATTTAAATTTGTATAGTATCAGCTGTTGAATTAATTATTCTACAGTTAAATATTTTTATAACCTTATTCTATTCTGTAAAACTGAAGATGGTCTTTCGAGACAGAAATCGATATTGATTATTAAAAACATCGCAAAAGATTGCTAAGTATTGTTCTTTATATATATATATATATATATATATATATATATATATGAATAAGTATTACAAACAAACTGTTAACTTACATTACAAATATTACATAGGCCTTTATTACTTTAGTTACCATAAGTAGTCCATTATTAGGCCTTTTGTTACCTTCCTTATTGCTAACTGAATATTTCATATAAGTTTATACAACTTGCCTTTCCTTTAGATGAGAAGTAACAAAATATGATCACACTTTAATGTGCATAAGCTAAATGTGCATAAGCTAAATGTTCATAATCTAAATGTGCATAAGCAAAATGTGCATAATCTAAATGTGCATAACAAATGTGCATAAGATAGATGTACATAAGCTAAATGTGCATAAGCTAAATTTGCATAAGCTAAATGTGCATAAGCTAAACGTGCATAATCTAAATGTGCATAAGCTAAATGTGCATAAGCTAAATGTGTATAAGCTAAATGTGCATAAGCTAAATGTGCATAATCTAAATGTGCATAATCTAAATTTGCATAAGCTAAATGTGCATACGCTAAATTGCAACAACTTACGAACCTAATAATACTGTTTGTATTTGTTTCAATTTTTTTATAAGTAATAAATCCATATGTGTACGGTACAATGTATGATAGGAGTCGAAAACATTTTATTAATCTGTACTGTACTTAGTTTTTATTGAATTTTTTAATTCCAAATGGTTATGATTTAATTTGTGACACTTATTATAACTAATAATAAATAACTTATATTAAATAACTTTTTATTATGAATGTTCTAGGAGACGGATAATTTAATGTCTCTTTTAATCAAATTACAATACTTTAATAGTTTATTAAGTATCCAAAATAAATATGAATAAATATTAAAACTAAGAACCTTATGTATTGGTTAGGAAAGAATTGTTACTACTGACATTAAGGTAATTCAAATACAAGCACTATATCAAGATAGTTTAATGTCTCTTTTAATCAACTTACAATACTTTAATTATTTATTAAGTATCCAAAATAAACATAAAAACATAATAAAACTAATACATTTAACTTTTCTTACTAATGATTATATTTAATTATTTAAGACCTTGTGTATTGGTTAGAAAAGAATTGTTAGTACTGTCATTAAGAAAATTTAAATACAAGCACTATTTTTTTACTGTCAGAAAATTTTTGTGTATTCCCTTAGTATATATCTAAACCACCAAATAAAATAACATAAAAACTACAATTTTGTTAGAAATGGTCAATGGCTAAATATTTATAAATTATCCACTTACTAAATCATATTATATATATATATATATATATATATATATATATATATATATATATATATATATATATTTGAAAAAACCACCATGTATATGTTTGAGCTTGGTGGTACGACAATTATTGTGGTGGCGAAGTTGGATAAAGTTCAGCTTCATAAGCTGGAGGTTCTCTGTTCGATCCCAATCAGTCATAAAAAATGTTGATAGAGATCAGCTGATAAGCTCCAAGACAAAGACAAAGACTACATCATCTCATATACACTCATCACACTCATTTGATAGATCATATCTTGATGATTGGTGTCTTAAGAATAAAAAAATAAATATTAGGTTTTAGTCTTAATTAGCAGTAGATAAAGTAAGCATGTATAGGCAATTAAAGTCAGATACATCCGCACATGTTAGTAATTAACATTAAAAAGACTGCAGAATGCACTGACTACTGACATACAGTAGTTATTTATTACATCCGCCATAAACTTGGCCATTAAAGTCACTGCGACTCATGCATAAAGCCATTAAATGGCTTTATGGCAACAACGTGGGGTGGAACTCCATAAAAGTACATTTTGAGGATGTCATTACAGACGACTTATAAACTACATTAACAGAGCAGTGTAACTTTTTTATGTACCACGTAACAACATTAAATGGTTAGCACACTTTTTTATGTTATATTATGAATTTAAGATATTATTTTTTGTAATGAATAGGTTTTCATGACAATAATATGTATGATATAGTTTTATAAAGCATATGGTCTGGACAAACTATTCTATCAAAATGACTTGAAAAAGGTATTTATGATTGTTATATTAAATACACGTCAGGAAACACGGTTCAAACGATTTATTAAAAGATTTACCTGCTAGAAATATTTGCACATTTATAGAAAAAAATAACTGTTTTGTTATGGAAAACATTTTAAACTATATTTAGTTTATAATAAGGAAAAAATGAGATTATTTACTTAAGAGGAATTTAAAAAGGAGTATTTATGGTAACTCATTAAAAGATAAAGATTGATCCCCTATGTAAAATGAGTTACCGACAGTGAATGGGCAAGAAGAGAACTGGCTGCTCATTTCAATATACTTGTAAGCAGATATAAACTTCCCATTACTAGGCAGTTTAGTGTAACGTATGTGATATTTCTCTTACACTTGATCACATTAATACTACAATTACGTTTAGCTATACTAGGGGACACCCCTGCACACTTCGCGTACCACTTACGTTTATATTATTACTGCTTTTATTTTATTTACGGATAAGAACAAAAAGATGTTTAGTAATTGTCTTATGAAATGGTTTTTATAGTAGAGAAGATAAATAAATAATTTGGAGGGTATTGAACTATAAGGAATTGTTGGAATAAACTTATATATATATATATATATATATATATATATATATATATATATATATATATATATATATATTATATGTATATATATATATATATATATCCAAAAATGAATGTTGTATATTTTTATATTGTAAATTCGAGGGGGAAAATAAATATATCATTAGCATTTATTATATGCTATAATATTATATAAATGTAGTATATAATAATACTACTAATGATATATTTATTTTCCCTCGACGAATATACAGTGTATAAATAAACAACATTCCGTGATTTGAATATAGGAAACATAATACTATTTATTTATTCGTAAGACGCCGATCGTCAAGATATGGGCGAATATGGATTTCGAATGAGTGTGATGAGTGAATGTAGTCATTGTTACAAACTAAGGCCGACTATTCCTTAGAAAGTGTCATTAATTAATAGCCCATTATTATTATTTCTGCCCAGATTTATTTCATAAAACAATGCTTAAATATTTGAACTTCTGCTAACATTATTTAAGTAAGATTAGGATCTAATTTAAGGACATTCTTGCATATTTTTTTTAAACTTTTATAAAAATGTTGCTGTCCTAATTAGTAGGTCTTACCCTTATAGTTTCTTCCCTGTGAGTCCCTCAGGAGTGATGATATGATTGTTCACATCAATTCCCGTTGTAGTAGTCCAGCATAACGGCTTAGATATGACACATTTCAATAAAAGAACATGTTTCAAAATACAAAATTGGTGAAATTAACCATAATCCGTTTTCCTTTTCGTCCTATAAATAGAAAAATAAATAAATAAGAACATATATTTATATACACTTTACACGAATTTCCAAATTGAGTAGCATCAGCATGACTTTAACTAGTTATACCTAAAATGTTGTTATTTAATGTTATTGAACCTATCTGAGAATTTCACAGTAAATAAATCACAAAATTAAAAATAATCATAGTTAATGTTTCTACCACATAGAGTGAGTGCCCAATCTTATAGTATGGATGTGATGGATTAACTCAAGGTAATTTAAATCAATATATTGAAATTCAGTTTTCTAAACCAACTGAATCCCGGGACAGCAATCATTGAGAATATTATATGTATGCATGTATACTCACAAAAACTAGAATCTTAATCACAAACTGATATAACCAGATTTACGAACATAAAAATAAGGTCTTGTTTTCGTCCAAAAGTTATATGATTTCATCAAATACTGTATTTAATATGAATCTATGTGAATAACTCCAAAAAAGGTAATTTTTAAAAGTACCAAAAATTTTATGTCTTTCACTAAATAAAAAATAATTTCTAAGAAGTAATATTAAGATCATAAACTTTTCAATTCCAAAATTAGATCTAAAAATACAGTAGTGCATAACCTGCATTCAAAGCAGTAAACTATGTTTTAAAATTACAAGCCGGGAACTAACTGAAGGTATGGTTTAAACATTATTTATATCTTTTCTAAGTGACATTAGCTTAAAGCACGCGATAGAGTCATGCCGTTCCTAGAAGTCTTAAGGTAAACATTTTACTAATATTGGTCGTAAAGTGGTTAAACATGACGTCATTATAGTGCAGGTCGTAGCTAATAACAAGTAACATTTTAACTCTTAACTAATAAATAATATTTCAAACTATCTCCTTTTGTCTCAGTTCTCATACCTTAAGTGAATATGGATAGTGCAACTACTTTAATTATACCATTTACCATAAGGTTGAAAAGGAGATCGGCTTCTCCTTAAAACATTTCCTTTGTATTTTCAGAAACATGTTTCGTATTAATATTCTATGTTCAATTCTTTATTGAAGTTTGGTTGTAACAAAAAATAATAAGTCTAGCGTGTTGACTAAAAAAAGGCTTTTTTAAGCATTGATTATAACATGTTTTTATTATAAAATGTTTCATAAAAGGTTATACCTGTATTCAGTATCCAGCACAGTGACAGTCTCCAGCTATCCTACCTGTATTCAGTATCCAGCACAGTGACAGTATCCAGCTATCCTACCTGTATTCAGTATCCAGCACAGTGACAGGCTCCAGCTATCCTACCTGTATTCAGTATTCAGTACAGTGACAGGCTCCAGCTATCCTACCTGTATTCAGTATCCAGCACAGTGGCAGGCTCCAGCTATCCTACCTGTATTCAGTATCCAGCACAGTGACAGGCTCCAGCTATCCTACCTGTATTCAGTATCCAGTACAGTGACAGGCTCCAGCTATCCTACCTGTATTCAGTATCCATCAGACAGGCTCCAGCTATCCTACCTGTATTCAGTATCCAGCACAGTGACAGTCTCCAGCTATCCTACCTGTATTCAGTATCCAGCATAGTGAAAGGCTCCAGCTATCCTACCTGTATTCAATATCCAGCACAGTGATAGGCTCCAGCTATCCTACCTGTATTCAGTATCCATCACAGTGACAGGCTCCAGCTATCCTACCTGTTTTCAGTATCCAGCACAGTGTCAGGCTCCATCTATCCTACCTGTATTCAGTATCCAGCACAGTGGCAGGCTCCAGCTAACCTTCAGTATCTAGCACAGTGAAAGCCTCCAGCCATCCTATTGGTGCCCATTGACCGTGATTCAACCGATCACAAACAATTCAAACCACGTTCGAAAGAAGTTAACTTTTTACTCCCTCAGTTGGTATAACTCGGATCGAGTTTCACTTGACAGAAGGAGGAGAAAGTCGTAATTTCAGAGGTGCGCTTCTTGTAAACATTCAAGTTTCAGTTCAAATCACTTCACTGAATAACCTGATTTGTGGGAAGAGCTAAATGGCCAAAACAAGGCAGAATCGACCAATAGTGAGAATACATTATATGCTAGGCCTTTAAAATAAAGCATCCGGATTAGAAAAATAGTCACGACATATCTCTAAAAAATCAACATCTTATATATTCGTCACCCTGTACAAACTGTACTTATACTATATTTAATGAACAGGATATGAACGCAAAAAAGTGGTTTTCGAGTACTGACACGTGGCATTGCCAATAGTACTGTATTTGACATACAAAAATTACTTTTGAAGGTAGAAATCACTTGAAGATTAATGTTCAATTGGTTCAAACAATAACACAATAAATAATATATAAATGTTGTGATAATAACAACCTATAAACTTTGGGAAACAAAAATATAAAATACAATATAAACAATAGAATAGTTCACGAGGAATGTTTATTCCCACTCAAATTCACAATATCAAATGAGTTAGTCATAAAACAGTTACATTTAGAGAAATGTAGCAACAATGCAAGACGTATAAGCGGTGTGACTGGCTTACATCGTCATGCCATTAGTCGTAGCATGCCCTAACTCCTAGTAGTTCCATAATTTGCTGTAAGAGTGCCCTGAAGTCAATTTGGAACTTCAATAAATTAAGAATATTTGCTTTCTTTTAAAAATTACCTTTTTGGATATTGAGCTTTAATTTTGAGTTATTCTCTAAAAATATCAGCCTTCTAAGTATAAAAGTATCCTAGATACTCTACAAACTTAAACGTAAACCATAAAGTTCATTTATTATTTAACAAAATCTTGTGTAAACGTTAAGTGTATGAGAATGAGTGAAATAACCTGCTATATATATATAAGTAACACTAGTGGAAAGCGTGTGATGGAGTCATGTCATTCCCAGACACCGTAAGGCGAACCGTTTTGTATATTGATCGTAAAGGGGTTACAACCGACGGCATTATAGTATTAGTGCTGGTCGTAACCAGACTACACATAGGACGACAGCAAAGTATGTGCTACGAGACTCAAGATACCTAACTTTTATTGAAATTGAATAATAGCATTTAATGGGTTAGATTTTAACTTGTATAGAGTCAAATATAAGGAGGAACATTTTACATGAAATATTAATACAATAAAATAATTTTGTCAAATAATTTAAAGTGAGACTAATAAATTAACATTATATTCCAATAAGTTTTAATTTAAATTACTCTGTGGCCATTCAAATCGTATAAAAGATTCTTGGTGTCGCCAACAACTTGTATCCACCTCCACCTTGTCAGCTCCCACCATCCTCATATCCATCCACACCTAGTCTGTCCATCTTAATCTTGATCTCTCATGTTGTCTTCTATATTTTGGTACATCAGACATTACTAGTTTCAACATGGTGTGTTCTTGTCCCTAACTAATATGACCAACTTACTGCATCCAAGCCTTCTTGCCCTCACTTCCCCCACAATGTTTGCATCCGTAAATCGTTCTCACAAATACTTTTTACTTCTGATTTGCCACTGATCCCTTTCTTTTACTTATCCGTATGCAGGGTGGAAAAACAATATGGTTAAAATAAATATATTAGAATATTTGAAAGAATATGCTTACAACAGGGATCAAGAATGCGTAATGGAATGTCGGTAGCAGAAAAACGTGCTTATGTGTTACTGGATGTTAGGTTGTTATTTATGTGTCCTGTCAGTACCACTGTACGTATGTGGGTGGGCGGGTGGTCAGTACCACTGTACATAAGTGGGTGGGTGGGTGGGTCAGTACCACTGTACGTATGTGGGTGGGTCAGTACCACTGTACGTATGTGGGTGGGCGGGTGGGTCAGTACCACTGTACGAATGTGGGTGGGCGGGTGGGTCAGTACCACTGTACTTAAGTGGGTCAGTACCACTGTACTTATGTAGGTGGGCGGGTGGGTCAGTACCACTGTACGTATGTGGGTGAGTCAGTACCACATACGGGTGGGTAAAAAGAGGGAAATAGAAGCAGAACAGGGTGGCGGTACTTTTCTAAAAACGTTATACTGATCAGGTAATTGGGAAACTATTAGAAACTGGTGTAATAGAAATGCACTGGTAACTAATCATCTTGTGTTAATTCTATATGTATTTGTAAATATGACCTGTGTTTTTTGTTCATTGTTACTAAATATTACTTCTTCTGAATCGTCTGATTGGCAAGTTATTCATCTTAACTAGGCTTAGAAGATATTTTAAAGAAACATTTACTGTTTATTAATAGTAACATTTAAATAGTGTTAAATTCAGTTAGCACTGTTTAGCACTAATCTTGAGTTCGCAGAAAAATCAGCCTATTATTTTAAGACAGATGCGTTAACTAGCAGAGAAGCATAATAATTTGTACTAACCGATGTGGTAATTCAGCAATGAAATGTGCCTGAAAGAATTATCAGAATGCCAGTACACAATAAATATCAAAAGGGGCAGGGGGTTAAACCACGTGACATACCAATCGAAGATTTTGGTTGTTGTAAATAAAAACAGGTCCATCAGACGTATATACGCTCAAGCCTATATTTATTATCAATTACTTGTTTTAAGTTATTGTTGGAGAAGTCAACAATGTTTTGCTCACGTTTACCCAATTTTGGTAATAAAGATACAAAACTCATAATAACTGCATGGAAGATTGAACTCCTCTAATTATTATTCCCTTTATAGTTCTATATTTCTATATATTAGTTATTCATCGATTTTGAGCTATCGGTTATTTCTGCAATTCAAAGAGTATCAGCTCTTTATAAACATACAAAGTGAGATGAATTATTTATTAAACGAGTGATAACAGCTTCCTAAATCTGCCATTCTCTTTGTCAATCATTTTTTTAACTGGGCTAGTGATTAAACAATTTAAAACAGCTTTGTGGAGCTTGACCTTTGACGTTATGATATTGACATCGGTGATTGGCCCACGATTGTTACTAGATTTAACTGCTAAATATATAAACATATTATATATAATTATATAGCTTACCATTTGTGAACAAAGGTTGCTTGAAGAATGAAAGACTTCCACTAACTTCTTCATTTCACTTTAAATTATCTAGTTTTCCATTATGTAATGAAAGAGTATAAATTTGTTATCGTAAGTCTAAATTTAATAATAATCTTTATTCCTAAAGATATGCTTCTTAATTATATTATTGGTATATTTATTTAAATTTAAAGTTTTAAATGTAATAATATGTTTATTAAAAGTGCGTAGCTTCTGTACATTTTTAAAGAAATAAAAATAATATTTTTAATAGAGGTACTTTTTAGCTATCATTATTTTTTAAGGCTTTATGTAGTTAATTTGTCACGTTATGCCGGTTTTTTTTTTTTTAATCTGATGTTTTTTAAACCTAAATTCAAGGTCATATTTAAGTTATTCACTTTGGTAAATTGTCTGATATGAGTTTAACCCAAGTTATAATACGTGCATTATTTAGCTCACATTTTGTTAATGACTTGTTCAACTAAGCGTAATTATAGATAAATTATGTGGTTTTTACCATAAAAATGTTTTTCATTGTAGACAATTAATATAGAAAGAAGGATATGATTTTTCGTCACGGGAAAATTTGGAACAATTACAATAGTTAGGAAAAAAGCTAATCTGTTTCCTTAAATATGGCGTTCCGAATAAAGACATTATTTGGAATTATGTCTGAGAACAAATAAGGAAAGAGTTTTTCAATATGATCAAAATTAAGCGTTAGCACACGAAAAGTTTGGCTAAGCTTAACCGATTTGGATAAGATTGTGTTTTGTAAAGGTATGTTGGTTTAGGTTAGGTTTGGTTTCGTAAGGTTACGCTAGTTTTAGTAGATTTTTTTATCTTAACCTAATAAAACGTAGCCTGAAATACCCTAACCTAACCTTTCAAAAATCTTATCTCCTTTATCTATTATAAAACATTATTCTATTTAAAAAGCGTTAAGTTTTTCCAATCTAATCTAATCATGCTATTGTAATTAAATTATTTCCATTGTTATAATTAATGGATGTGTATGCTTTTTAAAAGTTCAGTTAACTTGTATTTCAAAATATACGTCCTAGAACATTTGATATTTGCAAACTTTTCGCCTATGTTAAAGCTATTTGGAAGTTATAATGTTATTCCAGGCGGGTGTCAACTGATGATGGATGAATTCAGTGGAAAATGTCAACCCAAGTTTCCACTCTTTACATAGTAAAGTAAACTTTGTCCTATGCTAAACCACGCCATTTCACAGGTAAACGTACTACGTTCATCAAAAATTACATATTAAATACGTATATTGGTTTGTAATATATAGTATACAAACATTAAATATCTGTAGTTGATGTATTTTTTGGAAAACCATTTTATGTTTTTAATGCAACTAAAAGTATTGTTTTTAATAAATTGTAATTAATTATATATGTATATATTTATATATATATAGTCAATTGGTAGGCCAACAAAGTTTTCAAATAATTAAACATATTTATTTAAATTTTTATTGGCCAGGTAACTGTCTCCCGATATAAATTCAATTCTTGATTTTTAAATAACATATGAATTGCCAAAATGTTAATGCCAAAAATAACGGCATATTACATAATATATACATTGCATTTACTTACAACATTATATGGATATAAAACTTTAATTATTCAGGCAGAAACCAAAAAGTAATTATTTCATTGACTGTCCCACATTAATAAGAAATAGTCGTAGTTGTCATGCAAAAATAAAAAATAATAAAAAAATAATTTTAAAAAATAATAAAAAATAATATAGACAAAAAATGTGTTTCAAATTAACTGAAAAGGAATAAGTTTTTAGCGTGAATCTATTGTTATATTATTTAATTGATAATAATATGCTGGTAGACATTGTTTTCTGTAATTTTCTTTATTCATTCAATTCTATTTTTGAGGTGAATAAATGAAGTACATAGAATAAGAGAACAGGTGAGTGTGTAAAGTGGTGATAACTCACAGCTCTAAACTTGTTGTGCTTTTACCAAGTAGCCGCACAGGCTTGGGTAAAGAAAATAGGTTTATAACTCACAGCTCTAAACAATGTTGTCTTTTCTCTATTTAGCCTCGGTAAATTTGGTGAAGAAAAGTGTTTTTTATGTAACAATTTACTACCTTAATCGGTATTTTATTAAAGTTAAATTACTTTTGTACTTGATCTTGTAGTGATCGTAATCAAACACATTATTTATTCTGTATAAATCATGATCAATAACTTTATTGTAGTTTGCTAAAAAAATAAAATTGTAGGTCTTAAAATATTAGTAACATACTTTTAATACAATGTTGAAGCTTAAAAAAAGATAATAGAACAAAATATTATTATTTATTTACCTTCAATTTATGAGGTTTAAAGTGTTCCTCAGCAGTGCAAACATTTGTAGTGAGAGTAATATAAAATAATGCATAAAATGTTTTCGAATTGTTTATTTAAATTAAAGAATTTTAATATTTATTATTTTTTAAACAAGAATTAATTGTTATGAAAATGGATTTAATGGCCATTTTGTATTTCTACTACCGTAATAGTACATGTTGTAAAGATAATTTGGACACAAAGTTATTAATTTGGAAAACAACAATTAACGAGATTAATTTTTGTAGTTTTATTTATTTATATCTAACATTGATTCAAATATCGTGGCCTTATATATTTTATGTATTATTTTATGCTAAATAAAACTTGTTCCTTTGGTGAAATAATAACAGGAACTATTTTTTCACGCATTTTTACTATGGAATTTGTCGTATAACCTTGCAAGTTTAGTAATTCTTTTTTCACACTAAATGAGTTAAAAGGAAAACTAGTAGAGCTAGGTTTTTTATATCAATTTGCAGCGCGTGAGAAAAGGATGTGACTAAGTAGATAAGTGGCCAGAGAAACGGATAATTATAAAATACCACTCTCCTTGTACGTTACACAGACGTTGTTATTGTTTTATAAAAATACCTCGGGGCGGGTTGAAACCACGTTTGTTTTAACGTTTTATTTAAGAGCCAACTACAATTATAGTGAAGTCTGGAGTATCCGTGTTGAATGGTAGTCAAGGTTCAGATATTGTGTAGGAAGAGAACAGAGTGTCAGACTTGTCAGTTAGCTGAAAGTCAGACCAACACTACGTGGTTCGGATTCCACGTAAAGCTATAGGTCACATAGTTGTCCTGGCTATTGGGCTATTAATGAATAGTTCTTTCTGAGCTAAGTCGAACTCAGAAAGTAACAATGACTACACTCGTTCATCTACACTCATCACACTCATACAACCCTCATATTCGCCCATATCTCTACGATCGGCGTCTTAGAGATGAAAAAGTAATGACTATTAAAATGTAACAAAAAAGTATGTGAAATGAAAGTATATTTTTGTATGTAAAGCAAATATATAGATGAAAGTAAAGTAAACGTATATATTAAAGTGATGATTTCATTCATAAATTTTTTAATAAAAATGCCTGCTAAAGAAAGGTGAAATTAATAGTGTATAATGTTTACAAAATTAACTCTGTAAATCTCAAGATTTAACATTTTGTTGTTGATTAGTTTTTAAGACAAAGCAATTTCATTTAGTTTATAGATACTTGTTAGTAAAATGTATTATCTAATTGTGGCGTAAAATGTATTAAACATACATTTCGAAATTCATTTTGGTAACAAAACCTAGTTTAATTAAACTAATTAATAGCTAATAAATTAATGCAAGTACTTTTTACTATCCTTAATTATTTTATAAGCATCCGTCGGTACAAACCGACCATAGATATCTTCGGTCCTATATATATGTGTGTGTGTGTGTGTGTGTGTGTGTGTGTGTGTGTGTGTGTGTGTGTGTGTGTGTGTGTGTGTGTGTGTGTGTGTGTGTGTGTGTGTGTGTGTGTGTGTGTGTGTGTGTGTGTGTGTGTGTGTGTGTGTGTGTGTGTGTGTGTGTGTGTGTGTGTGTGTGTGTGTGTGTGTGTGTGTGTGTGTGTGTGTGTGTGTGTGTGTGTGTGTGTGTGTGTGTGTGTGTGTGTATGTGTGTGTGTGTGTGTGTGTGTGTGTGTGTGTGTGTGTGTGTGTGTGTGTGTGTGTGTGTGTGTGTGTGTGTGTGTGTGTGTGTGTGTGTGTGTGTGTGTGTGTGTGTGTGTGTGTGTGTGTGTGTGTGTGTGTGTGTGTGTGTGTGTGTGTGTGTGTGTGTGTGTGTGTGTGTGTGTGTGTGTGTGTGTGTGTGTGTGTGTGTGTGTGTGTGTGTGTGTGTGTGTGTGTGTGTGTGTGTGTGTGTGTGTGTGTGTGTGTGTGTGTGTGTGTGTGTGTGTGTGTGTGTGTGTGTGTGTGTGTGTGTGTGTGTGTGTGTGTGTGTATGTGTGTGTGTGTGTGTGTGTGTGTGTGTGTGTGTGTGTGTGTGTGTGTGTGTGTGTGTGTGTGTGTGTGTGTGTGTGTGTGTGTGTGTGTGTGTGTGTGTGTGTGTGTGTGTGTGTGTGTGTGTGTGTGTGTGTGTGTGTGTGTGTGTGTGTGTGTGTGTGTGTGTGTGTGTGTGTGTGTGTGTGTGTGTGTGTGTGTGTGTGTGTGTGTGTGTGTGTGTGTGTGTGTGTGTGTTTTAAAGCTTCTTATACCTGTTTTGTATGTTGGAACATATTAGAAATGTTTTACTTTTATTCAATATCTAATATTAATTTAATGTAAATACTGTATATGGAGTTCCGTTCACATGTGCTTATCTTGTAAATGCGTGGAATTAAGATATCTATGGTTGAGAAATTTGCAATAAAAAGTAATTGTGAAAATGTTAGAGCTCTTTTGTTTAAAACGACATTTTTAAGTGAGTATATTTAATAATAACGCAATGGTTTGATGAGAAATATGAATTCCTTTGAAGCATTAGGCTGGTAACAAACTCACTTGGAACTTTATTGGTTAAAACGGACACAAAATTTCTTTCTTTCTATGATTACAATACATAATATTTTTAATGGCAGTTTTAAAAGGTTAAAACCCCACTTTAAGTAATTGAACATACGTTACAGCCAAACTAAAAAAGGAAACAATGAGTAAGATTTGTATCATTCTTGGTATTAAAAAAATTAAAGAGATAATTAATTATCTATAACTATCTACGACTATATGAAAACTCCAGTCAACAATCATATCACTCAGATTTAGATTGAACCTTAGATTTGCAAATTATAAATTCTGGAGACGAACACCAGTGAATGGCTCAAATTTTACTAATATTTTTACAACTGGGAATTATTATAAAACAAATAAACATAAATACACAACAATTATACAAAAAAACTATTAAGTACGTATGGTCGTGAACATATTGTTGAAATGTGCTTGTCTTTTTAAAACTAAATACTAATTTCACAACAATCAATCACGTAACATTCTTGTCACAACCAGACCCAATTTTTCATTCTATACTTCATAATTAAATATTCCTTCATATCTTGTAAGGTGGAGGGGGGAGTAGTGAGGTCAATAAAAAGTGGTCATCAGCCAACTACCACAATTGTTGTAAATAAATTACAAAATATTGACAACAAGTCAATATGTTGTCATGAGTAGTATATTAAGGAGGATTTGGATCTTTCCCGTCAATTCACTACCACTATTTTCTTTTTCGTTAATTCTATACCGCTTCATAAGTATTCTATTGCTCTAAAACCTGTTCCCCAATAATTTTTACGTCCACTGTGGTATTCCTAAGCCGCTAGGAATCCGATATATCTGGCCTTATCTTATCGCTTTCTATCTAAGAACTTACACACGGAGAGCGCATTCGGCGATAAGTCAATCATTGGATTTACCAGTTTGTGGTCAACTTTAGTAGCCACCTAGCCTAACATAATCCAACCTGACCAAACCTAACCTAACTGTAATTGCGATAAAATAAGTAGTGGTAGGGAAGTAATCGAAAAATAAGTGGTAGTGAATTAACAGAAAATGGCCGAGCACTTAATTTGTGTAAGAGATAAATATAAGTGTCAATAAGTAAGTTTTGTGTCAGTAGAGTAGGCAGATTTTGATATAGCAACCATACAAAGTCTATGGGAAAAAACAATAAATATTTAAGAGTATAAGGCCGTACAGTGTTGACGTACTGTTGACAGTTCGGATATTATAATAAAATGCAATAACAGTTAACACGATATTTATTACATGAAATAAGAAGTTACAAAAGTCAGTATTCCCTTATACTTATCTATATCAGCTATAAAAATACACTTGATATTATAAAAATAAATAAATTAAAAATACATAAACTACGTTTACTGAAACATTAACCTGTAATACAATTAAAATAATACATTTTAAACGATATTTTTCAGTTAAACGGTATATGCTTGTGCTCAAATAAATGTACTGTTATTGGTAAATTAAATCATAAAGTAATTACTCATAAAGATTTTAAAATGATATATCGTTTAACATGAGTATTTGGAATTGCATAAGCTTAAAACTATATAAAAGTAAATAAACTAAATCCATTAGTTCAAGAAGATATATATAGGTGGTAAATATTGTATAATAATTAAATTGTTTTTTTTAATACGTACTCTTTTTTTACAAAGTGAATTCAAGAAATACTGTATCCAAATACTTAACTAAAAATAAAATATTTTAACTAATATGATATCTTTATTGCTGGTTTTTATCCAAAATGCGTAATTTTGAATGGATTTAACTTTTGAATACATTATAATCATATTTAGAGCTACCTACATTACGTAACGTTTTCCTATGTACTAATCATAAGAATAATTCATTTTTCTTAAACATATTCTTCTAATATACATGTATAGGATTATTAAAACAGAGCTCATGTATTATACATTATGCTCCCATTTTGTTATTTTAGGTAAATGTTTCTATTTAGAACCTATTCTGCCTTGATTTACCTTGGATCGATTCCATAATAGATGACAACGATGTCGCATTATTCAATAAAGCTGCTGCGCTCGTATAACAGGTTAATGGCTTGACTACATTATTCGCTACATGATTGTATTAACCGTACTAATAAATGGAACATCCTCACCTAATGGGTTTGAATCAACGTCTCGTTACAAAACATAACACTTTATGATAGTATATTTTTTTTCAAATAGTTTTGAAATTAATTTTATTCTACGGAATAGTTTTAAACATAAATAATACCATAATATTCAGGAATAATACAACTACGTCTTCCTGTACTGGGGGTTGGGAGTTGTAGCTTTCTAATTAGCATTAAAAATAGTCGAAATTCCTTATCTAATATCTTAGCTTCTACTTGGCGTCTGCAGTTTATATCTACTCTTGTAACTAACCAGAATAATTTTACAAAATTGAAAAATATTCTAAAATATTCTATGGATTCATTTATTACTAATTGATAAGATTCGAACCGATCTTTAACGATGTTGTTTATAGTTTTAATGATATAAACAACTAATTAACTTTTTAGTCTGAATTATAAAATATCATTTTATAGTATTAGATAAAAAAAATTAAAAACCCTACCTTAAGCAATTTCCGAAACGTCTAATTATGTTACAACTTTATATCTCTGCTGGTAGTACATTGTAAAATTTCGGCCCAATGTAAGCAACGGATTGTTGAAAAACGTTATTTTTATGTTTGTCCTCCTTTAATTATAGTTGTGTATATGGTACTCTAAACTACCAAAACTGTATTTTTCTATACACAATGTGTACTCCAATACATAATTTAGAGATTTAGAGTTTATAGGCGTATGTGTATCAAAGGGACCATAGCTGTTGTATGAGAATATTTGTGTCCTTAATAATTTAGGACCTTGAAAGTGTACTCTCCTGACTAAAGATAAGTCATAATATGCAAGGCTTAGTAAATTTTAAACACATTTTTTCAGATTTTACTTTTTTATTCCCTTGATATATTTTGCTTTATTAAGTGAAAATGTTAAATGGTAATTATTTATTCGTATATTTGCTTTTCAATTTTTCAAAACTTGAAAGTACAGTAGTTACGTTAATTCATTTTTGTTCAGCATGGTTAATTTTCAGTAACATTTTATTCTTAAATATTTTTGAAGGTATAAGAGTATTCCTTTTTGTTATTGTGATTAATTTTTATAATCAAAATGTGTTATTTGTATTTACTTTTTTATTATTTGAATAAAATTGAAGGTGAGCAGTTATTATTGTAAAATATAATACATCAAAAATAAATATCTTTTAAATTATGTCTAGTATAATTTTTTATTTATAAGAACTGAAAAATATTGGAATTATTGTTTCTATAGTATAGTAAATATTTCCCTTTAAAATTTATTTAATGTTTGTAGATTACACAAAGAACATGTCACTGTACACAGAATGCTGAAATTAAGTAAGTTAATTACACAAAAAAGACACTTAAAAAGCAGAACTTTCTATGCAGTATGTTGTATTCACTGGTTATAAGATCAGACTAGAGAAATTTCTTCTTGTTCTTATTGGATTGATCCAATATTATTTTTTGACTAATTGTCATTGAAACATTTTTAATGCTCTTCGACATATTATTTTTGTTTAATACCTTTGATTCGAGTTACTACACCAAAAAATGTTTTATAATTGATAATCCACTGACATTTGTAGTTAAAATATATCTATATCATTGGTTAAGATAAATTAAGCAAATCAATAGTTTTGGGAAAAAACACATAAATAACAGAAAAAAAATATTTCTCCAATAACTATTAACGTATAAAAGCACGTGAATATTCTCAAAGGAATATCCAGGATGGTGACCAGATTAACAAGGTACATAAAATTTAATATAAAAAAAAATAGACTGTGATTATATTTCCAAATTGTATTATTATTTGTTAGTATTTTATATTTGAAAATTTCAATCACCTGTTAACATGGACCAGAAAGCCTATTCATGAACTGTATTTAACGAGTGAAGAACCACAACTGTTATCTCGGGGCTTCGAATCAGGGGCCTTCGTCTCCGAAGACTTAACCGAAAGTCAGCTCTCTGGCATTCAATTAATAATACTTTACCACCTTTTCCGGTAATCCGTTATCACTACTTTTTTAGTTACTTCACTACCACTATATATTTTTTAAAATCTCAATTACGGTTAGGTTAGGTGGTTACTAATGTTGATCACAGACTGGTAAATCAATTTTGAGAATGACCTCTCAGCCGATGCAACTGCCATTGGTGTGGTTAAAAAAATACGAATAGCAACAAAAAAGGTTGGGGTACACATCAAATAACCTTTGTGATCACGCCCACCATACAGTACAGTGGTATTGATCCACCCGCCCACCCATACACGCACAGAGGTATTGGCCCACCCACCCACCCATACACGCACAGTGGTATTGGCCCACCCACCCACCCATACACGCACAGTGGTATTGACCCACCCACACACCCATACACGTACAGTGGTAATTATTGGCAAATGCGCTCTCCGTGTGCAAGTTCTTAGAAAGCGATAAGATAATGCCAGTGGTAAAATAGAAAGCGATAAAACTTGTATCGGATTCCTAGTGCATAAGAAATACCACAGTGGACGTAAAAATGAGTGGGGAACAATTTTAAAAGCAATAGAATATTTATCAAGCGGTAGTGAATTAACGGAAAATATCCTTACTTTATTATTATTACTACTAACTTTTACTCATGAGACGCCATTTTTTTATATATGGCTGAATATTAGGGGTGAATTCATCTACACCTATCACGTATGGATGAATAATGTAGAAGTGTTTACTAACTAAGGTCAACCGTTCTTCTAATAAACAGGGAAATTAAGAGGCCTTAAAGTTTACGTGGGATCCGAACCACGTAGTATCGGTGTGATTTTCAGCTAACTCTCTTTTGTACATAGCATCTGAATCCTGACTACCACACAATATGGACACTCTAGAATCCTTTAGTAGTGTCCACGTCGATGGCAACCACTACACGAACACCGTGTCGATATTAAAAGGACCGAGCATAGAACCTATCGCCTACAATACCCTCAATACTTCATTGTCAAGTATCTGGATTACAACACTGCACCACTAATGTCGATAGTGTCATTTATATCTTGTTGGAAAATAGCCAATCAAAAATTTTCTTTCAAAATATCTGCGTTGTTCCCAAAAATGTCTGACGCAAAGTAAAGATGAAAATTAATTGCTTGTTGGGGACATGTGCTGTAATGGAAAATTGTTATGAGATTCTCCTGTTATGAAGAAAATAAATCTTCATTACGAATGTGTGAAACTGTGTTGCTAATATTACATGCTAAGCCATGTGTATTAAGTATTGTTCATTGCTTGTGTAAAACAAATTTTATATCTAAGTAACTTAATATAGTCATAACTTTATATTTTCTGTACTTTTCATATTACGTGTTCTAAAACAGTTTCTATATTATGTTCTTAAATGGCTAAGTAACATATTTATTAAATCCTGCCGTCTTAAATTGAAATATTATCCACTCCCATAGGATTTTAAACGATCAATTCATCTCTGTATTATTTTATAATCTAAAATGTTGATCAATAGTTTTTTTTTTAATTTGGATTATTATATATTCCATTAATTAATATTACATTAAACAGTCCAAAATCTGAATCAAAACATCTCCATGTTTCTATTAAGTTTGACATTTCGCAGATTTTTTTCAGACCAAATATTATATTTTTTAATATGACCAAGCATATTAATTTTTCTGATAACATAAAGGTATGCCATAAACTCTTTGATTATATTGTAGTGGCCTACAATATTTAATTAATATTATATACGAATTTACCAGAAATTGATGTGGATGTGAAGTGATTTAATGAAACACATATAGATGTTACTCAGATGGTATTGCCGTATTTCAATTATGATTAATTTATCGTACATATAATAGAATGTTTGTCAAGATATTATGTTTGGTATAAAGAACAGTTATAGTTGTGTATCTTTGCAAAATATTAACTAAAATTAGTTTAATATACAAATGAAACCGTATTACAGTAGTAGGATTTTCTTGTCATACTCTTTTATAACAGTTACAAACTTTAAGGGACAGACAAATATCACAAACCTTATTATATTTTTTTCTATCAACCTCAATCATGTCAGTAAAACTATAAATTATTAAATAAGGATGATGAATCGCCAATTGAAGTATCGCAACTAATCGTCAGTTCAAACAAAAGCTGCGCAGATGAAAAAAGTATATTTCTAAAAAAATGTCAAATATAAATAGATGTTTCAATTAGATGAGTGAATGTTATGTGATATTTTCGAGTGGCCTTATATTGAGTGTTCCGATGTTGTGGCCAGATAACAGAGTCAAGCAACATTGATCGTGGTTGATTCTTGGATGAGTGACCATCTGAGCGATCCCGTCTTTGCATACAGCCCGCCTGCCCGGTTACTGATGATGGTTCGTAAGTAACCAATCCGTTGGTCCGCAGTTTATGTTAGAGAGGACTTCTTAGTTTTAAATGAGACATACTTTAACTTTTTAATATTTCCAATGATACTCCAGACATCACTTCAGTGGACATTTAAACAATCTAAGAAGTAAGTGTAGTGAAGTTCGTTACAATGAGGCTTTACGGAATATAAAAGTCATGGAAAATTCAGATCTGAGAGTGGTCGATCATGGTAAATACGGAATCAAGATAAAATTCTTGGATCTTATGAAATGTAGTAATTAAGATTTCTCATATGTGAGGAGTTATTAATGTTGTACTTATTGGTATTTTCAATAACATAAAATTTTATTGTTAAAATACCATCCACACTAACATGTTAAGTTGACCTTGTCTATAATTAAATATTACTCTAAAACAGTAATATTGTAGTATTTATACATGATTTTTTAACTTTTTGAAACGTTATAAGTTATTGTGTTATTATAAGACATTTCCTAAATTAACAAAATTCCATCATTCTCCATGTCTTTCAGGGCAGATACATACAATGTAATTCAGTTTAATCTAAAAGAACACTAACGTTTTACTTATCAGGTAGACACACAATTATAAATTTTATAAGACATTCATCAGTATTTATATAATAAAAAATACATAATCAAATATAAATAATAAAAACTGTAGGATTATAAGGTAAACTATTAAATAAAATACATTCGTCTAAAAGATAACTTTAAATTAATAAACACTTAAGTGTGTACGAACTAATATTAAATAAAATCAAAATGCAAAAATAGTATTCTATTAATAAAACGGATGGATTATGTAATTTCTTTTATCTGGGAAAAGAGCATAGTTTAATTTTTGAAATATCAAAATGTTCAAGTCATCAAAGTAACTAAAATCTACAGAAATAGTGAGAAAAACACTAGAACAAAGTGTCAGTTCTAGCTGGTGCTAATGAAGACGTGTCGTGTGTTAGGTATCCCTGGGGTTAATGTTGTCAGTGGCCACACACCTGTGTTTACCTCCATACCAGAAAGTTTGTCACAGCTAGTGCTAACGAAGACATGTCGTGTGTGAGGTATCCCTGGGGTTAATATTGTCAGTGGCCACACACCTGTGTTTACCTCCAGATCAGAAAGTTTGTCGCAGCTGGTGCAAATGAAGACATGTCATGTGTGAGGTATCCCTGGGGTTAATGTTGTCAGTGGCCACACACCTATGTTTACCTCCAGACCAGACTGTTTGTCACAGCTGATGCTACTGAAAACATGACGTGTGTGAGTTATATCTGGGGCTAATGTTGTCAGTGGCCACACACATGTGTTTAAATCTACACCAGACTGTTTGTAGCAGCTGGTGCTAATGAAGACATGTCGTGTGTGAGGTATCTCTGGGGCTAATGTTGTCAGTGGCCACACACATGTGTTTAAATCTACACCAGACTGTTTGTAGCAGCTGGTGCTAATGAAGACATGTCGTGTGTGAGGTATATCTGGGGCTAATGTTGTCAGTGTCAACACTTCTGTGTTTAACTGTACACCAGACTGTTTGTAGCAGCTGGTGCTAATGTAGACATTCGTGTGTGAGTTATCCCCGGGGCTAATATTGTCAGTGGCCACACACCTGTGTTTAACTCTACACCATACTGTTTATAGCAGCTGGTGCTAATGAAGACATGTCATGTGTGAGGTATCTCTGGGGCTAATATTGTCAGTGGCCACACGCATGTGTTTAACTCTACACCAGACTGTTTGTAGCAGCTGGTGCTAATGCAGACTTGGCGTGTGTAAAGTATCCCTGGCGTTAATGTTGTCAGTAGCCACACACGTGTGTTTACCTCCAGACTAGACTGTTTGTCACAGCTGGTGCTACTGAAGACATGACGTGTGTGAGTTATCCCCGTGGCTAATGTTGTCAGTGGCCACACACATGTGTTTAAATCTACACCAGACTGTTTGTAGCAGCTGGTGCTAATGAAGACATGTCGTGTGTTAGGTATCTCTGTGGCTAATGTTGTCAGTGGCCACACACATGTGTTTAACTCTACACCAGACTGTTTGTAGCAGCTGGTGCTAATGAAGACATGTCGTGTGTGAGGTATCTCTGGGGCTAATGTTGTCAGTGGCAACACATCTGTGTTTAACTGTACACCAGACTGTTTATAGCAGCTGGTGCTAATGAAGACATGTCGTGTGTGAGGTATCTCTGGGGCTAATGTTGTCAGTGGCAACACATCTGTGTTTAACTCTACATCAGACTGTTTGTAGCAGCTGGTGCTAATGAAGACATGTCGTGTGTGAGGTATATCTGGGGCTAATGTTGTCAGTGTCAACACTTCAGTGTTTAACTGTACACCAGACTGTTTGTAGCAGCTGGTGCTAATGAATACATTTGTGTGTGAGTTATCCCCGGGGCTAATGTTGTCAGTGGCCACACACCTGTGTTTACCTCCAGACCAGACTGTTTGTCACAGCTGGTGCTAATGAAGACATGTCGTGTGTGAGGTATCTCTGGGGCTAATGTTGTCAGTGGCCACACACATGTGTTTAACTCTACACCAGACTGTTTGTAGCAGCTGGTGCTAATGAAGACATTCGTGTGTGAGTTATTCTCGGGGCTAATGTTGTCAGTGGCAACACCCCTGTGTTTACCTCCAGACCAGACTGTTTGTCACAGCTTGTACTAATGAAGACATGTCGTGTGTGAGGTATCCTGGGGTCAAAGTTATTAGTGGTCACACACCTGTCTTTAACTCCAGACCAGACTGATTGTAACAGCTGGTGCTAATGAAGATATGTCGTGTGTGAGGTATCCCTTGGGGTTAATGAAGACATGTCGTGTGTGAGGTATCCCTGGGGTCAAAGTTATCAGTGGTCACACACCTGTGTTTACCTCCAGACCAGACTGTTTGTCACAGCTGGTGCTAATGAAGATATGTCGTGTGTGAGGTATCCCTTGCGGCTAATGAAGACATGTCGTGTGTGAGGTATCCCTGGGGTCAAAGTTATCAGTGTTCACACACCTGTGTTTACCTCCAGACCAGACCGTTTGTCACAGCTGGTGCTAATGAAGACATGTCGTGTGTGAGGTATCCCTGAGGCTAATGATGTCAGTGGCCACACACCTGTGTTTAACTCCAGACCAGACTGATTGTAACAGCTGGTGCTAATGAAGATATGTCGTGTGTGAGGTATCCCTTGGGGCTAATGAAGACATGTCGTGTGTGAGGTATCCCTGCGGTCAAAGTTATCAGTGGTCACACACCTGTGTTTAACTCCAGACCAGACTGATTGTAACAGCTGGTGCTAATGAAGATATGTCGTGTGTTAGGTATCCCTTGGGGCTAATGAAGACATGTCGTGTGTGAGGTATCCCTTGGGGCTAATGTTGTCAGCGGTTTGTGTTTACCTCCAGACCAGACGGTTTGTCACAGCTGGTGCTAATGAAGACATGTTGTGTGTTAGGTATCCCTGGGGGTTATGTTGTCAGTGGCAACACACCTGTGTTTACTTCTAGATCTGACTGTTTATCACAGCTGTTACTCATGAAGGCATGTCGTGTATGAGGTATCCCTGGGGCTAATGTTTTCAGTGGCAACATACCTGTGTTTACCTCTAGATCAGACTGTTTATCACAGCTGTTACTCATGAAGACATGTCGTGTGTGAGGTATCCCTGGGGCTAATGTTTTCAGTGGCAACATACCTGTGTTTATCTCTAGATCAGACTGTTTATCACAGCTGTTACTAATGAAGACATGTCGTGTGTGAGTTATCCCTGTTTTTTACATATAAATATTGTTATGTTAATTATTGTTTTTTTATATATATTTTACTTTACAACTATTTTAAACTCGTGGTGTTAGTATAATGTAACTTTGTTACGTAAAAATGGTTACTTTAAAATTGTTACGTTAAAATTTTTTAAGATTTGTTCATTTAATTATGTATTATTGAATCATTATTAGATTATTCCTATTGGCGTTAGTGGCTCTGGATGATTAAAAGATTTGTGATTATTTTTAGATAAAGTATTCGTTATTTAAATTATTCAATCCATTAAATGACCACACAGCCATCTTACGTTCAAATCTCGGTGTCATCATACATTTTAACCACCATCCACCAAAAACCACGTTTAGTCATTGGAGTTAAGGGTTACTACAAAAAGTTATTTTTTAATCTAACTTTTAAATGTTTCTCTACCTAAGAGAAAAAGTTATGTGAGTTTTTTTCAGATTTTATATCTACCAATGGTTTAAGGTCTTTGTTATTAGTTATTTAACGGTGCTATAAGCAATCTTAAAAAATAACCCATTCATCATGATATTGGATAATGATTAAGGGTTTACCAAAATGTCTATATTTTAAGAGTAGTAAATTTGCATTTAATTTATTACACCGTTAGTAGAATTAATACAAATTTAATTTTTTTTTTTTTTTAATTAAAAAGGAGAGGCCGATCTCCTCCTTAACCTTACTCTGACCATTCCCCATAGACCATTGATCTGTGCGAGGAACTTATTCAGTCAGAGTAAGAGGGCGAACATGTACAGTACAAGGTGAATATTACTGATAAATCTTTCAGTCTAGGCCAGATTCGAACCAGCGCTATCTCTAACCCAAGCTCAAAGTCCTGATGCCTTAGACCACTCGGCCACCGGCTCGCCCAAATTATTAAATTAGAAGATGTAGATAATTAATTTGATTATATAACAATATTTTTTAAGCTTGTACAAACAAACAATAAATGAAAGTTTCTTCTGTCTCGCAATAGCATATTACTCAGTGGGGTAAAAATATTTGATAACGAAAATTCCCAACTGTGAAGTCATAATCCCCTTCCACTACTTCGAACTGTCTTTTCAAACTCCAGATGGAAGAACTTTTTGAAGCTCTCTTTTATTTTGTATCCCCTTCTTTACAACAATTGCATCAGATCCTAATGTTGAAATTAGTTTTAGAATTCTGCCATCAAATTATAAAAATGATAACTTGTGTTTTTAATAATAATTCAATGAATTCTTATCAGGAATGATTTCAACTTTCAAACATTAGTTAATTAATTGGAGTGTATTAACTTTTTTATAAATAATTACACATAGTATTTAATCTAAGATCCTTAAAACATATTTGTATCAAGTTACAACTAAATTTATTGCTGTTTTGTTTGTTTTTTAAGTGCATCTTTATTAGGATATGCCAATTTTATAAGTTCTTGAGATAAAAGTGGTCAACAGATTTTTGTTTTATAGTAATTAAGAAGAGTGCGTTCATTGATAGACACAATTTACCACTAAAATCTTGGTTTCAAAAATTAGCATATCATGTGTTGGTAGAAATGCAATACAAGTACTATGGTTATTGATTTAAATGGATGAAGTTCACCATCCACAGACTGTAGGGGCTCACAAACAATCACAAAATTCTGCATTCTGTAATAGGAAATTTGCACTACGCAACATTTCAGTATTGTATAGGAATTTGGGTAATAATGCAGTTTCTTGACACCTAACAACATTTCAATACATTGCTTGAAATGGGTCTAGAATTGGCTGTATTTTCGTGAGTTATGTTTTTTTTTATTCCGCGGTGTCACATAGGGGAAGTCAGGGTGGAATGGGGTACTAAGTTGAGAAATTTACTTTTAGAAATAAGTTAGGATAAATAATTTAAGCTGCATATTTTTATATAAACCCATTGTAATGTTGTTAACATTGTATTACAATATTATCGCTTTATAAGAACAAAAACAAAAGGTTTTTATTAAAATATCAAATTGTGTCTATTTCCCCATTCTGTCCCTAGACCGGGACACAACGGGGTGGTCATAAAAAAGTAGCAAAATTAATAAAAAAAAAAAAAACATAATTTAGTTGTAATTATTAAGTCTAATTATTAAGTAGTGCTGACAAGTCGTTTTATGTTAATACTTAAAGATGAAGCAGTTAATCTTATTGGCAATATTTGCACACAAGTATAGCCTCACCATCTTCGCTATCCACTCCTGCGCAGGAATTGTGGGCCTATTTCCTACACAGAGAACAAGCAACCCAGCCTCGACAGATTTAGAGCAGAAATCACCACAGAACAATCATTCGTAATTCGAACATTCATCTGAATGTTCTTTAATGAATCTTTATTAAATGATTAAATGAATTAATTAAATTATTAATTAATTATTAATGAATTAATTAAAAAATTAAATGAATCTTTAGCTTTGTTTTCTTGTTTTTGGGGTTTCCCATTCTTCTTTTTACTCATCCCCTTAGCATTTCCAATCTTATTTTTGTTTTCAAACATAAAAGGTCTCTTCCTTGCTCTGTTTTCTTTAGCGACAGCTTTTTCTTTTTTCTCTTTTATTGTATCCTCTGACTCTCGTTTGTACGGTGAGTCTGTTAGGACAGTAGTCTTTCCTCTCTTCGAGTCGTTCCTTTTTTTACTTCCTTGAACTTTTGGGATAGGCATTATTATTTCAGGTGTAACGGTAAATGCAGAGTAAGTTTTGTCGATCATCATCCAGGATCAACCAGGAGTAGGATTATTGGCATCATTAAATCGGACCTTTTTAGCTGGACTGATAACGTGGTTCGAAACTTCACTCAATTCACCCTTATCGCTCGAAGTTGGTGGATTGCCCTTTTCAATTGGTACACTTGTCGAAGATGATTCCAATTTTCTTTTTTCCAATAAGACCGTCTCCTTTGATGAAGGCACAGCAGCTTGATCTATGTCAGTTGTGTCTGCCGGAACAAAGCATGCTACACGGTTTAGATTTCATTTCCACGAAGTATAACAAAAATGATGTTACTCGGATCCAACGGCCCTTGAACACAAGTGCAGCTCATTTACCGTGTCACCGGAAGGGTAGTAGTACCCCAACTCTTCATGTTTACGTTATGTCCAAGTTCGGACGGGGATCCACTTGACTATCCAACTACTCCGAGGAGATCCAACTAAACTAGACGAGTCTCGGCCCCCGAACTGGACAATCCAAAAGAGTGCAGTCACGCTCTTAGGTGGCAGCAAAATCTCTTTCAAACTCAGTTCTCCTATGGTAAATCCCCTAATGCCCACGGGCTAACAAGTAGAAAGATACGACTCAGACGATTACCAGAACGGCTGGCGGTGGGCGGGTAGGTTAGTGACACTGTTCGTGTATGGGTGGGTGGGTGGGTCAATACCACTGTATGTTTATGGGTGGGTGGGTGAGTCAATACCTCTGTACGTGTATGGGTGGGTGGGTGGGTCAATACCACTGTATGTGTATGGGTGAGCGGGTGAGTCAATACCTCTGTACGTGTATGGGTGGGTGGGTGGGTCAAGACCGTGGTATGTGTATGGTTGTACGTCTCTAACTTGAAAAATTCTAATCTTATGAGGTAGACTGTCATTATAAAAAAGTGTTGTATTGAATATAACAAATAATGTAGGCTGCAATATGGTACTCCTTGAAAATAGATGAGTCGGTTGGATAAATCCCTGTAGCTCTAAAACCAATCATCGCTGTCCACATTATTGCGCTTTGGATAAAGGCTGATCCAAAAATTGTTGAAATTTGAAACAACGTAACGACTTTCCCTAGGTTGCTACGCAGCCACTTTCGAAGTTATCCGGTATAATATAGACTTAAAGGCTTCATAAAGGATACAGCCAGTGGCTGAAGTTTATGAGAACAATGCTGTGGTAAACAAAGCAACGTAACACCATTCTCTCTCGCATAGTCTATAAGCTCAAGGCTCTTTGTGTGAGTTGAGTGGCTGTAAAATTTAAGAAGAACTGGAAAGTCCTTAGAAGCCTTAGAAAATACCACGACTTTATCAAACCACGCCAAAAACAACTCTGCAGCTACCCATCCAGTGTTGTGAACCTCAGGCCAACTCTCTGGAGGTAATCCCAGCTCAAATTATTTCTGCATATTTTCCTAGGAAAAATTAACATTAGTGGCATGTATGATCCACTCGGAGACATGCAAATGAAGGCAAGATACGGTCTCACCTCTTTCAGCCGAAGATAGTGAGTCGACTTGTTGCTTACTCCTACAAGCTATGATTTTGGAATTGTTCTTAGGGGTTACTGTGACACCAGTTTCGTCGCAATTAAATATTTCCACCGCTGTAAATTTGTAACTTGTCCACCAAGTTTGTAAGCAAGGAAAAAAGCTATCAACTGCCACTTTATTGAAGCCCATAGCTCTGGTGCCAGATGTTTACTCAGGTTCCTGAAGTGATAAAGTAGGATATCTCTTTAAAAATCCATTGGCCCAATTATGGCCAGCGATTTCACTCTTAAATCTGTGGTCCAGGCCATTTCTTACAGCTAACTGATAAGCTAAGGTACGCAAATCTTTCATCGTTAAATCAAATAATCGAGACTCCATAATTTTCAGATAGTTCATGAGCTCATAATCTTTCTCTTCGGTAAACACAGCTTGAAATGTCCCTGCTGTTTCGTCAATATAGTACTCAGCATCTTCCCTTTTTTCTTAACATATCTCTTGGGTACTTTGGGGAACATTTAATTGACTTTAAGCCTTCAAATAACCCAATTGACCAGAAATAACCACTTCAACAGCATTATTCATCGCCTCAGTAGACCATGACTGCCTATTCGTCTTCCTGTTGTAAACTCGAACCATCTGAAACAGAAGAAAAGTGGTTACAAACCTTATATAGACGTCCTGTTTATTGTTTAAAAAATAGCGCGGGATAGAACGGGGTACTTCCCCATTCCACCCCAAGAACACGATCTATTTCAAAAAGTTATAGTCACTCGAAAACGCCGGGTAAGGAAGCGTTTGCCTAGACTAATGAAAGTCAAATGAAAATCCTACAAGTATTAATAACTATCATTGTAAAAAAAAAACAAGCGTATGAAACTTACCTTGGTCATAAAATCACCGCCAGCTACAAATCATTTGTGAAAAACCACGCAGCAATAGTTTCACGTTATTAACGCCAAGAGAACTAGACAAACATGGCTGCCGAACTTCTCTCCTAGCACACTGATGTAGTTCCACTTGTGGCCGCTGGCTGCAGCACGTCATTGATACTTAAAAATACCAATATTTATTCCACCCCACTACCCCATTCAGCCCCGCTTTCCCCTATTTTACCACGAAATTCTAAAAAAACCAATATTTTTGACATGTTTCCATTAATTGAAAGAATTTTTTAATCATATATTTTTATTTTTATGTGTTTTTTCACTGAATACGAATTTGAAAACTATTATTTGGTCTATAACAATTATTTTTCAAAATATAACCGAAAGACTACTTTCGGTATATTTTGAAAAATATATATATCGTAAGATATACTTACGCGATCATTAAATACAACAATTAATTGTTAACCACAAAAACCGAATTCACCTATATTACCGTTGTAGTGACGCCGGTAGCCCGTCACGGGGGCCAGACATCCAAATTTAACACAAATTACGAATTTTTTTTATTAAATACACAATTAGTATAAGTAAGTTATGTTGGTAGGTCAGTAAAAATGTATTTTTCTGACTGAAAAAATAATTTTACTGAAAATTCAATTATTTTATAATTGTATTATTTTTCTACATAAAATATATGTCAAATGAACATTTTTTTTTAAACAATGAATTTTGGTTTTTTCACTATTACATAAAAACTAATTAGTAGTGAATAATAGGGTTATTTGGTGGTCGGTGGGTGGTTGTTGATATTTTTTTTTTTTGTCTTGTGGCTTGCACCTTTGTCATTTGTTGTGTGTTATGTGTTGTGTGTTATGTGTTGTGTGTTATGTGTTGTGTGTGTTTTTGTCTATCACGGTGTCCTTCAGGTTGTTGTTGTGGGTGTATTTCCTCCCTCCTTTTGTGTCTCATGTGATGATAGGGGGAGAGTTGATGGTGAGAGAATTATGAGAATTATGAGAGTTAAGAGTTGAGAGTTCTGTTGTTTTGTGATGATTGATATGTGGGAATAAAAAAAAAAAAAAAAAAAAAAATTAAAAAAACTACACGCTGGGTATAGTGTGTCTATATTGTTGAGTTGTAGTTAGATAGTTATGTTGTCTAGTTCACCTGGGCGTAGTGGCTTATGTAGCTAAAAAAAAAAAAAGTTTTTTTTTTTTTTTGTATGTAAAGGGTCTAAGGTTCGAAACCCCTTTTTTGTTGTTGAGTATTTAAATTCAAATCAAAACCAACTTGGGCCATAGTGATTGAATTTTTTAAGGATTCATTCTCTGTAAGAGTTTTTTTTTTTTTTTTTTGTTTTTTTTTTTTTTTTTTTTTTTTTTGGATAACATAGTGGAGAAATAGAACCCGGGGGGGTAACCTATTGCAAATCATAGTCAAGGCATTTAGCTAGGGGTGCTTCTAATTGTGTTTTATATATATATATATATATATATATATATATATATATATATATATATATATATATGAAAATTCTTGAATGAGATTATAAATTTTGAAAATTTTAAAAATGAAACTGTATGGTGAATAAATCTAGTAAACATGTAGGATTTAACGTATTTAGATAGATAGGGGCTTTGTAATACAAATGTTTTATTGGTGTAAGCCAAAAGTTATTGCCACGGGTAGGGACATATCGTATAAGTGGCAGAAAAAAAAAAAAAGTTGGTCCACTCGGCTGAAATCACACTTCACATGGACGATGAATTACACTTTATGGAATGGAAAAGAGTTACGCAAGTAATTTTCGAGTTAAATCTAATGACATAGGAACGTTCATATCATATTAGGAGTAGGCCTAAACTTGTTCATATCATATTAGGAGTAGGCCTAAACTTGTATAATAATGTATTTATAAAAAAACATAATTCCTATTGCTTTATATTAGTGAAGTAGAAATAGCTAATTTCAATTGTGTTTTATGATTTCTGTTTACAGCATAACACACAAACACACTCGGTAAACACATATATATTTCCCAGTTTGTTACACCATACAATCCAAAATTCAATAGTTGTCATTTATTTTATTAATGTACCAGATGTACTTAAGCTTATTCTGTACGTGTACATGTTCATGAACTTTATAGTTTTTTTAGATTAACAATTACTATAATTAATCAAGTTTCACTCTCGTCGAGAAATGATTCCACTGTGCACGTATTGAGTTTACTTTTAAATATTTAAAGATTGCCAAAAATTATTCATTTTTTTTAACACAAGGAAATCGATGAAAATTTATACTGTGTATGAAGTTGAGGAAATCAACAATCAATAGTATTAGAGGACAATAACTTAAAATGAAACACTTCATCAAACATATATTTATTCTAAAATTATATAGCTAATGATACATATATTAAAACAACAGATCAAAACCTTTTTTGGTAACATACAAATAATTAGTCCAACAATATGTTTTGTTTTATTTAAATTATTTGTAATTGTATAACCTTTCTAAATATTAATGACAATATCAGATAACATCTTAATAATATAAATAAAAACTATTTTTAAAATCACAACCTTTTTACTTGAAAAACGTTGAAACCAAGTAAATAAAACGTGAAAATAAACCAACTGTACTATACAAACACACAGACAAAAATGTTATGCAGCCTAAATATTAATATTTTCTAAACCCTATTAAAAAACATATGAATTGACTTTAATTAATAACTTGTAACCTTAAACCCCTTATGGTATTTGTTACATTGATTTAAACTCTATCAATTAATTAAATTAAATTATTCTTTAATTTTGCTCTTATTTCAAAGTTTAATTGTGGGTAATTCGGTGGAGTTGTATAATACAATAAATCAAGATTTACTTTATAAAATTAGTATATTAACACGATCTTTGAAAATTGTTCTCTCTATTTCATTTAAATAATATTACAATAAGAATTTAAGACTTTAATTAACTTTATTAAGTAAAGTTATTTTGTAAGCTATAATTTTTAACTAAGCTTATTGCTAGAACTTATCTGATAATACGTGAGGTCTTATATGTGGAACATTAACTTTCTTCATGGGTGGTTATTCATTTTGGGAAGACTGGAAGAAAGTCACTTGGAGATTTCACACTAGATTGTATTCCTGCACTACACAAGTCCACTCAGTTTAACACTAGAGTCAGGTTCCAATGATGACTGGTACACGAGGCCAAGGGTCTCGAAGGTTTGGAAAGAATGGAACGAAGGTTGGTTCTTGCATCGAAGCTTGTTGATCCATAACATCATGGGTCTCGAATAATAATAACGAATGGGACGAAGGTGGATTCTTGCATTGCTGATGCTTGATCCACAACGTCATGGATCTCGAGAGTGGGCTAAGGGATTTGGAGCCATGGAGCGCAGAAGGTTGATAGTGCTGCGTCAGTGGGAGATGATGTATTCTGACTTGCTCCTGTGAATGGTAACTTCACCAAGCTGTGGTTGTTGAAGGATTAAAAGATTAGTGGCCTTGGAGTGCAGAAGGTTGGCAATGCTGCGTCAGTGGGCTATTATGTAATCTGATTCTCTCCTGGGCTACTAGCTTTAAGATTTTTCTGTAAAAAACTAGTTTTTCGTGGTTGAAATCAACCTCCGCAAGAGATCGTATTTTCAGAGGTGGCAAGAAAGTGCATAGCTGTCGGAATTCGTTGCAAGGTTTAATATTAGTTTTAAGGAAATATATATGTTGATTTTGGTCGAATAAAAGAGTTATTGAGTTAATCTGAAACCTCTAAAACTGGAATATTTTAGAATTTGAGTTACTTTAGTTCAATTATGAAATAGCCTGGAAAATTTAATATTTTGAACATAACATAAAGCCGTATTTAACGCAACGATGACCTTAGTATCGTTTATTTAATATTTCCTTGTTTCTTTTAGATTTTTCTCTTGAACTTGTTAGTGGAATATTACATTCAGGCGAAGAGAAATATTAATTAAAATATGTGTTTTAAGCCTTTTTAGCCATTTTAGATTACCGTATTAATAATTTACAAATCTACAAATAATTTGTATTGTCACAGCTACTTATTTTGAGCCTTACTTCTATCACCTAGGGAGTAAGAGTTTAGAAAATATCAAACCATTACAACAATAAATTGTAAAAGGTTAATTTTTTATATACTGAACATGGATTGGATAAAAAACCTTGACCTGTAAAACTTTAATGGTTGAATCTGCTGAACGATTTGTTCAATTTTGAAACTGCGTAGTAGGAGGAGATTATTCGACTTATCAATTTCAGGTTTAATTGGGTATTATTTGTAGGTACATATATAAATAGTTTCTTAGCAAAAAATAGTCTTGATAGAAATGCAATACAAATGATTCATAAAAAAGGATACACGTACCGGAATATTAAAAAGACTAGATGCTGAATATAATTTATTGAAATGGTTAAAAAGTAAAGGCACTGTTGTCTAAAAGTCTGTAATTCAAACATATCAATAGTATTTTTCTATTACTGTTACATATTACGTAAATAAATTAATAGAATCAATAAATCCAAATTATTTATTGATTGATCAGACATGTGTTTTAAATTTTAGGGCCTAATAAAAGCGGTTTCACTGACTTTTTTTATAAAATAAATAACTAAAACTAGCTTTTAGAGCAACAAATAGCTCATAAAGTCAGTTAAGTTACACTTTAGTTACAAATCACACTAAAGAACTTCTTTTAGTAACCAATAAAAATATTTAAGGTATGGTCATGTTCTTGAATGTAAACGTATCTGTGTGTCATTGTGAAATAATAAAAATATTATTTATATTTTGATTCAATGTAAATTACATTGACTAAGCAAGGAATGTAAGTGGTCATTTTGACTGTATATTTTGTGCAATACTTGTAACTAAATCATAACAAGGCCTCTTTACCTACAATAAAAATGCCTATGATATTAGTCTATGATGACTATGTAGGTCAATAACAGTTAAGAACCTATGTATTGTAAAGTCTATATTTGTCACTTTAGTTTTAAAATAAATTAAATATACACCATAAGTTTTCTTATAACTAAAAATAAAAGCAAATAAATAAACTGTTAAAGTTTTAAATGTAGAAAGGTAATATATCTGGCATGTAATAAACAATATGGTATTATACATTTAAAGTATTATGAAACAAATGTATGTTAACTTTTGTATTGGCACAGTTTTACAGTATTACCAATAACAATGCAGTATTGACCCACCCGCCCATCCATACACGGTATTATATATTATATACCTATATAATATTATATAGGTATATAATATATAATATTATATATTATATAACTAGGTTATATAATATATAAATATTATATAACCTAGTATTACCATCGTCATTCTGACTGTGCGACAGTTAGGTGGTGGTTGGGAACATCCCCAGTTAGGCACGTTTACCACTAACGAGGCTTGTTACTGCCTTCCCCCCCACCCCTGCGTTACCATCCTGGCTAAATTGTAGCATTCTTGGTTCCTAAACTTCCTAAAATTACATAAAATGATTCTTTTAAGTGACACTAAATGTCGGTATGTTCAATTGATAATATATCGTTTTAAATTTTAGTCCTACGTAACCAAAAACATATTCATGGGGTGAAACTGCTTACAACTATTCACCTGTAGATGACAAATAATGAAAAAATTACCGTTTTATAATTGATTTTAAATTGTTTAATAATATATTTGATAGCCTAATCGAATTAAAAATTTAATGTAATGGACTTATTTACAAAAATTAAGAACATATTTTAAACTTAATCGAAACTCCTTTCAAACATTACCAGAATAAAGTATATTTGTTTTCCTTTCTTTTTATTTAATGAAATAATACAAAGGATCATATGCCTTTTGTTGATTGGAGATAATATTATATGCAGTATTTTAAATTCAATGAATAACCAACTCTCAAATGTATCGACCACCATTTATTTTATTTATTTTTTATTTATTTATTCATAAGACGCCGATCGTCAAGATATGGGCGAATATGGATTTCGAATGAGTGTGATGAGTGTAGATGAGCGAATGTAGTCATTGTTACAAACTAAGACCGACTATTCCTTAGAAAGTGTCATTAATTAATAGCCCAATGACAAATGAACAGCCGATGGTTATAAATTTACTTCCAACCAAAAGAAGTTATCTCACATTTAAAACAGCACAATCGCTTTTAAATCTAAGGCTTAAACAGTCAAACTTACAAAAATGTAAATTTTTCGGATTAAATTACAATTCCAATAAGGAACTCCTCAAGAATCCTACATTATATTGTTGATATTGTTAAATCACCAATGAGTGATAAGTCATGTAGTATAAATATCACCTTGATCACGATTGTTACTGAACGACTTTGACTCTGGACAAAACTATCGTTGTTTGCTTATTTCGTTTTTATTAATTTATTCGTGTAGATATTAGTATTTTTGCTAATCATTGAATAGTATTTTTGTAATAATAATGGTATTATTGTAATAAATGTTTTCGTAAAAAAGGTAAATAGACCTAAGAAGTCCGTTCCCAGTTAAGTCAGAGTTACAGATAAGATAAGACTTAATGTAAGGAGAGAAAGTAAAAAAAGCCTCATTTTAAGTAATTTTAATATTTATACCTAAAGCAAACAAAATACGACTGATAAATATTACTTTAGGAGTGTTACATATAAAGTTAAATATATTTATAACCTTGATAATATTGATATTGTAATTTAATCAATTCGCTCACTTATTTACTCCTTCGAATTTGGGTGTTTGGGTGTACTGCCGTCTTTAACCACCCACCCAAACACGTACAGTAGTATTGACCCACCCGCCCACCCAAACACGTACATTTTATTTATTCATAAGACGCCGATCGTCAAGATATGGGCGAATATGGATTTCGAATGAATGTGATGAGTGTAGATGAGCGAAAGTGGTCATTGTTACAAACTAAGGCCGACTATTCCTCAGAAAGTGTCATTAATTAATAGCCCAATGACAAATGAACAGCCTGTGATTATCAGCTGATCCTTCTCAAAATGTATTGACTCTGATTGGGATCGAACTGAGAACCTTTAGCACATGAAGCTGGGATTGAACCAACTACGCTACCGACCAATTCCAAACACGTACAGTGCTATTTACCCACCCACCCACCCATACACGTAAAGTGGTTTTGACCCACTCGCCCACCCATTCACGTACAGAGGCAATGACCCACCCACCCACCCATACACGTACAGTAACAATGGGTGGGCGGTACCCTTTTCAATACCACTGTACGTCTAGGAGTGGGCGGGTGGTCAATACCACTGTAAGCATAGGGGTGGGTGGGTGGGCGGGTAACGTATGATGTTGTATTTACTTCGCGGTCATTTTAGATACATTCAGTTTGTCTAGTACCTCGATAAGAACTTTGAAACTTTATCGCTTCTCGGTTTTTTGGCTAAGATCAAAGTGCTTCTAGAAGATGTATTTCTGAGGCCATTCGCTGGAGTCGTGATATTTACGTGACTCACATAACCGGCGTCCAGCAGTGGCCTCAAGACTAACTCTACCACGCAACACTACTTCACCCGCCCAACACTACATTTATATCATATGCTCATCCCCAGCCACAAAAAATATGCATACACTAAAACAGAAATAAACTCCTTTCATGACGCTGTGAACAAAGATCAATAATTGTTACTCCTTTTTAAATACGTACGAGGTTATTGTACTTGTATGTAGCCAAAATGCATTTTTTCAATTAGAGTGATAAATAAAAGAGTACCATACCTAAAAAGCTGTAAGAAATAAAACTATATTCCATATTTTTTATTCAAAAACGATGAAATAAAATGTAATAATCATTGAACATCTTAAAGAAATGACGAAAATTTTGCAGCTTTACTATCTGTTTATTAGTATAAATACAAAATGGTATTACTTAATCTATTTGAAACGTGTTCATTTCATTTCATTTTGTATAACAGCTGAAGATTAAACAATACAATAATAGGATAGTGTCAAACCTAGAGAATAAGCATGTTAATTAATTTACAAAACAGCTGTTTTCAATTTATTGAAATTAGCCCAATTTTATCCCTATGGAACAATATTTTAGGAGTGGTTTCTACCTCTTTCGAGTACTTTATCAAGATGGAAATACTTTAGCTGTCCTATTTAAGACCTAAAGACACAGTGTACAAAGTTTCAGCTCTCTACCTATATGGGAAGTTGGAGAATTAGTGCCGAGTGAGTGAGTGACCCAGTGCTTTGACTTTCATATATAAATAGACTACTGGACACCCCTATATCTGCGGTGTCGGCCTTGGCATATGACTTTTGACTGCAAATAAATAGATTAACTGTATAGTGTAAAATCACAATATTTTAAATGTACCAACAATATATCACTCATACTACTTGCATTGCACCTATTTATTAGTATAAATAGCCAATTGTATTACTTAGCCTATTTCAAACGTGTTCATTTCATTTGTTTTTGTTTAACAGCTGAAGATTAAATTCATAGTATAATATAAAAATCCATCAATCCCAGAGCAGCTTTGTTACATGGGATCAATAGTACAATGTCAAACATACAAAATAAACATGTTTAACATGGAACAATCTCTTAGGGCCGGTTTCTACCCCTTAGGAGTACTTTATCAAAATGAAAATACTTTAGCTGTCGTATTTAAGACCTAAAGTCACATTGTACAAAAGTCAATTGTACTACATACATGGGAAACTGAAGAATTAGTGACGAGTGAGTGAGCCAGGGCTTTGCCTATTTATATATAGATAGCTTTATCATCCAATGTTAAAATTTAAGTCTTAAAATATCAGCTGTTTTTGTGGTCCATTGTGGAGCACTAGTGTAGTAAATGTAATGCAGTTTAAACCAGCTGTGATTGTGGGCCTGACCAACTATCTGAATTACTGGCACGGATATTAGATGGAATATATATTGGAGATTTATATAATCAATCCTGCGGATAATAAAAATACATTCACTTGTTATAAAACTTATGTAAGTCTAAGATGATCTTCAAACGTAAAAACAACCTTAAATAGCTGTTATAATACGTCAACTCTTCAATAAAAATAACTTGTAACAGTAAATCTAGACATTGATCAAACCACTTCACTTGTAACTCACTCAATAACAAACTGTAAATTTTAATACGAGTGTAATATGTAAGAAATCCGATTACTTAAACACTGTTTATAAAGTAAGTATACTTAATACAAACCGAGGTCAGCACGAAACACCAAGGCTGGAGCCCCTCATTTATCTCCAGGACTTTACCAAGTCTTACGCAGTAAAATACAACTTTAATTAATTACACTTTAACAAAGCCTACATTAATTTATCCTCATTGGGTTTAAATGTAACGTTAACACGGTGTTATTTTATAACTTGTCGAGGCTTGTAGACCGCACAAAATGTCATTTACTAAGCTATACATTATATAAAGCTTATAGGTATTTTAATTGTACTTAGATACATTACTGATATCCGCAAAACAAATTAACGCTGGTTTTATATATTTCGGAACAAATTATGATCATTATGGATATTTTCATTTTTTTTAAATCGTTTTGAAATTAAAATCATGGAATATAATTTTATTTCTTACCATTTTGTAGGTTACGTACTCATTTATTTATCATTCTAATGGAAAAATTAATGTTGGCTACATACAACAATCTGAAAGTGTAATCCGTTTCCAGCTTCCTTTTATAATGATAAACTAATCTATTTTTAGATAATAAAGTTATTATTCAGTTAATATTTCTCTAATAAATATTCATATTGTTTTCTTCCTTTTTGGCACTGCGAGACCTCAGTATTTTCCAACGATAATACGGCCTTCCTCATTCTCATTCGTAAAGGCCAAATAAGGGACCAACATCAATACGTGGAATCTGAACCACGTATTATTGGTCTATGTTTCAGCTGACTGACAAGCCTGGTACTAAGTTAGTATCAAATTGTAAAAAATGTGTTAGATAGATGAAGATAGTATAAGGGATACTATTCTAGGGAGTTTGTGTGTGTCTAACCCACATTGGTTGATCAGTAACAAAAATAAAAAAAAAAAAAACTTAACCCTCACGAGTCATCACAAGTCTAACCCACATTGGTTGGTCGGTACTAAAAAAAAATCTTAACCCTCACCAGCCCAGTCTGAATATGGCATATTGGTGGTCATGAAGAACGTCTTGTACGTCAATCTGACTTGGTAGCAGATTATCATAGATTTGTCCTGAACTATGGTCCAATTTTATCGAAAATAGCTACGACGGGATTAAAACTATTGTTAAGTTATATTTTTTGATATTGCTAAACATCTCACTCCTCAAAGTGTCGTTTGCCACAGTCACCTAACAAAACTATTTTAAAGTAATTTTTAAACCTATAAACAGCTTATTAAAGCTTAATATAATTATTAGATGATTCAATTAAGAAATATGTTTTTATATGATACTTTTTCGTAAAATTAATCGTAAAATTATTTCAAACAAAACTTATATTTATACATGCTTATTCTTTTGAATAAAATTAGTAATATCAGATCTATTATTAGCTACTTTCAAATTATTATGCATTTATTCAAAACTGACAAATTGAAAGCATTTTGTTAAAATTCAAAACTCAACATATTTCTCATTTTTAGATACTTTTAAGCATAATAAAATCAACTAAAAGAATTATTCACTATCAAACAAAACATTATAAAACATTATATTTCAGCAAGTAATTTAAACTAGTTTAGATAAGTTGGTGATATTTGTAAAAATCATGTACTAAAATCAAAAGTTTTATAATATTTTTATTTGATAAGGATTCGTTAGTAATAAATGAATATAATTGTAAAATTATCGAAGGCTTACAAAATCATAGTCAGAATGTATTTCAGAACATGAGCCGGAAATAGCCATTTATAATAAGAATGAAAGTATGAATATAGTTTTAATGTGAAATGCCTTTATAGTTAGTTATACTTTATACTCTGTTCATAGTACTGTACTAACTAACAGTTAATTGCTCCGTCATACATAAAGCCATAAAATTACTTTACTGCCTCAACGTCGGATGGCACAACATAAAATGAATGGTTTTGGGTGAGTTTTTTATAACGTCTGAAATTATAAATGCTTGGATTATTTATAAATCTGACAAAAAGTACACGTATCATTTCGTTAAAGACAACTCTACATATATCGTATTAAATTTAAGGGTGATAGATTGACAATTATTTTGGAATTTTTTAAATGAAATTGTTATTATCCATGTAAGTAATAAATAAGTCATGGGGAAAAAATTCCAAAAAAACTTTCTTTATGGAGATATGGCTGCCCAAAGTGACTAATTTGACCTTTTGGGAGCATAACTCATGAACAACGCGTGTGTTATATTTTATTAACATTTTGAAAATATAGTTGACAAAATGTACAAACCAACCTATTATATAGTAAATTTAAAACAAAATATTTTTTTAAGTATTGCTAATCTTTTTTTTATAAGTGACATTTGTTCAGATTTTTAGTAAAAATGTGTACAATCATCTTTGGCTTGAAAAGTAAATTAATAATAGATATAATTTCATATAATGCATTGCTAGAGTTCACTATAAATAAAGGAGTTATGTCCTTCTGTCGAATTGTCGGACGGGGCAGGCGGGCGCTATTAGGGGTAGAGAGGAGAAGGGATTACATTTCTTAGTTGTTAGTGAGTCAGGATCTATACTACTCTTAGTGGCAGTTGCGATAAAATTTAGAACTAAATTCCTTAGAGCGATAAACTGGGCACCCGAAAACACCCTTAACGCGGACAATTTGCAGACTTTTATATAAAATTGGGTTTGCCGGATTTTGTACTATGATGGTAAACATTTAAGCTTGCAGTTTCTTAATTATACTCCAGCCATTCTAACTTTACCTCTGAAGAGAGAACAACATAGCAACATTGTATGTCTTGAGCGCATGGCTCCTTCCTTTTTCCGGTCTAGATAAATCGCAACTTGATAGTTTTTATAAGTTAAAATTGTCCGATTGACTTAGTTTGTTTTATATTTGTAAACAGTAAAAAAGTACTTCCCAGTTAAAAACTAAAAATATTTTAATTCCAATTTAAAAAAAAATAAATTTGTACCTTCCTACATTATTCTCATTGTGAAATGAAATGAAAAACGAATTTATTTTTAAGGCGAGGTTAGGACTAGACAGTCCTCCCTACCACCTAACCTTAAAAAATTTTGAGCAATGGATGAAAAATTTAGAGTAGCGCAGTAGCGGTTTGGATGCAACGTTGCCTATTCGATTTTTCAGTTAAGCCCGCAAACTTCAGAGGTAAATTTAGAACGGCTGGACTTTATGTTGGTAGCATGCTACGTGTTGGTAGAAATATAAATTGGTGAATATCACTCATTACAAATGTATTATACTGTAAGTACAAAATGTACAGAATATTACGGTGATCGGTTTCGATAAACCATGTCTAACGTCTTCAGACCATAGGGATTTACAATTGAATGAGTTTGGTGTTCAACTACAATACATATTCCACATATGAAAACTTTCATAACATACAGTAGGCTCTTGTAGCGCAGTGCTGTAACCCAGCTATTTAGGGACACAATCTTGTGGATATTGTAGATGATAGGTTCTATTCTCAGTCCTCTTCATATTGACACAGTGTCCGCTCAATGGTTGCCATCGACATGAACACTACTGGAGAAGAATGAGGTTTCCATGTTTGTTGGTCAGTTAGCTACAAACAGACCAATACTACGAGGTTCCACGTAAAGCTGTAGGTAGGTTTCTTAAACAGCCTGGCAATTGGGCAATTAATTATCTCTTTAAGGAATAATCAACTTTAGCTAGTAGCAATGACTTCTTCACGCGTTATCTACACTCATCAGGCACTCTTACTCATCAAATTCGCCCATATAATTACTAATGAAAGAATGTCAGCAATACATAATTTTTCAACGAAATGTGTCTATACATTAACGAAAACACTAATAGTTTACAGTGTATGAAATAAATTAAATATAATTTATAGTTATTCAATATTTAAAAAAAATTTAGGTGTGTAATATACACAGTCTGGTTGTACAATCTTTTTTGTTATATTTAACTGTATTATTTACCCACATCTAGTCCTATAACTTTCTCTTAAAGATTTCCATGTTCCATGTTAAAGCAATTAAATGATCCATTTACCACCAATTACGTAAAATAGAAGTACCAATCAACACGTGGACCTACAATCACCGATGTCAATCAAAACGTAGACCTACAATCACCAATGTCAATCAACACGTAGACCTACAATCACCAATATCAATCAACACGTAGATCTACAATCACCTATGTCAATCAACACGTAGACCTACAGTACTTTGTTTTTGAAATTTGTTAATGATGGAGTATCAGATGAGAGAGACAAAGATAGTTGGACATTTGCCATCATTACGTGAAAATTACCAATCACGACGTTTCGATTTGGTAAAACCCAAACCTTTTTCAAGCGCTAAAAACTAAATTACATCTACGTCCCCGTCCCCGTACCTGAGTCACCGCATTTTTGGCGATCTCGGAGCGTACGTCCCTGACCTCGTCAGTCTGTGTATGGTTGTTGTGAAGTGTAGTGTGTATGTTTGTCTTGTCCCCGTGTTTTATCACCTTGGAGGGAACTTTGTAGACACTGCATTTGGATTGTATCATCCTCACTTCGTGCCTGGGACGTCTAGACGCCATCGTCACTGTGGTCGTAAGACTTCATAATATTTGTAATATTTGATTATTGTATTGTTTTATTCCTAATAATTGTTGTCTTTTCAGGTTAAAATGTAATTGTAATAGTAAAATGTAACTGTAATAGTAGTCTCAGTCCTTCCGAGTCATATATATATATATATATATATATATATATATATATATATATATATATATATATATATATATATATATATCATTTTTGTGCATGTTGAATGTTATTTTAAATTAATAGTGTTTTTCAGGTACCATATATTTATGATTAGTTAATGTAATATTATTTCAGTCTGATTTTAATATTAATTTTAATTGTGTTTTAAAATTTTTTCGTTGATATCGTGACCTTGACAGCGCCTAATTGGTTATATTAATTTAACCCTGTTAACATTATATATTTAGTATAAGTTGATTTTGTTGTACCCCATTCTAGAATCTAGGTAAAAATGTAGATAATTATTAAAGTAGATATGTTTATTAGTTTAAGAACGTAGTTTTATAACATGTTTGCGTAGATGTAATTTAGTTTTTAGCACTTGAAAAAGGTTTGGGTTTTACCAAATCGAAACGTCGTGATTGGTAATTTTCACGTAATGATGGCCAATGTCCAACTACCTATGTCTCCCTCATACGTAGACCTACAATCACCGATGTCAATCAACACGTAGACCTACAATCACCAATGTCAATCAATTAGTTAACCAACTATGAAATTGCTGTCTGGTACACACTCAACAATACTACATGAGTGTAAACTGTAGAATATTTTAAAGCTTAATTAATTATTCTTTTTTTATCGATTCTATGGCTCTAATTTGTTAAGTAGAGCAATTTGGAAACATAGTACAGTTTTAATTGTAGTTTTTCTTAAATATGGAAAAATATAATTTAAAGGACTTTGGTAATTAATACGAAATGGCTGGTTTGAATAACTCATACGAATACAGTATTTGATTAAAACTAAACATTTAATAAGTTAGTTTACAGTAATAAAATCCTGAAAACTCCTAAATATTAATATAAATGTAATATATTGTTTGTTTTTACTCAATAATATACTAATACAGAGATCATTTCTGTTTTTATATATGGAGATTATGCAATAGATATATATTCTTCTTTTTAAAATGAATGGAAGTGCAATCTATATATTTTTTTAATTTTATTTAAAACATTTTTTATGTCAGCTCAGTGTTTGAATATAAAATATACGGTATTTTACTAAAACATTCCAAAATAATATACGTTTATAAGAATGCTGTTATAAACATGTTTGTACTATTTTCCTATTCTTAATGTTCATTTGTGATTATATTAATAAAACGTAAATAAGTATATTTAAAAAAAGTACCTACACTTTATGTAAAGAGATTTTATACGATAAATAAAAAAATAGATGAAAAGTCTCAGATCAATTCAGCACGGTTATTTATAGTTTTTTTTTTTTTTTTTTTTTTTTTTTTTATAAAAACGATTAAATGTATCTACCTAAGATACATAAAAATTATTGTACATTTTTTACTATGCACTGAGATATTGACAGTACCATAAAACATAAGTTTATTTGACATTTGTAGCTATTAGATTGCTTAATATTTTTATGTATATAAAAACAACACTTACAATCTTTTTTTGGTGTTTTTAATGTTCAAAATCGATTTCTGTCTCAAAAGACCATCTTCAGTTAAAAACAGAATAAAAATAGGGTTATAAATATATTTAACTTTAGAATAATTAATTCAACAGCTGACACTATAAAAATTTAAATAAAAATGTAGATGGATAAGTTGTAGATCTTGTTAAATTTTATAATTTTGCATCTTCATGATAGAATCAAACATAATATTTGAGTGAAATTTTATTTGATCGTTGAGTAATAATGATGGGTTTTCTTTTGTGTTTTTGTATATGTAAAAATGTTCAATAGCATCTAGTTTTTTACTTTTAGGTGCAAAATAGATAATGTCTAAATTTTCTTCAATTGATGAAATATTATGGTTTTCTTGAATTAAATGTTCAGCAAATGTTGATAAATTTTTATGTTTGTTTTTTGGTATATGTTCCTTGAATCTTCTACTAAAACTTCTTCCTGTTTGGCCAATGTAACATTTAGGACAAGTTGAACATTTATTTTATAAATTCCAGAATTATTGTATTTGTTTTCATTATTTTAGTAGAGTAGTTATGTTATATATGTTTGATACTGTTCTTTGTTCTATATGTAATTTTATATCCTTGTTTGGAGAATATGTTATGTAAAGATTTGTTAATATCTCCATGATAGCACATTTGAATGTAGTTATTTTTTTTTAGTTCTAGAATTAAGAGTTTTTCTTGTTGTGTTTATTAATTAATTTACTTATTAAATTACAATTGTCATAAACTTATGACAATTAAATTAGTAAAATTACGTGTAAACAGTTTACGGTTAGGTACAAATAGTAATATTTTGTTTTTAAAATATCTATTAAATGATATTAAGAATGCAGAGACTGTAACTATTTTTTTTTTTTTTTTTTTTTTTTTATATATATTCTGCTTCATATTAATTATATTCTTACTTTATTTTCTTAAATGTCTTCACTTGTAACGATTTTAATAAAAAGAAATACAGAATGATATAAATATATAAGGCTACAGTCTTTATTACAAAATTAATACTCAAATTACATAAAATGATGTTATCTTTGTTTTAAAAGTATTAAAAAAAATAAATGTCTAAAATAAAAGTAGTGTTCCAAATTAAGGAATAACCCTAAATGTGTAACACAATAGGTTCATATACACTGATAATGTAAAATGTAGATCCTAAAATATGTAATTTCTAGTATTGCAAGTCAATCTGATTTTTTTTTTTAATATCTCGTTTAACGATTTTTGGAAACTTTAAGTTAGTTAATCATTGAAATTTCGTTCTATTGCCTAATTAATTTCGTTTTTTTTCTGAAAAAAGTATAATAAAAACATACATCAGAAGAAAATGTTTTGTAACGAATTCTGATTTAAGAATCCAGAAAATTTTTAAACATAAATACATCCCTCGCTAATGATGAACCAAGATTTATTCATATGGAGTAGTAGGGCTGCGTGGGACAGGATTCCAGGTGTGAGTGTGTTTTGCGGAAAGCGTCAAAGCCATGTAATCCTTAAATCTGCATTTAACATTGAAATTCCATCCATTCCATCAACCCTTATCAATTTGGTTTATCCCGACAATTTGGTGGTGACAATCACTTACTCCAAGTTTAGGTTTTATAAACACTTAAGTTAATTAACCTATTGACTGCATATAATTAAGGAAGTATCACAAGTATTTATGATCAGCTGATGATCCTTGAAAATAATTAGATGCCATCAATGACAAGGTGAGCTTGTAGGTAATCGTATATATTTGATAAAGTTGTTCATAACTGATAAAAACACATGTGTGTACAATTATTATATGACTATAAATAGCCACCTATAAAACAAATTACTAAAAGCACCAATGTGAGAGAGATGCACTGTTTGGAAGAAGTGATATAGAGAACAACTTTTACCCCAAGATATGTGTACATTTGTCTTCCAAATAGTGCAACTTTTTTATATTTTTCCCTAACCTTAAATTTGCTAATTTGTTACGAAATATGTACTGTATTTAATGACAACACTGTTTCAAATTCAGTAAGGCGTTAAAAATAGTTGGTATTTGTTGTATACAACAATTTTTATGATAAGGATGATGTGAAAAATTGTTTCTAGACTATCTACACTAAAAAAGTCGATATTTTATTAATATATGTACCATAAACTATGATCAATTTTGAACATTATTATAAACTAAGTATACATCAATAAAATACTATTGAACAATTATAAGTATTTTATTTACACATAAAATAAATGCAATAGTGTTCTTTAAATAATCAAAATGTAAAATTATTAAAATCCTTCAATACATTTGCAATATCACGCCATTATTTTAAAACACTTTGTCTTGGAAAATAGGGGAACTTAAAAAACATTTGCTCATAGATTGTTTATAATTACAAACCTCATTTTGATGTAATTAATATTATAATATTGATATTATAATATTAATTATAATATCAATATTATTTTTTCTTCAATATCAATCATATTTTTGATCTTCGTGTGTTAATCTTCACTAGTAACTCCTAAAATATGTATGATTGGAAAATATTCAAGCTTATAATATTAGGCACCATTGAGGTCTTATAATATTAAGCGATATTTTCGCAATATTATTTGTCCACTAATTATAAGCTATTTTAAACACATGCTAAACTTACGTGGATTTATTGGGAGAGGGGTAAAACAAAGGCAAATCAACAAAAAGTTTTATTTTTTTTCAAAAAGGCAAACCATACAATCATTATGGATCAGTGACTAGATGTTAACTAGGGTTGTTTTTACTTCCCAAAAACTATCTATTTCTCTATAAAGGGTGGTTAATTAAAATAAAAATTATTTAGCTTCGACCGCTCATGGTGCATGATTGCCTATCGGTAAGCTACAAACATCGAAGTTTTATATAAACAAATAACTATCAATTCTAGTGCTCTATGTTCCAATTATAGTGGGGTTAGGTTTATAGGAATAGTAATATAATACTTTATGTAATGATGTTGAAAAACAACGTAAATATTGTCGCAAAACGTAAGAAAACAAAGTGTAACAAGCGTTTTAAGACGTGGTGACAAGCTTCCACTTGTGAACAACAACAACTCTACTCTCGTGGGACACTCGTTGTGTCTTGGTGTTCTTTCTTTGTTCTCTGTTATGTTGGTACGACTTAACCTCAAAATAAAATATATACAGGATGTTTTGCACCACATTGAGATCTTATAAACTACAAAGCTGACAAAAAACTTTCAATTGGTAACATTCCCTTATTTTTGGAGAGGATTAAAACCAAGTAAATCGTATTTAGTTAAATATTACCAAGTCAGCTGTTAACTATACTACAATACAGTCATTGATGGAACATGAACATTTTATAACCTATAAACTTTCAGTGTGTTAACAGTTATTGATCACTACAAATTGTCCCGTATTATTTACCTTAATAACTGTTTTTATGTTTTCGGGAATGTATCCTTTAACTATTTGTAATAGAATATTTAGACTAGAAAAAGGGGATTCTGGTTCTATTTGGTCTTGAAGGTCGAGACAGTTTCTTTTCATTTCTTCCATAGCTTTGTTCATTCAAAAGCCAGTCTCTTTTCCCCCTACATCCAACATTATTCAACTAGAAAAAAATTAATCTGATAATTATTTATATAAAACGAGTAAATTTAAACAATTAATAGCATATTTTTATGCTATTCATACTATTTTATTTCTTGATTTTCAAAACATTGTAAAATGTGCTCAAATGTAAAATCCATTTGGAATCTAAAGGAACGCCTAGATAAAAAGAATTATTATTGCTTGAACGAGTTTCTATCTGAAACTATCCCTTATCCTAACCAATTATTAAAAATGATTAATTATCACTACTAATTAGTTGGTTAATTATTTGTACCTTATTATTTTAAAACTAATAGCTTTGTGACTATTTTCCACTCACGTCGTGTGTCATTGAGTAAATGAGTATTTGTTTATTGATTTTGCAAGTTTTTGCTATGAAATGTTCGAATTATGAAAAACTGTACATGGTTAAAGTGTACTTTCTAAATAACACAAACTGGTATCGTAATAGATATGTACAAAAACGTTGGGATTCGAAACACAATAAAACTGTACAGTAAATTTATTACGAAGGTGATCATTTACCTAAAAAAAATAGATTTTACTTTTTCAAAGTGATTATAATTTAGGTATAAAATCACTTCATGAAACGGAAAACTCGTTTTTTGGCGGAAAATTGGAAAATACAACGTTTACAAGAATATAATTAGTTGTTGGTGTTCTGGAAGTTTATAGGTTAGTAATTGTTGTTTGTGTTCGGACAATGAGATGATTATATTATAATTAATTAACAGCTGGCTGTGATAACGTGTAGTTGTCTGCTAGCCCACTTACATAACAGTAAGGCCTAAGGTTGTTTGTATTCTATGAAGTCTGTGGCTCGTATAGGGTTAGGTAGATCAAAAATACCTAATTATAAAAAAGTCTTAAAATTAAATTTTAAATCCTAAATCACAATAAATCCTAAAGCACAAAATATTGGGCGTTGTGTTAAAAAAATCTGAGTTGGCCACTATTTTGGGATGTTGCGGCCTTTAGACAATTTTAACCTACTTGTACATAGTTTTAATTCACTCCAAAAACAAGTGAATTTTCCCTATTTACAGTTTTTTTTAGCTTTATAGTTTACTAGATTTAAATGGTAGCGCAGTTAAAAAAAAGCACCCTGTATATAGTTCAAGAATACGCTCCAAAATAAAGCAAATTTAAAAAAAAATTACTATATTTATTTTATCGCGAATTTATATATGTGAATAGAATTTTAAAAAAAGGTCATATATTACAACTATAAATATTATTAAGAAGTCACACATAGTTCTTTGGATTTTCGAAAACCTACAATTCACACGATATTTAAAATGTTGTTATTTTTTTATTTCACTAAAGAGTTCACACGCTCTACCGGCCTTTGTCTGAACTTTATTCACCTATCAAAGTACCGATCTTTAGCTCAGCTGTGGATTCCAACTAATTGCGAAGGCAATTAATATCTTTTTGGTATTATTGGTAAAGCTTTGTTATTTAATTTATGAAATCATCCAAAAGTTAACAAAATTCTTCCTCAACACTAACACATTTTAAAGTTAAAGGAAAACTTTGATTTAACTAAATTTTGTGACATAAAGAACACCACTATCAGGAGCTCAACTATAAATAGTTTGAATTGGGCCATATTTTATCGTACACCAAAGGTACTGAACATTTTACAACGTCTTTATTACATTGAGGGAACCTGCAGCATACATAAGGACTTTTATAGCATATTTGATAGAGAATCATATTTTCACAACCAAACTTAATAAGCAAAATGAAGTCCTCTTAGGTGAACATATAATAGCCAATAAAAACGAATAGTGTAAAACACAATTTTCTAATAAAGTAACCAAATATAGCTAAATTAATACTTAAAATATTATTAACAGTATGCTAAATCTGAATTGATTGGTATTTTAAATGAACACAATGATCTACAACATAACTATTTAAGATGTTAGACTAAACATATTTATCATATGTATTTCAATCTATTATTTAAATAGATTGAATTATTTATTTAAATAGATTATTTAAATTATTATTTAAATAGATAGGCTATTCTAAAAAAAACTCATACAACTATAATTAGACTGGACAGAAAGTAATCTGCGTGTTATATATATAGCACATATGGGGTTTCAGCAGTAGAGGGGATCACTCAACCATCAGCTGCCATATATCACGGGTGGAACTAACTTACACCTGCAGGCTGTCAACTTCTGCAACATTAATTAGTTGAAACAAGTAGCTAATGAACTGCACAATTTGGTTTGATTGCTTTAATTTCTATGTATTATTAAAATTGTTATTCATTGTGTTATTGTTTTTTAACAATAACACAATGATATTAAACTATGCTATTAAACTAAATTTTAATATAATCGTTCAAATTCGGTAGTGTTAATCAAACCAACAATAGGCCACTGTTGCTAATGAGTAGTGGACTCGGCTTGCTAGTGCAGCTCCAGCACACGGCCTACCGTCATGATAGTCGCCATGACATTTTTTTAATGGAATGATGACTCAGTGGGGGTGTAGTAACTCTCTATCTCACTTACACCACTCAGTGCATCTCTCTCACGTCAGTGCATTCAGCAGGTCACGTTCTAAGTGGTATATCTATAATAAGTTAATTTTTACTTTTAAAACCTTACAAGGTTTATATCTTTCATTAAATTGTCACATGTAAGACTTTCTATCATGTATATCTTCAAATTACAAATAAACGATTTGTACATTTATTTATGTCAAATGTTATAAAAATAACATTTAAATCACGTACCTTTTAAGTTTGATTGAATAAAAGTGTTGACTGATCTTATGAATTACTGATTATTATTTTACATTTACTTATTATTGCTGTATAAAAAATATGTAGCTTTTTTAAATATTTGTCAGCCCCGCTAATAGGGTAGAACATGATACACCTTTAACCTACACATTCCCAGGATATACTAAAGAGAAGATGGAATCTAAATGTTTATATAATATTAAGGCTTACATAGCTTTGATGCATGCCGCATAACACCCTCAAACCTCTCTGCGTGTTTACTTCACTTTCAGCCATAAACGTTTAACATGCAACAATAAATTGTTACACATTCACACGTACACAACTAAATTGTAATAAATCATTCCGTACATAATATACACACATTTTAATGTATAAAGATTGCTAATGATCGTATGTTTCCGTTGAAATAATATGTTGTTAACAAAGTTTTGATAATAACATTCAATTTACTATAAAACTATTTAAGATTTATTTTTAAATGAAGTAATCACATTATATAGAATTATTATGTTTTTGCCATTTTTTATTTTTAAAATAGTGTTCTGCCTTATAAAATATTATTAATACACCGTTAGTGTATAGTTTAATTATATTGTAGTACGTAGCAAATTAACTTACTTATAACGGTTTGGCGATCTAGTCGTATTAATACCACTGTACGTGTATGGGTGGGTAGGTGGGTCAATACCACTGTATGTGTATGGGTGGGTGGGTGGGTTGGTTAATGCCATTGTACGTGTATGGGTGGGTCAAAACCACTGTACGTGTATTATATTGAAAAATCCATTTGAAAAACAAACTGGAGGCAGTTAGCTTAAGAAACTTCTTCCTCGTCATTTTATTTATAAATTGTGTACAACACTGAAGTTGAAAACTAAGAAACATTTGTTCTTGTCAGGTTGTTTACAAATGTTGTGGCCGGTTGATTTCACATGAAACTCACTACACACCTGTAAAAGTAACTCAATAATGTTAACTACATAATCTTTTTATCTCTGGGATGTTTATAAACTTTGTGGTTGCTCGATTTTATATGAAATTGTCGTATGGCCATAGAAAGTGACCTATGTTTGATTTTTTCTGTGCGAGCACTGAGTATGTATTTTCCTCGTTGGCAACAGAACTTGCACTCACGACAAGTTGACCTAGTTAAGTGATGCGAGTTTCTCACGTTCAACATAGTGCAAACTTACATTTTCTCATAGTGAAATTGCTATAAAACCAACTAATCTGGTCGAACAGTTCTCTCTTACTTCGTGTTAACGAGAATACATTGTTGAGATAAAACCACATAACAAAATATTCAATGGAATTGATCCAATAGATTTCCTGACTATAGATATTTGTATAAACCCACCCGCCCACCCATTTACGTTCAGTTATATTGTCCCACCCATCCACCCATACACGTACAGTGGTATTGATCCACCCGCCCACCCATAAACGTACAGTTGTATTGACCAACCCACCCACCCATACACATACAGTGGTATTGACGGACATAATTTGACGTAACAATGCAAAATGGATTATTTTCTCACATATTATTGAATTGTAGAAAAATAACCACAGACATGAGCTCTAAGAGCTAAGGCACTTTACTTAATACCACACTTTTGAAACAGTTTATTAGACTTCAATTGTTTTCCTTTATTCCTGTGGACGTATCCATACATATACGATTATATTGACCCACCCACTCGCCCATACGCATACTATTACGATGAGTCCAAAAATCAAATATGGCATTGTATGTTATCGAAGTTCTTCTAAATTTTTAATTAACAGCTTAAGAGTGACACAGAATCACTTTATTCGTATAATAATGGGGCAAAAAAGAATACACATACAGTACTATTTACCCACCCGCCCACCCAAACACATACAGTGCTATTTACCCACCCGCCCACCCATACACGTACAGTGCTATTTACCCACCCGCCCACCCATACACGTACAGTGCTACTTACTTACAAGGATAAGTCAAATACTTGTAGTCAAGAGATATGTTATTATTATTATTATTATTTTTTGTACAAAGCACCTAGTACAAAATTAAAAAACGTCTTTAACCAATATAAAGAGTTGAGTATTTTGGAGTTTTCAATTTAACACTAGAAAATACTAACGTATCATTTGTATTTAGACAAATGATAAAAAAACAATTAATACACATGAACCTAATTGACGAAAGCTCAAGTATAAGTAATGAGATTAATTATTAGTTAAAGTATATTATACTATGTAGTTTATACCTCTTTATATGTTTTATATATTTTGAAAAGTCTATTCAATATTTATATATATATATATATATATATGTATTGCTTAAAAGTACAAAGTCTATTCAATATTTATATATATGTATTGCTTAAAAGTACGTGATAAACAGGGTGTCCCAGAAACAAAGTGCCAAATTTCGGGAAATAGTTATATAGGTCAAAATAAAAAGAAAATCAATAATAATTTTGTTTCCAAAAACGCTTTGTTTATTAATATCCACCATTTTTTTTCACAAAAACTTTTTATCACCAATTTGGCTCAACCAATCTTAATGAAACTCGCTATGCTTGTTAGGATAATAGAGACCTATTCTAAGAAAAAAAATCTACTTGATTCATTTTAAAACGTTTAAAATGGCGGCCATTTTTAAGTTTTAAACGGGAATTGTAGGAAGAAAAAAAATTCTCAGTACACGTTTTTTTTTAGATAACTTTATTACCAGTCTGTCAGTATCAAAAAGGTAAGAATCTAACAAAACATAACCGAGACACATTAAAATTGTGTTGATAGGCACCAAAAAAGCTAAAATCAAAATAATATCTTTTTTGCTGTTTCTCAACATAAATGTTAATGTGTCTTGGTTATTTTTTGTCCAATTCTAACTGTGTTGGTACTGACATATTGGTAATACAACTATCCAAATAAAGGTATTCCATTAACTCTTTTTTATTTTTTGCCGTTTTCCCGCAATTTTCATTTACAAATAAAAAATGACCGATATTTAGAAATCGTAGATTGATTCAAGTTGATTTTTTTCATAGAATTGGTCTCTATTAGGTATTTTTGGAAAATAAATTACTCTCAATTTTCCCTTTATTTTAACCTATATAACTATTTCCCAAAGTTTGTCACTTTATTTCTGGGGCACCCTCTATATAACCCTCTAATTTCCAAATACCTTAAAATGTGTTTTTGAATGACGCAACTGAGTCTATGGGACACAATACAAATAACGCTTTTAATAGATAGTGGAAATATTTAAAGTATAAATGCTTCATATCTTAATTTTAGTAAAGTAATTATTCTAAATGTTAATATATTGATTATGTTGGGAATGAGGCCTCTACTCAAATGATGCTGTAAATACGCATTTTAATGCCAGAACAACATAATCTAAAATAGCGTTCTTGGCTCATGGTAATGTTATACGTCATTACTTTAACCATTCGGAATACTAGTTCACGTTATATTAATGGTTTGTGAGTTACTGGCTTTATAATCAGTGTGAAACCAGATATGGGTGAAGAATTGTTAACTCATGGAATATTAACATGTCGATATTGTTGTTTAGTTTTAGGTTCTCAGGATTACGAATATTCAATATTTATAAAGGTTAGTTAAATCGAAATTACGTTTACAAAATTAATTTTAGTCTTCTCGGTCTCAAAATATGAAATATTTATTCCTTCTAGGTGAAATTAGTTTGTTTAGTTGGCTGTTTATTTAATGTTTTTTTTTATTTTTGATTAGTCAAACTATAATAATCAGAGAATTCAGTGTAAAAATATTCCGAACCAAATTTACTTGTATTTTATTGTAGTTCAGTGATACCTATTTTTTATTTTATTTATTTTTTTTTTTAAAGGTCGGTTTATAATTTTTTTTTCCTAAATCTCTTAAAAAGTGTTAGACTTGACTGCGGAAGACCATGACTTCGACCCGGATCGTGTCGTAGGGTGGTATGCTTCTAGGGGAGGACACCCGGAACCGTGTACACCGGTATGTTGATGGCTTACCTCAAGCAAAAAGTCAGAAAATGTTTCTATTGTACAAATACTAACATTTATTTGTACATAACAATACAATATTTAATGTTTTATATTAAACATTACTAATGGTTCACCCCGTACCTAGCCCATCAAAGGTCACCTAGCACGATGACGTAATGGGCGGTGCTAGACCACTATTATAGAGTATTTAACCGTGTCATGAGGGCAAACAAAGAATAAGTTTAGTCCGAAGTAACATGATTAACGGTTCCGGGGTAGACTTAGTCTAGTAGAAGAGAGTTTATTTAATAGGTAGTTTGGGAAACCAAGAGTCCCACAACCCGTTCATAAATAAAGTTAAACCTCCTCACACCGCAAAAAAGTATATGTTAGTTTTGTTGTTTAAAAACTATATAATTTTGCGAAAAATATGTTTATGGTTTATCAATACCAACATTGTGGTACGTTGGCACGTCGATCCAGTGGTGGGAGAAGAGTAATTTTTCCTCTCACTTCCATGACTAACTTTATTTCTCTCGTACAATAACTTTCATTAGGTCGCAATTTAATTGGCCGAACTATAGTATCAATTCTATGTTATTTCTCATATTATGTTAGTCTCTATAAAAATTGGGCTGGATATAAAACAACTTGCTTGTTGAATTAAGCACATATAAGGGTTACAGCATTGGTGGATAAATGATCCACCATTACTCTCGTCTCTTGTGGCATGAGGGCCCATGTTTGGAGTGGGGACAGTGGACATTAAGGAAAAAATGCACATGTTGTAATATGCAAATTAAACTTTAGTATAATTATTGATAAATTATATTTAAATGTGAAGGTAATTCACTCAAAATTTTAATAACATTATAATTATTTCAAATATAATATAATAAAATTACAATAATATAGAAAATTTAATTATAATATAACCTCAATATAACAATAAACCGCCTTTCATGAGCTGATTCCTCACTCCCAGCTCAGTTTTTCCCTTACGCCATGTTTCAGTCCCCACAACGTGGCTGGCACGCCAATGGTCACCTAACACGATGACGTAATGGGCGGTGCTTGCCAATGTTTATGCATGGCGACGAAATGTTAAAGTGACACAGTGGCACGTCAGTTCAGTGGTTGGAGAGGAGTAATTCTTCCTCTCACTTCCACGACTAATTTTATTTTTCTCACACAATTGCTTTGATTATGTCGCAATATAAGTGGTCGAACTGTAGTATCGATTCTACGTTATTTCTCATATTAAAAACTCATGTTCTTAGATATATAAAATAAGAAAATTTATTAACAGCAAGCCCGTACTGAATCAAATGCATTATTGGTCTTTATAAGTAAAAAGTAGTTTCTTGTTTTTCTACAGTAAAAAGAGAACTATTCAGACGATCAAAAGTGTTATAAATTCATTAAAACATAAAATAGGAATACGTCACCGGCATCTGAAGTTAACAATATTAAACAAAAATTTTGTAAAGTGGATCTATATTCAGCCCTCTACCGTTCTAACACGCAAGAGATATTGATTTGTCCTGTGTAGTAATTATAGTAGTCATACTTCACTCGTGCAGTATCACCTGGCAGTGATTTCCATCATTATATATGTGCACGAACTATATAAGAGTACATGTTGCGGTTATTTGTGAGATTTTGTAGGTAAGATAAAATATATGAGTATATAAAGCGATGTTTTATATACGTTACCGTGAAGGCACATCGTAGACAAATTTCAACTCTTGAGAACTTAGCGATCCAAAAATAGTCATTTTATCCTTTGTCGTTTTGTATTAATCCTTTTTTTTAGGTTTAGGAAAAGTTATATAAAATGACGATCTTTTTCTCAGTGTCAACCTTAAAGTTGGTTGGCACTAGCTGTCGTTCATTCCAGCCGGTTATGTATAAATCCCATATCTCTAGTGATCTGACTGATATAGCCCAGCCAGTAATATGTATAAATCTCATATCTCTAGTGATCTGACTGATGTAGTCCAGCCGATGATATGAATAAATCCCATATATCTAGTGATCTGCCTGATGTAGTCCAGCCGATGATATGTATAAATCTCATATCTCTAGTGATCTGACTGAAGTAGTCCAGCCGATGATATGAATAAATCCCATATATCTAGTGATCTGCATGATGTAGTCCAGCCGGTGATATGAATAAATCCCATATCTCTAGTGATCTGCATGATGTAGTCCAGCCGGTGATATGAATAAATCCCATATCTCTAGTGATCTGACTGATGTAGTCCAGCCGATGATATGAATAAATCCCATATATCTAGTGATCTGCCTGATGTAGTCCAGCCGATGATATGTATAAATCTCATATCTCTAGTGATCTGACTGAAGTAGTCCAGCCGATGATATGAATAAATCCCATATATCTAGTGATCTGCATGATGTAGTCCAGCCGGTGATATGAATAAATCCCATATCTCTAGTGATCTGCATGATGTAGTCCAGCCGATGATATGAATAAATCCCATATCTCTAGTGATCTGACTGATGTAGTCCAGCCGATGATATGAATAAATCCCATATCTCTAGTGATCTGCATGATGTAGTCCAGCCGATGATATGTATAAATCTCATATCTAGTGATATGAGTGATGTAGTCCAGCCGGTTATATGTATAAATCCCATATCTCTAGTGATCTGCATGATGTAGTCCAGCCGGTGATATGAATAAATCCCATATCTCTAGTGATCTGCATGATGTAGTCCAGCCGATGATATGTATAAATCTCATATCTAGTGATATGAGTGATGTAGTCCAGCCGGTTATATGTATAAATCCCATATCTCTAGTGATCTGCATGATGTAGTCCAGCCGGTGATATGAATAAATCCCATATCTCTAGTGATCTGACTGAAGTAGTCCAGCCGATGATATGAATAAATCCCATATATCTAGTGATCTGCATGATGTAGTCCAGCCGGTGATATGAATAAATCCCATATCTCTAGTGATCTGCATGATGTAGTCCAGCCGATGATATGAATAAATCCCATATCTCTAGTGATCTGCATGATGTAGTCCAGCCGATGATATGAATAAATCCCATATCTCTAGTGATCTGCATGATGTAGCCCAGCCAGTGATATGTATAAATCCCATATCTCTAGTAATATGACTGATGTAGTCCAGCCGGTTATATGTATAAATCCCAGATCGCTAGTGATATGAGTGATGTAGTCCAGCCGGTTATATGTATAAATCCCATATCTCTAGTGATCTGCATGATGTAGTCCAGCCGATGATATGAATAAATCCCATATCTCTAGTGATCTGCATGATGTAGTCCAGCCGATGATATGAATAAATCCCATATCTCTAGTGATCTGCATGATGTAGTCCAGCCGATGATATGAATAAATCCCATATCTCTAGTGATCTGCATGATGTAGCCCAGCCAGTGATATGAATAAATCCCATATCTCTAGTGATCTGCATGATGTAGTCCAGCCGATGATATGAATAAATCCCATATCTCTAGTGATCTGCATGATGTAGTCCAGCCGATGATATGAATAAATCCCATATCTCTAGTGATCTGCATGATGTAGCCCAGCCAGTGATATGTATAAATCCCATATCTCTAGTAATATGACTGATGTAGTCCAGCCGGTTATATGTATAAATCCCAGATCGCTAGTGATATGAGTGATGTAGTCCAGCCGGTGATATGTATAAATCCCATATCTCTAGTAATATGACTGATGTAGTCCAGCCGGTTATATGTATAAATCCCATATCTCTAGTAATATGACTGATGTAGTCCAGCCGGTTATATGTATAAATCCCAGATCGCTAGTGATATGACTGATGTAGTCCAGCCTTTGTGATCTTTTTTAGTGTTTTTTACCCTCAAGTTTTACTTCTATTATTATTTTCAATAACATCAATATCAACGTATAAAATATTACTAATAAAATAACAATTTTATAACTTTACATCGGTATTGTTAGTTTCAACCATCTATTTAGAAAAAAACTATTTCTGTTTAGGTCATTAAAGGGCTGTTTAATATGTTTTTTTGTTATTATTAGCTGTTAAATATAGATTTTGTGCTAAAGTGTTTGATTAAGTCGTGCATTTATTTTATTTAATCTACAAGTGTTTAATTTTCAAATCATAATACCTCGGTGATTGTTTTAAAACGGTAATTTTAGGAAATTCATAAATTTAAACAATATTGATCAAAATACTAAGGTCATTAGAGCAAATATTACGAAAAATTTTAAGATTAACATAAAAAGACACCAATTTTTATCCGATAGATATCATTTATTTAAATTTGGTAATCAAATAAGAAAAATAAGTGTAATAATTATAGTTATTGAAAGTAGTACTTTTATCGTTTGATCTATAATCATTTTAAAAACAATTTTATAACCAAGTTTTAAAAAATCTATATCAATACCCTCTTTAACCCTAGGTGTGTGGGGTATGACGGACATAGACTTTAATTGCATTTTTTAAATATTTAATTCCATTTATGTTCAAATATGCACCATATTTCGTGTAAGACTAATTAATAAAACATGATAAATTGTTTTCAGATTTACATGAATGCCTCCAACAATGCATTTTTGCCTTCACTAAGTTCCAATTTTTATTGCTATTTGTAGACAGTAACAATTATTTGTTAGGAAAAATTGAGTTTTGAAACAAAGTATAAATAGGTGGTTTTTATAATAAAACCTAATGTACATAGCATTCCCGAAAACGTTTAAGACCTGGAACGTTTTATGTTGTGCTAAAAGCTTCTAGGAAATAAAAAATCACCCTTTATACCTATATGAAGTATTTGTTTTAACAAACCAGCATTCAGAATTAGTTGGAGTATAAAATATTAAATATAATCTTATCCATCCACGCCACATTTTTATTTTTTTCATTGAGAAATTTGTATTTTATTAAATTTAGATTTTCTACTTAACAAGATACCAAATTTGTAACAATTAGTGTTAAAAAGTCATACATGTCAATAAAGAGATTCTGATTGTGTTCTGTTAGAGGATAAGCCATCGTCAACACAGACTTTGCAATTAATTAATACTTATTTTCTACATCAAAAAAGCCTTATGTTGAGCCTACATTACTGTTTATTATGATACATTTAAGCCATCAGATTCTGGAGAAGTTATGCAAGAAACTTGATGGCAGCCACAGTTTATGTTCAAATGTCAAAGGTCATAAATTCCCATACCTTATGGCAGATATGCATTCAGTTGAAACACTGCCATGAGACGTGACCTCGCCCAGTATTGTGGATTAGAGGAGTGATTTAGTATTTGTTATTTAATACTTTTCAACATTTATCAGTACAATAACATTTTGCAACTAAGAAACTGAAGAATTATGAAGTAAGTTATGATGATAATTGATAGTTTTTTGTGTCAGAAAGCCTTTTATGCCTTTATCTAAAAAAATAATAATCAGAATAAAAGAGAAGAAACGGGGCCAAACTTGTTTTATTGTTATATTATTTGTAACTATTTTTTTCTAAGTTATTTTATGAGATTGTTTGAAAAGTCATTAAAAATAATATAGCCTATTATATAGACTTACACACCAAAACCTATTTAATGGTTTGCCATACAAAGCAACTGGCTAGTTAACTCAAGTTTGCTGAGTTAGACAAGTAGCCCTAAACTACTTATTAATAATATAGCCTATTATATAGACTTACACACCAAAACCTATTTAATGGTTTGCCATACAAAGCAACTGGCTAGTTAACTCAAGTTTGCTGAGTTAGACAAGTAGCCCTAAACTACTTATTAATAATATAGCCTATTATATAGACTTACACACCAAAACCTATTTAATGGTTTGCCATACAAAGCAACTGGCTAGTTAACTCAAGTTTGCTGAGTTAGACAAGTAGCCCTAAACTACTTATTAATAATATAGCCTATTATATAGACTTACACACCAAAACCTATTTAATGGTTTGCCATACAAAGCAACTGGCTAGTTAACTCAAGTTTGCTGAGTTAGACAAGTAGCCCTAAACTACTTATTAATAATATAGCCTATTATATAGACTTACACACCAAAACCTATTTAATGGTTTGCCATACAAAGCAACTGGCTAGTTAACTCAAGTTTGCTGAGTTAGACAAGTAGCCCTAAACTACTTATTAATAATATAGCCTATTATATAGACTTACACACCAAAACCTATTTAATGGTTTGCCATACAAAGCAACTGGCTAGTTAACTCAAGTTTGCTGAGTTAGACAAGTAGCCCTAAACTACTTATTAAAGATATAGCCTATTATATAGACTTACACACCAAAACCTATTTAATGGTTTGCCATACAAAGCAACTGGCTAGTTAACTCAAGTTTGCTGAGTTAGACAAGTAGCCCTAAACTACTTATTAATAATATAGCCTATTATATAGACTTACACACCAAAACCTATTTAATGGTTTGCCATACAAAGCAACTGGCTAGTTAACTCAAGTTTGCTGAGTTAGACAAGTAGCCCTAAACTACTTATTAAAGATATAGCCTATTATATAGACTTACACACCAAAACCTATTTAATGGTTTGCCATACAAAGCAACTGGCTAGTTAACTCAAGTTTGCTGAGTTAGACAAGTAGCCCTAAACTACTTATTAAAGATATAGCCTATAATATAGACTTACACACCAAAACCTATTTAATGGTTTGTCATACAAAGCAACTAGCTAGTTAACTGGAGTTTGCTGAGTTACACAAGTAGCCCTAAACTACTTATTAATAATATTTTATTTCACTTTTCTCATATTACAGCATACAATTTACGTATTAGACTCAGGAAAATACATGACGAAGGTGAATAATATTGAACTTTTTAGTAAATTGTTATTTAATTTTTTTTTTATACTGTACAAATTGTAATCTTTTAAATGGGAACAATCTAAAAATGGTTAATTCACTTTATGAACCAATATATATCTTATGATAAAGAAAATGCACTTCTTAAACGTTTTATAATTTGTATAAATGAACCTCCCATTTTGCAATAACAATTTAAACAGGTTTTTATGGGACTTTTATGAGAATTTCTCTTTATTTTTTTCAGTGAAAACGTTGTATGTTTTCAATTTTTATTGGATTATATGAGTTTTGTTTCTACTAATCATTACACTTATAATTTACAGAATTAAGCCTTTATTTGATGTTTTATTAACTGCCATCAGTACAATAATGCATGATAGTGTACATGAAGGATTATAAATAAAACCTTCAGACATATTAATATATTTTTATAGAATTATTTTTCATTTTTTAAGCACTGCCCAGTCAAATATATTCACAAGGCAGACACAAAGACTATTTTAGATTCGTATATTTTAAATAATAACTTTAATATCATGCCATTCATTGGCATAACCATTAAAGGTAAAAACTTGTTCAAATACTTTAGTACTTTTTCTAAAAATGTCTAATATAAACTGCTTAGGAAGTCAAACTTATACAGTAAAATTCTATTACAATATTGAACTTATTTAACTTTTTGAAAAGTTTGTTTTATTAAATTAAAAAGTTCAGTTTGAAGAGGCTTTATCATTATAAGTTTAGTTAAACACTATAAAACAGATAGAAGTGAACCGATATTGAAAATAATATTACGATTATCATTTGCCAATTCGAGATGAGCTGGTAAAACAACGTATGTTTACACAACCCACAACACCACATGACAGTGGTTGATGAATCAAATTACCAAACTGAATGGAAATAACTCATTATCACATTATTATTGTACGATAATAATGCTACCACAACGATGATATATTGTCTGTTCCATCGTATATGATGTAGAGATATTGAATTATTGGCATTGATTTTCGGATAACATAATTATACAGCAAAATGTGTAAAAAAAAACAGTGATGTTCTATGTATTATGTATAGTTTTGTTGTATTAAACATTTCAACCAATATTAATGAAAATAACACTATAATTAGGATTTATTTTAAAAAGAGAAAATGTAATTTATGTACTAATAATAACTGAATACAGCTAACAACCTGAGTTAAAAGATCTGATGATTAACCCAATATTACATGCATGAGAAAATAGCATAACCCAGTCTGTAAATCAGTGAGGTAAACGTATAATTTATTACCATTAGACCGGACAGATTGCTTACGTGTTGTACTTAGCGGATATAGGGGCTTCATCAGTGGAGAGAAGCCCACCTCAGGGGTTAAACTATCTTATTTACTCCAATACTCCCCACTTTTTAATATACCCCACAACGTGCAGAGTTACTTAAAGCTAGAAACCACCTCTTCAACTAGCTTCCCAGTTATTCTCAAACGAATTTTACCAAATCCCAAAATCCAACTAGGTGATAAATTAGGATATTCTTGATAGTCGTAACAATTTTATCATACAATACTGTCGTTATCGGTGGAATGAACCATCCTCAAAAGGATTTGACTATGTTATGTTACTTTTGCATTTGTGTGGATACATGCAACTACGGGAAATGTAAGTGGTGAATGGCAAACAAATCATCAGTTGTTTGCTTGCAGAATCAAAGATAAAACTATGATCACATAGTAAATGACTAAACATTTTGTCAGTTTCCAAGGGATTAGCTGGCCTTCATTCAATCGGAGAAGCAGGTGGATTTAGCTATCTGACGGAAGATAAATCCATTAATCAAACGATAGTTTGAATAATAATTATCATTTGTCGTAATTTCTAAAGTACATCTGTAACGACAAACTACTTGTATATTTTACCGTTGAGGTGATATTACATGGGGCAATAGCACCCCCCCACCCACCCCTCGCGTAGAGTGGTGAGTATACACTGTAATAGTATTACAGTGTACGTAAAAATGTTTGAGAAGCAGTTTTTAGTGCAATAGAATATTTTTCAAACGGTAGTGAACTAACGAAAAGATCATTTTCGTTTTACACTAATTTATAATAGTAATTTCGTTTACTAGTCTAATTGTTTATTTTTATATTAGTCAGGTAGCTGGCTTATGAAAGCAATACGATACATAGATATTGGATGGGAACGTTCCATCACTCGGCTGCCGCACATAATGGGCGGGACTAACTTGAAAATTTAAGCTCCGGTCAGTGTTAATCGTTCGTCACAGTGTTTTGTTGAAAAAAATATAATGCTGGACAAGTTAGTTTTATTGTTTACGTTATTATTCATTGTGCTATTATTAATTGTTATCGAAATACCAAATATTGATTTAATTTAAATTCTCTAGCTTGATTCTAGTGCTGATCAAACTAACAAATATTGTCTCACCCATTTAGTGTCACTGCTGCTGGTGACTAAATGGGTGAGGCTTGCCACTGCGCAAGCAGCTAATAACATTGTGGGAAGAGTACTTCTCTTTCTCACTTCCACCACTCAATGCATATCTCTTGCATCAGTGCTTTTAGAAAGTCACAATCTAAGTGGTATATCAATAGTTAAAAAAATTTAACTCTCATTCTTGTAAAACGTGTATGAGCTGACAAGTGATAAAGCTCTGCTTAGCCCTGACGCACTTATTTATCTTTTGTGACTTCCTAACATGTTTACTGGTAAGAATAGAGACCGGAACTATTAAAACTATTTCAAAACTAACTGGTAGTATAAAATACTCCGCACTATTTGGTAACTATCAATAACACTGCACGTGGTAGGGTGGGCGGGTGGGCCAATAAAGTTACGGGAACTATACTTTATAGAGCCTCAATGTGAATTCCAAGTATCATGTTTGTGAGGGAGACAGATTACCCGTGTTTAATTAAAAACATAATACTGCAGGACAACATTTTTATTCTTTTCGTTTCCGAAATAAGTATTACATTCAAGTTTGTACTTCGTCTGAACTTTCATAGTATTTTCAAAAATACAGGGTGTATCTTTTAAAACGCAACCCATGATTAGAAATAACAAAGCTATAACACATTTTATTACTATTAATACTAGTATTTACATGATTTTAATGAACTATTTGTTTGGGTTTGGTGTTCAAATAAAGGATCATTAGCATTTATACAACCTTCTGCCCTCTTTAGTAAATTTCTGGACACTTTTTTCAAAATTTTCTCAAAACCATGTAACTAACCTCAACTTAATGAAATAGCACGAAACCCAAATACAGTGAACAGCAATGCCACAATTTAAATCAGCTGATAGCCAAGGAAGAAGAAGAACCAGGGCTACCAACCTATGAACTTGTAATTATCTTAAACAATCCATGTCTGTACATGTAAATAGGGATGTGTTTAAAAAAACACCCTGTATAAGTATATATATATACATATATATATTTAGTTATTTATATTTCAAACCTCATTATGTCCTTTTGTACAAGTTGGTGTCGAGATCACAATGCTTTTCAATTTTATTATCTCTGTAATGAGGATTACCGTCTCCTGTATAGTTGGTACTCTGTCTTAGACATCATCTCCCAATACTCTATCCGACTAAGTACTCGTCCTACATCTCTCAGTCTTAAGATTTAATTTAATGTATGTATGAGTATTATGTATGTATGTATTTGATTTATGTATTTATTACATTATATTTAATGTTAAACCAGTAAACACACTGGTTTTAAGTTTCCAAACCTTCCAAGTTTAAGTTTCAAAGTTAACTATTTTGAGTAATAGCATCATCAACGACATTTCATTTAATTTTGCGTAATCGTGAAAAATCATGGTACTGAAGTGAAATTTTTTCCAATTTAGAAAAGAACTAAAATCAAAATCCGGTTCACTGCATTGAATATATAAATACACTTCAATACTAAGCAATTAAATACCATTAAATTAATATTTTCAATGCCATGTTTGACTATATTAGTTTGTATGAGAATGAAAAACTTTCTGCAACATAAATTTTGAAACTGGTGGCTAAAGGCTCCTGGACCGTCTGCATGGAAATTCACATTTTAGCAAAGAGGCTATTGCATGACATGTTAAATAATTCATAATTGTTGTATAATCATATACAGATATAATATATATTTAAAGCCATCAAAGACATTATGAACAAGTTAAGTAGATTATTTGCAAGCATAGGTTGATCTGATATTAACCCTAAAATGGCAATCTTTCATTTCTGAACTCCTCAGACTACTCATGAAATTGCAGTCATTAATTTTTTAACTACAGGCTACCTCGTATTTCACGTCATATAGTACATTCGGCCTAACGTAGGGAAGATATCTAGGTACCATTGGAAAGAGGACAAGTTTATCTTTCTGATCAGCTCACTTGCTCACTTTTATTCCGATCCTCTTTTTTTCAGACGTGATTGTTGATGTAATACACTAATGCTAATGTAATGCTGGTACGCTTTTTGGTATTTACAAATATAACAATACATTGTATACATAAAACCATACGAACATTTATATTTTGTAAAAGTAGATAAAATGTAACAACTACTGGCTATCTTGGAATACAAAGTTTTTAGTATATTGTTTATTTCTTAGGTATTATCTCCCCTTTTTTATAAACATTTTAATGTTGTTTTTAATTATTTTACATATAACAAATATACACATTTTTCTAGGTTAAATATATTTATAGTATTCTGTGTTGTTACCTGATAAAGATTGTGTATAAATGTGTGTTATTTTAATATTATATAGATTTATTAATAAATTAAATAAAATACATTTGTGACACAGTGAAATATGGCCCACCACTACAGACATTTTAACTACCAGTTCTAAGATTAATACTACAACAATTAAACATATTTAATTTCCTTTAGATTCCTTAAAAAAAAATGTGATTGATAGTGAAATTTTTGTAGTCTACATCAAGTCACCAAAACTATCACCGCCACTATTACATAAGACTGTAAAATCTTCACTTTATAGATAATTTATTGTAAAATAATTCGAAAGTCATTACCTAAATCGATTGTATGGTTAAAAACAGGATATTCGTACTGAGCAGTCACATAAGTATTCATTATAAAAAAATCTTCGATTAAATAAAATTGTGTATAAATTATTTAAAATGTCACTTTTAAACTATCTACTTGAAAATGTAGTGAGACAAGTGAAGGGTGAGTTTTTATCTACTGGGGTATTACAGCCATGACAATAAAGTTATTTTATACGTTTATATATAACAAGCTCGATAGTAAAATATCAACATCATCTGCAATAACAATGGTAGTTAAAGATGTGTCTATGGGTTTTATGACAGAACAGAATCTCCCTTCAGACTATAAATGCTTTTCAATCAACAGTGTTGCTTTTTAGTAAATCTAAAATGCAATATGTGGTTTTATAAAACTTATTTTGTTCAAGTATTTTCTGGAATTATTATTTTGAATTTTATTAACTATATCACGTTCTTTTATTTATTTATATTTTTTTTGGCTCGAAAATCTATTTTGGTATCCTTAAAATAATTAATTAAGGATCATACTTAAATAAAAACAGTAAATATTAGTGCCTCCAACAATTTAATAAAATCATATCCAAGCAACATAACCTATCTTTTCTAACTATAATTATATTACATATAATAAAATATTTTTATTTTTAAAATACGATATTTATAAGTGTTTTTAATATGATACTTTATTCATTATTTTTTTCATTGGATTAGTATCAATCCAATTTTTGTACTTTTAAAACTAATAAAGTTTTATTAGTTTTAATAAAGTGTGTCTACAAGCGTATAATCTTGTAGCGAACGCTCGCTCAATAAGAACCTTTGATAAATTACGGAACATTGAGGTGATACCTGTCAATAGTTTATTATATTGTGTTAAATATAAACATGAAAGATTATTTTGTATAAAACTGAATTTTATATTTTTAAAATATTGTGTTGAACTTAAGCGAAAATAATGTCCAAAACGAGAGGACAATTAGATTTTTGTATTTTTTAAAGGAAGGGGACAGATCCATTAGTATGTGGCCTACCCACCCTCCCTCCTCACATCGTCTATGTTGATTCATTTATCCTTCTCAATAATCATCAACATTATTAGGGATTAATTTTAAGAGAGAAACTCCAATTATAGATTATTAACGACTCTTATTATAGCTTATAAAGAAAATTTATATTATAATCTCTATTTCAAATATTTAAAAACCTCTTTTGAAGTATAAATGAAAAATACACTTTATATTGATTTCTTCTCTAACAAATATTTTAGCATTTTGCTGATATTTGGTGTATGAATAGTACATGTATCGCTTTAACAATTTTTGAACAATGAACTAGTTAATTTAATAATAAAGTGTGGATCCATTTTCCTATTGAATGTGTCAGTTAGCTATCTATATAAATGTTTATTTAATTTGTTGATAGATGTCATCTTTACCGCTTGAATACTGAGAATTTGTAAGCCGATTAAAATAGTAGAGTTCTTAATAGTTTTTTTTAAGTTCAGACTTTATAATCCATTATAAATTTAGCGAGAAAATAAATTTCAATATATAATTTTAGGTTTTTTAAACATTAGTTATAAGATAAATATACAATAGCTATGTAAATTAAATGATGTTGCAATTATTTTATGAATTGTAAATGAGGAAGGCACTTAAACATTTCCAAGAATCACTTTTAATTTTCCTGCTCGAAATACAATTATGCAAATGATCTGGCTGAGGAAATTGTTACTCTCGTTCTCTTTTCAATGGATGTGTATTTTTATTAAAATTCTTTTACTTTGGAAAATAATTTAAACTTTTGTTTTTTTAACTTGTACTATTCCCACTAATTTATTTCATCATATTGATGTAAAATAACGAAGTATTGATTAAATTTTATTAATATGAAGATGGAATGTAACATTAATATGAAGTATGCTTAGTCTTCAATGTCCCACTTCTAAGTGTTTTGAAAATCTTTCACTTTTTCAAAATAAAACAGGAATTTTCTCGAATAAAACAAAAGAGACAGACTGAGTGCTTTTACATAAATTAGCTGATATTTACGTAATCTTCACTTCAGGAGGGTTGAAAAAAAAAAACGTATTAATCAATCACTGCCATGGATGGATAATATTCACCTCTACTCGTATTGAAACATATCTCATTCTGCTATTTATTTATTTATTCATAAGACGCCGATCGTCAAGATATGGGTGAATATGGATTTTGAATGAGTGTGATGAGTGTAGATGAGCGAATGTAGTCACTGCTATTCCTTAGAAAGTGTCATTAATTAATAGCCCAATGACAAATGAACAGCCGGTTGTTATCAGCTGATCCTTCTCAAAATGTATTATGACTCTGATTGGGATCAAACTGAGAACCTTTAGCACATGAAGCTGGGATTGAACCAACTACGCTACCGACCATTTTCATCGAATATCAATATCCTTTTGTCATAGTGATACTAACCGATCCAACTCTTATCCATTGCCAAGGATACATGCAAACATAGAATTCCAGTTTTATTGCCAACATTATATGAATGCTTTTTATAATTTAATGATAGTCCTTTATCCTCCGAACTCCTAGACTTCATCCATATCAGCTAGTAGTATTTTACGAACCAAACCTCAAAAAACATCTTTAAAGTTCATTCATTATTTATTTAATTAATGCCCGGACTTGACTTCAGAGAGCTCTTACAGCCAATTCTGGAATTAAGAGGTAGTTTGATAGTGCTAGAGACCAATAGCGTGTCGATGTAAGCCAGCTGCTATAATAGCAACGCCATTACATCTCGTATATTTGGCACGTTTCAGTTCTTTGAAAGCAACTGTTTTATAACCTACTTGCTTGATATTGTAAATTTGAGTGTAAGAAAAAATATCATGTTCGTAGACTTTACATTGTTTATAGATTTTTATTTTATATTACTGTAATTATAAATTGTTCTAATTTATAATTGATAGAACCAATTATAAATGCGTCTACAATATGATTTCTACCTCAACAAGTATTGTTGTCGAACACAGTACTCTTGGCAACACCGCACGTCCGAGCTATACCCCAAATACCACTTGGCACGCTAATGTAAAGTCGGATCATTCATTAAATAAAGTATAATCGCAACCCTCCGCTCCTAACTTAGATAGCTAACTAATTAATTACCTTAATCACTCCTGGTAATAATATCAACTTTACAGAAAATTACTTGTCTGGTACTTAAAGAAAATAGGAGTGACTCATCTACAACCACAGCTGAAACGGAGCACTGGTATCAATATTCCTAATTATAACAAGTGTTATAATTATGAAGGTAAATGTGACTTTCACTGTGCGTTCAGGAAAGATATCTGAATTATTTAACGACTTTCTACCACCTCCTAAATTTGCAGAGAAAAATAATGGCTTTAATGAATGTTAACAGTCTTTGCATCGTGCCACACAAAAAAGAACAAACATAAAACAAAAAGGATTTTATTTGAGCTACAATGACTAGATTGTGTGTTTAGTAAATGTACATAGTAATTTTTAAATAATAGAAAAATATATTTAGATAGATTTATACCGTCGCTCTATTAAAGGCTTAAACTTTAAAAAGGCTGTGCTGTGGATAAATACTATATATTATTTTGGAAGGGAGAGATTGTTATTTTACCCATAATTCCTTATGGAGAAACGCTATCGTTCTTTTATGTGTAAGACTGCTTGTTTACTTTTACCTGGATTAATTTTATATAAACAAGGAAATATATTATAAATATCGTAACAACGTAAATAAACTAGGTAACACATTCTAAGAAAATAGGTTGAAGTATAGACCTACTAATAATGCTTAAAAATCAATAACACTCTAAAGTTTACTGTCTGAAATATTTTCAAGTAGCACTGAGAATTATATAGCTAGAACGTTACAACTATATACAAGTCTGTAAATATTTAAGATTTCTTGCAATGAAATATTGAAAATGTGTTTATTCTGTAGTGAGGGTACGGTTTTTCATACAAATAATCATTTGTAGTTTATTTAAATAAACTTGAATTGTGAAATACACATTATAGTTTCTATTACGTGTTGATATAAATAAAATACAAGTAAACGTATCAAAAAAGTATTTTATTACAACATGAGTACAAAATGTGTAACAAAGTGTGTCTTATTTTACCAGGGGCAGTTCCGACTAGAAAGCCCTATCTATTACTTAACCCGGAGACTATCGGCTTGTTTTAGACTCCAAAACAACCAATATTGACGGTTGGGGGGACGGGATGTCTCTTTGTTCATCCCATCCAAGGCACTGATTGAACAATTAGTCTGAGTGAACGGTCAGTAACAGCTGGACATAGGCGAGGAGTGTAGAAGGGGTTCTTTTATGAAAACATTGATCTACGCAAACGGTTGTCTTGAAGACGTGTTGAATATCTATTATTACTTTCAGCTGATGTTTATTATTGTAATATTTGTTAGTCACACCACCAGGAGCACTTACTAACTGTTCTGTCAGTAACATCCACGATCGATGTTGCCTGACACCGTTATCTTACTACAACGTCAGATATCTCCAATCAAGGTTACTTACGGGTCTCCAAAATATGCCTGTCACACTCTAGGGCTCGGCTTTTGACCACAATGGTGGTATGCCCATCTTATCATGGCCGTAATAGTCATGGGGTTTGAAACACGTTCAAATTCTATTGTTGAAGAATTCAAGTGTTTTAGCCAACATATGGTTTAACTAACCCTTCGATTTCGAAATGTTCAAAATAATTCTTGGCGTCTTGTTCATATTTACAAACAGATTGTTAGGTTTACACTGGAAAGTTATATTTATTTACCATGGAAAATGCTCCTCTTTAAACATTAGTCATATGTTTGTAAACATGATCTTTCACAGGTAATAAACACAAAACGTAAACAGCTGATATCATTGTAGTGTAGTGAAACATTATTTTATTTATAATTATTACATTGTTTCAAACCTTCTTCAAGTGACTAGAAGAGAAAATATGTTTTCATGACGTGCCCTTAGATAAATAAAACAGACATTTGTGTATGAAGCGGAAATGATTCGTCAAATGGACCTGCGTAACCTCTAACGATTACGGTGGTCACAGCTGGTCAATGACCCTTGACCTAATGTAGGACAGTTACAGAGCTACAACTATTATTGATGAATTCTAACTTATAGCTATCTTGAAACTGACTTACTTATCTCTACTCTTTTTCTAAGTATTAAGAAGTTTTATTTTATACATTAGTAAAGTTATTAATTATATTAAAAGTGATAGGTATTATTTTAATTGATTTTATTGTTGTTTTTATTGCTAATTATTACTGTACTATGTTTCAATATGTGTTGTCATAACTATTCTTTCTTTGCTGTCATATAATTTATTACTAGCATATTGCTCATTGTTCTTCATTTATTTTTTTACAATTAAACTGATTGCTATTATATTTAATGTCTGTACTTTAACGTTTTGCATATAGTTAATAAAGTGTTAGGTGGATTTATCAATTTAAAAGAACGTTATGTTTATTTCTGTATATTATTTAATAGGGCTGATGTTATTTTTTCATTTGATATTGTTTTTTGTAGATTTATTTTTACATTTTATAATTAAAGGTATTTTTTAGTTATGTATCTTTAGGGATTGTGATATTATTCTACCTATTAAGGAATTTGTATTTTCTTTGCTAAATGTCTCATTCTGTTACCTTTGCATTGTGAACTGCGTGTGTTTATTTTGCAATATTCATTGTATTACGGCTGAATTGGCTGCTGCCGTTAGTAGAAAATGTTTTTTTTTTTGTGTTTTGTTTTGTATTGTTCAAAGTATATGTTATTATATTATGTTTTGTCTACTTTTTATACGTATATTTACTAAAAATATGTTTACTATATGTGCTCAGATATAGGTTATAGCCTATTTCAATCGTAAACATTTACCATACTTTGATATTTAAGTAGGATTTATTAATTTTCTGAAAATAAAAATATTAATTTGAATATCTACTTGCTATACATTTAGTTCCAAATTCAGATAGAATTATGTACTTGCTAAGAAAATATAAAAAATAACAATAGACCATGGATGTATGTGATAACCTGTTTTGGTGACTAACTGAGATTAAATTATAACCATTAGGAACCATTCACTTCCACAGTAGACATGGTAACTAGAGAGCCTACAGCTTATCGTGGAGTCCGAACCACTTAAAATTGCCGTAACTGTCGGCTCAATGGTAAACCTAATACTCAGGTATCTTCACTAGACAACATATGACCCTTGACTACTACCCAGAATGGACACCCCAGATATCCAGTTGTGTCCACACCGATAGGAGTGATTGAATGAGGGGACACGTGTCGATACTTATAGATTGAGAACAGAGCCCTCCCACCCACCCATACACATACGGTGGCATCGGACCACCCATCTACCACACACTTAAAGTGGCATCGGACCACCCAGCGATACACATACGGTGGCATCGGACCACCCACCCAAACACGTTTACAAAACTCACAACACATTGTCTCCTACTAGCTAGGTTACAGCACTACCAACTGGGTCTTGTAGATGTACTTGAAAGGGGCCAGAACCGATTCCTGCGACTAATTGGTATCAGGTTGGGTTTCCAATACAACGAGGTACGACTTGATGAGATCAGGCTTCGTCTTGGTCTTCTCCCTCTATCTCAACGTCGGGCACTAATGGACTCTCTACTCCTTTACAAGATCGTAAATGGCTCTTTGGACTGTCCCGAATCACTAGGAAAAATTTGTTTCCATATCCCCTCGTCTCTCAGGACAACAGCAGCTTTTCAGAAGAGCCCATTACTCCACAACGTACAGCCAGCACAGTACAATACCCCGTCTGATGCGAAACTCGATATGTGGTGATGTCCATTTCTTCGGACGCAGTATCCTCTCCTTTAAGGCCGATGTGGAATCTCTTTTAAGAAGAAAACATCCAATGACTGTTCTGGCCGCAGATTATACCATATCCTTTGTATTTTTTTTGCACACTTTTTTCCAATGTAGTCACTGTTATTTATTAATAATTCTAAGTAATTGCCATTTATGTCGTTAGATGTTATTTACTTAAATTATATTTGCCATCCTAGTCATTGTTATTGTATTACTAGATTATTGCATGTTGATATGTCATCCTGTTGATCTTGCACGATGGTCACTATTTTGTTAAATCTCTTTTGTTCTCTGCATTTTTCTTTATTTATATTTCTATATTTTGTACTATTAGTGCTTGTAAATTTGTTATTTATTTAATATAAGTTGTCATATCCTCACATATTTTTTATACATTAGTGCATTATCATAACATTATTATTACCGAGCTCTAAGACTATATTTGTAAAATGGTGTTCGCCACCATTTTACAAATATAAATAAAATAACGTCATAAAAAATAAATAAATAAATAACGATACTAAATAAAATATTACTCCTCTAGTTTATAGTACTTGATATGAATAACAAGAAAACGTATTTTAGTGTGGTGAGAGTTAGGGCCCATGCCTATATGCCTAATATATGGAGGTTGTAGGTGATGTGTATTAGAAAATAAATAAATTACTTAGTATGTAGACACTTCATTCTTTAATTTTTACGAACAAATTTAAATTGGTCGGTCGACTAGTTTACCAGCTTCATAAGCCAAAGGTTCTTTGTTCACTCCCAATTAGAGGCATAAATATGTTGAAAGGGATCGACTGATAACCACGGGCTTTTCATTTGTAATAAGGATATTAATTTATGACATAGTGAGGAATAGTCAGCCTCAATTTGCAATAGTAACTTCATTCGCCCATCTAAACTCATCACATTCATTCGAATTTCATATTCACTCATATCTTGTTGACCGGTGCCTTATGAATAAATTAAAAAAAAAACCGTACTCTAACTGCATATTATTTTTTCTATTGTAAATTATCAAAGGACTAAGAGAACATGAGTAACCTCTGAAAGTACACAAAAAGGTAAACAGTGTATTCTAACTTATTCTAGATAAGACCAAAGGGTCAGCTCCAGAGGGACTAGAAAAGAAGTTTAGAATCGGTTTATGACCATACTAAGGCGCAAATCACTTTACTACGGCGGTCCTGTTATCCTGATTACATCAGTAAACATTTACAGGATCAGTTAGTGAAATTACAAGCCATTTTATTTAGCAGTATCACCTATTTACGGTTTCATATTAAATTTAATGTTTTTATTTTTATCTTATATTTTTTTTAATCTATACAGGGTGGAAATAATATAGAACCTGTTTCACAACAACATTAATTTTTCCATAGATAGTTTGATTTTTTTAAATAATTTTGTTCCATAAAATATAATTTTTGATTAGAATAATATACTTGAAACCGTTAAATAGTGGAGAAATATACTGTTCAAATTAGTTCCTTTAAAATTCATATGACCACTACTCTGAAAAGGATAAGCCTTTTGAAGTTCGGTTTGCGGAAATTATTTTCCCTTGAACAGACATGTCATTTGATGCTAAACTCGACCTCGGCTTACCTTGAAGATTTTCGTCATCCTCGTGGGCCTTCCCCTGAAAAGATGAATTGTCGCTAATGGTATCAAAGAGCGTTTTCTTTGTAACCATGATCATGTACAAGATTTCACTTTTACAAGTGAAGCTATACTAACGTTGTGAAAGCATATCCACATTTTTATCCACCTTGTATGATTATGGTAAGGATTAATTAAATTGTAAAACCATTATTGGACTCTTTGCAAACAATTACACTTTGAAACTGCTAAAATTTTTAATAGTATTAACCCACAACTGAAGAATTACTTTTTAATACCTTCTATGAATCTTTGTAACATTTTCATTATGCTATATTTTTGAGTAATATTATATGATAATTATAATATAATACATTTTGTATGGTTTACATTACTAAATAAAAATTTGTTTAAAGTTGAATGTTTAACTGGTAATTGTACAAAAAAACATGAACTAAAGCTGTTTCTTGTACGATAGTACATTATTTGCTAATTACACGTTTAGAGTTTACGAGTGCAAACCTGTGTTAACTTTATACCTACCGTTTGTTCTCACAGACGTTGTTAAAGCCCATCAGAGGGCGAGTATAATGGAGTTGGTGCAAGGGTTGTGCGCAAACAATGAGGCAGGATATATTGAATCCAAGTTAAGCTCCACTGAACTCCACAACACTGAGCTATCATAGTCAACAGATAACGTTTTGACATTGTTACAACAGTACACGACTCCTTTCTCTACGTGGTTTGTTTTTATGTACATCTTAAGCATATTTGGAATTATATCATAAATTCACTAACATATAGATAGCAAACATAATAACTATTGTAAGATATGTAGGCCCTACCATAACGTAGTATTAAAAAATAAGACACCTATTATGAAGTCTTATAAAATTTATCTTATTATGCAATAAAAATATGAAAGAGTACAGGCAGCGCAGAAATTATAGGCACCTCAGTTTGAAGGTTGATTACTAAGAAACTAAGAGACCCATAAAAACACCAATTGTTTTCCTTGTTTGATTGTTCATTATTGCTCAGGAATTCAACATTTTACTTCTAGTTCTAATAATTTTCATCTTAGTTGGAACCAAAAAAGTACCGGAATTTCAAATAGTTTCTCTATACATAAAATTTACACCGTTATTACTCATAACCCCCTTTCATGTAGCACATCTATATTTTAATTTGTGGTAGATAGGAATGTTTCCTATAAGTTTCTTAAATTTTCTTAATTTATCTTTTCAAGAAGAAAGGCTCTTATCAATTTCTTGATACTTGGTTTTCTTGGCTCCTAGAGATCGTATAATTAATTATTTTGTTTTGTTGTAATCCTTATTACATGAATACTTACAATTCAATACATCATGTTCCTATGTTTAAGGACATGCAGTGATTTAAAATTGAATTAAATTAACTACATTTACTTACATGGATGAAAATAATGTATTCTAACTATATATTTACTATGGATACTATGGATTTACCAACACCAAATAATACATTTTACGACCTCTTGAACCCAAAAAGTATCAGTTGAACTTTTTTTTAAAGATAAAATATAAAATTAATGAAAGTAATAGGAAAAATTTCTATCAATGAAATATAAATGTGATACATGAACGGGTTTTTTACTAATAACTGTGTAAATGTGTTACAAACATTCCGGTACTTTATTGGTCCAACTAAGATACATGATTTGAACAGGTATTAAGAAAAGATAAAAAAAGGAACATGGTGAGGTACTTCTGTCTTCCTTAAGTAATTATGAACAGTTTACAGAAATTCGTTATCTCTCTACTAGACATGCGTTTTTCCTTTTTATTTTTAGTCTTTTTTCGGAGAGACAGTTTCTTCTTAAATCTACTACACCCATTTCACATAGACTAATGATCCGTGTAGTGAACGTATCCAACAGAGTAAGGGGGAGATACAGTACAAGGTGGGTATAACTGAAAATACTAACAGTCGGCCAGGGTTCGAACCTGCGCTACATCTTACCTCAAGTACAACAGACCTGACGTCTTAGACCGCTCGGCCACTGACTCTCCATAAATATGTTTACACATCATTTTTCCAGAATCCTACAATTATGATACGATGATAGGTTACGAAATTAATGACAGATGGTTGGTAATTATTACAAATAAATTGTTTTTAACTTGTGAGATTTTGTAATTACCATTCTTCTACTTGAATAAGAAAACCTCAAATATCTCATTAACAATGCTTCAAGTTACGTAATTTTATACAAAACTGTTAACTCCATCTTCAGATATTTTCTTCTTTGATAGGTCAACAGTTTTAAATTAGAAACATAAAACAATATACCAGAGCTTAAAATATTTTCTTTGACAAATATAATATGGTTTCGTATATTTGGTAATTATGTAGTTTTTAAAGTCTCATTTTCTCGTATTTTTAATTGACAATTTGCTAACTTTTAATTTAATTCTATGCTATCAATCACTCCAGTAAATAATATTTTTATTAAGTTTTTAATTTGAAAAATAATTCAAACTTTCAATTTTTTTGATATTTTTTTAATTTAAAATGTTTAAGTTCCACTAATTCACATTTTTATTTAAAAATATTATATATTTAAACTGTCTGATTGAAGTAGATGCATATTACAGTGGTATTTTATAATTTAAATATTTGATAGATGACGAAAAGTACCTGTAAAAGTCTAAACGATTATTGACCGTTTTATAATAGTTCAATTACACAGTTAATTATACAAATGTATGAGAGTGTAATTTCAAAGTATAATAGCTCAATATTGAGCAGAAATATGCAACACCAAAAATGTATAACATCATAATTAATTATAATCAATATTTTTATTTCACTTCTGTAGAACGTTTTTAGAGTAGACGATGCAATATATAAAAAGCCAGACATTTAATGTTCATTAAGTTGTTCACAGTCCAAAAAGCGAAATTAGTTATGATAAAACTTTTCCCTTACTCTTCATCCCCTTTTTCAAGCCACAGGTGGGTACACTTCAGGGAAATGTTTAGCTTTAATCTAGCAACACATTAATTAAATTGTAACAATTTTATGTGAAGCTCTAAACATATCCATGAAGTCTTACCTTATGTGTGGTAATCAATAGTTCACTGCATGTAACGTGTGTCAAATACATTATGAAACTGTTTTACATTGACTATCAATACTTAGTAATAGGACTTATAGCATAACTAAAAAAACGTGTATCCAATTTTTTAAACTAAATAGCAGAGACATAGTTTATGGAATATTGTTATTGTTATAAACAATTTATATAATGTTTTTACATGATATTTAATTGTGATTACCATTCTGCATTTAAATAACAAAATACTAACTTTGTTAGGTTAGGTTTGATTTTAGATTGTTAAGAAATAAAACATTATAACATTAACATTTTTATTCCCTTACTGTGTACTTTGAGAAGGGGTGATTTTGTTCAACTAATTTTTTTTAACTATCCACAGTCCCTAACGGGGATTTTAAGGAGTTGATTAAGATTGGTTACATGAGTTACCTTTAAATTAAATAATCCTTTTCATTTTTCTCAAGGATCTCGGGATGCATTTAAGAACATCCTGACGCACAACGGATATTCTGGTAATTTACTTACAGTTTTAACTTATAAACAATACTTTGCTCAACGTATAATCCATGTTTATTAGTATTAGTATAAACAAATATTTAATAAATTTGTCGGGTAGAAACATTAGTAAAAAATATGAAGATGTTTCCTTATTCAGCTACCAGAAGAAAGCCATTCTTTCGTAACTGAATAATGTTTTTTCCACAAGATATATAATACACATACATTTAGGACCTGAGGCTGTAAGAGAATATAAGTGACAAAAGTATCATGTTTTTTTTTTACTTTATAAAATGTAGTAAATTTATTCATTTTTAAGCGTAAGTTTATACCCATTACAATAAACAAATGGATTCTTTGGAATTTTTAATTTTTGTAATTCGAACAAAATGCTAAACAAATTAACTAAATACGCATTTAGGCCAGTGCATAAAATTTGCAGGTCAGTCATCATGATTAAATAAAGTAAAACTGTTCAAATTTCTTGCATTGTTTACAGTACGCCCTTTAAAAATTTAGTTTTAAAAACAGTTTACATAATGAATATTAAAATAAGCCACTAGTTATATTTATTTACGTATATTTCATAGAAAATAATTTTAAAATTACTAGAAAAATATCTGGAAAATGTGTATGTTAATTCAAAACTATTGTCCTGAATTAATTAGAACAATATTCTGACGTTGTGGAATGGATTTTAGAAACACTCCTAGTAAGTTGACAAATACTTACTATAATAGTGTAATATTTATGTTAGGTTCAGTACAAAATATGTAAAATGTTTAAACATTAAAAATTTTCTAGCAATAAAAGCAATTTAAAGTACGTAATACAATTATTAAAATGTGTAAGTTCAATAGAAATGTTGAATGTCACGTTCTTTTTACTTTCTGCTGTAAAAATATATTTTATCTGATTTTTTTGTAAGTAAGTCGTTTGAAAATATTGCAAGTGTTAAAGATTATATTTCGCATAAAATACACTATAGCCCATAATTTATCAATATTCCTACAAAATGTAACTTTGTAAAAGTCACCAAACAAACAGTTTTTATGTTGATAATTCTTTTCGCCCTTTACTCTCGAGAGACACCGTGAATGGTGGGAGCGGTCTCCAATGTTAGTAACCAGTTTATGGACTGACTGTAAACAAACAACCCTACTGATGCAGGAATATTTTCTTTTACAGCTTCTCTACTTCCATTATGACAACAAGTACATAATGTAAAATATACAACGACTTTACTGTGTGGAAGTGTAAACAGATATAAACCACGTTTTTTATATACATTTTCATGAGACCCTATATTACAAGTGCTTATATCTTATAGAGCTTATGCTCGGATCTTAAAACAAATTATTCTACAATCTGTTTGTATCTTTATGTACCTATTGTATGTACGTTTTTTGGCTGTTAGGAGGGTCAGTACTAAGATCCGTGTATAGGTAGATATTGGAATATAAAATATGTACCTTCATTCTTAGTTTCAATAGCTTATAAGATATTTTTTATCTCGTTTTCGGTTATATTTATTTGTATAGGAAAACGATATACTTAGATTCTTGGTTAAGTATATTGTACATAAATGGGTTTATCATTGAAATAAATATATACAGGGTGGTTGTGAAGTTTCTTCCACCAAATTATTTCTATAAGTTAAATTCAACGTTTCTTCTGTTATTTACATTATAAAGGTAGATGCTCTGACTTTTTAAGTATCGTGGACTATTGTTGAGTAACCTGAGGTCCAAGATATAGGAGTCAAGTTCCTAATAATTAATGAGAAGCTTTTTCACCCTGAAGACAATATTTTATTCAAAATTTAAAAGGGTTGTACTGTTTCCAAGATATCGGTAGGTTAAAGATGTAGAAGTCAGCAAAATATTTGTAATGAGAGAACAGTCATATGACATGTTTAATAACATTGCCTTTTTACCCTGAAAACAATGGGGTATTTGAATTTCAAAAGGGCTGCACCATTTCCATTATTTCGTTTTTTCTTGGAAATCTCAGTGTAATTTTTTATTAATATTTAATGAAAATTCTGTTGAATATTTCTCCTAATAGAAACGGTAAATTAAATGAAAATTGTCTTTATTGTATACACAAATGGCAAGGTTAGGACTATAAATTCCTCTCTTACTCCTCTCCTAGGTCTTTCCTCTTTGAATTTTATTTCGATGTGGCATCCATCCTGCCGCCCTGCGAGTGGTGCTCAGTGGGTTTATAGATCATGTGAAGTGGCCTCTGTTTTAACTCCTGGTATTTCCACCGTGCGTTCAGAAATGATAAAGCCAAACCTGTTGACCATTTAATGACATCTGAAATGTAGTTATTAACATTAAGTTAGACATTGAAGTAATTGCTTATGTTTAATATCACTTTGTGCATTGTTTTTTAAGAGTTTTATTCTATCGAGAAATCCAATAATTTATAAATAAGAATCAACATATTTTTTGTTAATGCCATATTCTGAACCCCGCCCCCCCCCCAACTGAAGTAATTTAACATGTGGATGTTCTCATAATAATGTTTAGCCCTTCTTGTTTTGCTAAATATTTACAGATAGGGAATCAGCCTCAGAAGCAACCCTTGTAACCCACTGCTGAGAGAGGAGTGAGAATTAATTTTAAGATCAGACTTGTTTACTTACAGTTTAATTTTCTTTCCAAATAGATTTTGTAATTGTGAAAATTATTTCTGAATCAACAAAAACCCTACGGGATTTCTCAGAGCACTTTGATAAATCAGGTGATCCAAAAATAAAAGATATCGTATTCTAAGCAGTATCTTTTACAAATTGACATAACGTATTGGAAAATACTTATTATAAATAATACTGAAAGAAATACGTATTTTCAATGCTTTTTTTATATAAAAAAATTAATTAACTTTAACAATAATTATTAAGCTATGGCGTATCACTTTTTTGATAATCAAAATTTACGAAACTGACTGCTAGAGTTATTTTGACTTGACTGCTAGAGGGATGGAGGGAGGGAGGGGGAGGGGGGAAGGAGGAAGTGGGGGTGGGAGGAAGAGAGAGAGGGAGGGAGGTAGGGAGGGGGAGGGGGAGGGAGGAAGTGGGGGAGGGAGAAAGAGAAAGAGGGAGGGAGGGGGGAGGGGGAGGGGGGGAGGGAGGAAGTGGGGGAGGGAGGAAGAGAGAGGGAGGGAGAGAGAGAGAGATAGAGAGAGAGATAGATAGAGAGAGGGAGGGAGGGAGGGAGGGAGGGAGGGAGGGAGGGAGGGAGGGAGGGAGGGAGGGAGGGAGGGAGGGAGGGAGGGAGGGAGGGAGAGAGGGAGAGAGAGAGAGAGAGAGAGAGGGAGAGAGGGAGAGAGAGAGAGAGAGAGAGAGAGAGAGAGAGAGAGAGAGAGAGAGAGAGAGAGAGAGAGAGAGAGAGAGAGAGAGAGAGAGAGAGAGAGAGAGAGAGAGAGAGGAGAGAGAGAGAGAGAGAGAGAGAGAGAGAGAGAGAGAGAGAGAGAGAGAGAGAGAGAGAGAGAGAGAGAGAGAGAGAGAGAGAGAGAGAGAGAGAGAGAGAGAGAGAGAGAGAGAGAGAGAGAGAGAGAGAGAGAGAGAGAGAGAGAGAGAGAGAGAGAGAGAGAGAGAGAGAGAGAGAGAGAGAGAGAGAGAGAGAGAGAGAGAGAGAGAGAGAGAGAGAGAGAGAGAGAGAGAGAGAGAGAGAGAGAGAGAGAGAGAGAGAGAGAGAGAGAGAGAGAGAGAGAGAGAGAGAGAGAGAGAGAGAGAGAGAGAGAGAGAGAGAGAGAGAGAGAGAGAGAGAGAGAGAGAGAGAGAGAGAGAGAGAGAGAGAGAGAGAGAGAGAGAGAGAGAGAGAGAGAGAGAGAGAGAGAGAGAGAGAGAGAGAGAGAGAGAGAGAGAGAGAGAGAGAGAGAGAGAGAGAGAGAGAGAGAGAGAGAGAGAGAGAGAGAGAGAGAGAGAGAGAGAGAGAGAGAGAGAGAGAGAGAGAGAGAGAGAGAGAGATATGGCTTCCACTATTGCTGGGTAGTTGGCAGTGGGGCAGTGGTAAGGGTTGTATATCCATAGAGCGAAATTATAATATTTTTAATTATAATATTAAATAATAAAATTTTTATTAATAACAAATAATAATCAAAATTATTTAATTTTATAATTAATAACAATAATTTAATTCTAAAATTATAAAAATTATAATATACAGGTAGTACTACTACCTGTAATTATTGAAGGACGTCTCTACCACTGAATTTATACGGAGCTTCGTGATGAAATCAATTATAGGAGTTACAGTTCTCTCGTGTGTTATTGAATTTGGCCATGACTTTGTAACTTAGTATCAATTAAAGGAGAATTGACTTTGTAGTTTTAACCATTTTTTTACTAAAATTACTTCCAATTTATGAATTAGCAATATTCGTTTCATGCATTATTTTAACAACAGTTTAGTAAGAAAACGTGTATGATTGTGATGCATTATATTGAAATTTTAATGATTTCTTCCATTTTAGAACTGGAATGCCTTTTCGTCTTTCTAAAAGAAAATACTTTATAACAGAATAAATAAGTACAGTGTTTTATTGCATCACAGAGATACCAGCTTCAGTAATTCCTCATATTACAGACAGGTTTTAAAATTAATAAATTAATACAATAAAGTTTATGTTCTATGATTTAATATAATCAATTAATTATTACTTGTCTTTCCTTTGTCTCAAACTGAAAGTATTTCTTAATTAATGGTTATATATTTCCATGTAAATATGAGGAGATATTCATCTTTAGCTCATAAAAAAATATTTTTCTAGTATTTCACATTTAAATATCTAAAACATGAAAAGTTAGGTTTTTTTACCACCTCATTTGGCTATCTTATGATCCATGCTTTACGGTATTACATAATACCTGAGATTTGAATTAAGCTTAATATTTCATTAAGGAATTTAAAGTTTCAAAAGAGCAGCAAATCATCTTATTTATATAATTTTAAGTACTGTGTTTTTGTTTAAGATATTTAATAGATCAAAACATTTTTGGGATCTTATCCGTTAATTCATTACCATTACTATTTATTTGTTTCCGTTAATTCATTACCATTACTATTTATTTGTTTCCGTTAATTCACTACAGTTTGGTACAAATTCTTTTGCTCTAAAAATCGGTTCCCAATCGTTTTTACGTCCACTGTGGTATTTCTTATCCGCTAGGAATCCGATATCGCTGGCCTTATCTTATCGCATTCCAATAACTTACACACGGAGAGTGCATTCGGCGGTATTGGATCTACCAGTTTGTAATCAACTTTAGTAGCCACTTAATATATCCTAACTGTAATTGTGATAAAAAAAAGTAATGGTAGTAAATGAACGGAAAAAGAGGTGGTAGTGAATTCACGGAAAGATCTCATTTTTGTAAATAACTCTGAAGATGAATAAATCTCTGAAATTTTTAAACCACTTTTAGCTAGAGAGTGAGGTACGGAAGCCTATTTTACTGTCTATAAGAGATCCAAGAAGCATAACTATGAATTTTAATTACACTTAAATCCTAACATTGATTAAGATTAGGTGCAGTCAAACTACCATCTTAAAAAAACCTAAGCAATTAAAAAAAAAACATTTAAAATTGGATGGAAAGAAGCATAATTGTAGTATAAATTAGTTTCTAATTGCTTATATTTTTGTTCATTCATATCATTATATACTTTAGTTACCTAGATAGTAATGTGTAATTATTAAAGAAAATCATATTAATATTATATTTACGATTGGGCCCGACATTAAGTGTCTTGCAAGTTATATTTATCACATTTTTGGATTTCAGCAGTGAAGGAAACGTTCCTTAACTCCACTGCCGGCCATTACGAGCGTGACCAACTTCCACAACAGTGTTTACTTGAAAAAAAATAACTCTTGTGAACTGTAAAAGTTTTTTAATTATTATATATTGATTGAATTTTTATTCATTGCGATATTTTTTACGAGTATTATTAATGTTATTTGAATAGTAAATAATGATAAAATGTACTCGTTCTAATCTTAATTCGTTTTTAAACCAACCAATGGTCACTGATGATAGTGACATGGAGGAAGGGGAGCTTACTACTCTGTTGCTAACTCATGACCATCTTCCTAGATGCATGACAATTTTTAAATGTAATAACACAGTGGAGAAGAGTAGTTATCTATCTCACTTCACCACTCAGTGCATCTCCCTCGTTCCAGTGCTTTAAGTAGGAAATTTTCTCTACGGCCTATTTATAGTATACTTAGTTATCTAGCTTAACGTAGATTAAACCAATCATTTTATATAAACTTATCATTACTACAATAGGATCAATAAGCCCGTAGAACAGTTTAATGAAAATAACATTATATGAGTGAAATTTTATTTTTTATTTTTATTTATTTACTCGTAAGACGCCGATCGTCAATATATGGGCGAATATGGATTTCGATTGAGTGTGATGAGTGTAGATGAGCGAATGTAGTCATTGTTACAAACTAAGGCCGACTATTCCTTAGAAAGTGTCATTAATTAATAGCCCAATGACAAATGAACAGCCGGTGGTTATCAGCTGATCCTTCTCAAAATGTATTGACTCTGATTGGGATCGAACTGAATGTAAGTTAGTAATAAGTTGAGATAAAAACTAAATGAAAGTAACTAATAACAAAAGTTTTAAAAAGATAATTGTATTTTTTGCAAAGAGGATCTTGTAACAACTCTCTTAGACTCAGTTGTGTCACGTTCTCCATAGTGTGTACCTGAAAAGGGATGACACTTTTGTTCATAATTAAAACTCGAATTACGTAAAATTAATTGGCCAATTAACTCAAACTATTATGGACGTGTTTTTACCTATACATTATTTTATCTCTAAGCAAAAGATATAAAATTACACAACGATACAAATTAACTATGTATTAAATTACAGAATTATATGCAATTATTATTTATAATGAAAAAATTTCATGGCTTGAATTAGATTATTTAAATTTGTGTTGAAGGATTGTTTTAAAAGTTCCTAAAAGCACAAACCTTATCAATCTTAAAGAATATGCATGGTTAGTGCAATAATATGAACATTTTGTTTGTAGCCTACACGTACATTTTGTTTGTAGCCTACACGTACATTTTGTTTGTGGCCTACACGTACATTTTGTTTGTAGCCTACACGTACATTTTGTTTGTGGCCTACACGTACATTTTGTTTGTGGCCTACACGTACATTTTCATTATAATTAATATTAATAAATGATGTAACATTTGTAACAAAGAACTCTTTATTAATATTTTTGATATATTACCTACTAATTTCGGCTCAGTCTATATTCAGAGTAATGTGATCTAACCTAAAAATAATAATTGAATAATTACAAAATGAAAACAAAATATTTGTAAATAATATACGATTTGCTTTAGATGTGGATAAATTTAACTTTACTTGTATTTTATGTGTATTTAATTTGTATTATTGTTTTAATAAATAGAATATCTGTCATGCTGATTTAATTATTTGATATGGTATGTGTTTTTTATGCTAATGTATGAAGATATCCTTCGGGTGGTTTTTTCTTCTTTATTTGAAAATCAAGAATTTAAATATGTTCTGTGATATTTTTATAAATATGATATGATCGGAAAATATGTTACGCAAAGTTTTATTTTATCTTTGTATAAAAGTAAGTGCTAGTATCTTGAATATGTTCCTTGAATTGTGAATTAAAATTTTTCCCAGTCTTCTTTGTACAAAAAGTTGCGATCTATGTCTTTTTTATTATATATTGAATATATGTTTTCTTTCTTGATTAGATAATTTGTTTACAAGGTGAAAAGTTTCGTTCTTTGTTTTGTAACTAAGAGTATAATTACTTGATTAAAAGGTTTCTGGCAACTATTTGATTTTGGTGTTGTAACGAATAGTGATGATATTGTATTTGTATTTCTTTTTCCGTTAGTTTTTTTTTTTCATTTTATTATTTCGGTGAAATGAATAGTACAGTATATTACATTTGTTTATCTTCTTCATCCTCTGATCTGTTTATTAGAATGTTCTATTTATCGTATATCTACATGAGTTGTGATTCTCTCTCGTTTACCTGAAGTATATGTTCATTCCTATTCCAAAATAATTTGATACGTATAATCGGGTGAAATAAAATGAATCAAAAGTCATGTTGGACCTAATTTAAGAGTTAAAATTTACAAACTTATAAATATAAAAGTTGACATACCATGACAACACTGAAAATGATCATAGTATATTATATTGATTGGTGCGATCCCAAACAATATTTTACCTTGTGACAAACACAATCCAAAGCATAATACTTGTCATCATTAAAAGCCAATCATGCTTCCTCTCGCCATACAATGCTGACAACATTGGTCAACTGATTGTATTTATCCATCATAATGTGATTTATTGAACATGTGGCGTTATATGCTGGTGTCCCAGAACTTATATAATTCAAATTGACTACATTGTTTGAATCAGCTGTTAAAAACATAATAATTTAAGTCGTATTTTGTAAGTAATAATTTAAATAAAACTATTTAAATAAAACATTTAATTACATAAAATATTGAGCAGTTCGTATTCTATTTCCAAGTTTAAAATATATTTCAATATATGGAATACTTTTGGTGGAAAACTTACAGTTATAGTTATGAATAAGAAACATATACCTAATATATAGTATGGGATTTAATTAATTAAATAATTTTTTCCTACATGTTGGTTCTGTATTAAACTCTAAATGAAAAAAAAACAAGAAATATAAGGCTTTAAGGCTTTACAATTTTTGTAACATAAAAAAATACCGGTATGTATAGTTTAAATTTATAATTCAGGATGGATTTTTTCCTTTTTGGAAGTTGAAACAGCAGTAGACACCTCATCGGGGATCTTTAGTATTATTATAACTATATTTTAGTAATTTTATATATTGCCACAAACCATTATACCAGCATAATTATAATTTAGTTACTGGCTTTGTATTTGGAAAGGTGGGACAGGACAGCTGTTTTCAACCTAACCCTCAAACAGCTGATTGTGTCTGTAGTCGGTTTTGGTTTTTATCATTTTCCGAAATTTGTAATAGTTTACTTTATAAGTTACACAATTCAGCTTCTAAAGAAGATAGAATGGTGATTTTTTATTGTTTGTTTGGTTTATTCCTCTCTAGGATCTGTAGGATAGATTGTAATGAAACACGGACAGCTCATGTTTAAAAAAATAATTTACTGATTTATTGCATATAAGCCAAATTTTCATATTAAATTTTTAATAAAATAAAACACATCCTACAGATCACAGAACAAACTTTAGACACAGATAAAAAAGATAAATACTCAATTACAACGTATGGTTTTTAATCTGCACAAGATCTAGTGAACCCTTGAAAAGCATTAAAACACCCCCCTTCCCTCCCCCTAATGGGGTGAAAACATTGTTCTACCCATTTTTTCTGTGTTCATATATAGTAATTATAAATAGTATAAAAACGTAAAGCTTTTAATCGAAGACTTTTCCCTTTTTCATGAACTCTCCCCTTAACCCAAGAAATTAAAAACCGTTTTAAATATGTTTCATTAACAACCTTATTTGTACATAAAGGCAACTAAAAAATTAATTTCAAGTTATTATAGACATATATCTCTGAAATAATTTAATGGTATCACGTGTCAGTAAGACAGTTGAGCTTACTCTAAAACACCGAAATGTTTAGTACAAGATTCTACAGAGCTATACAAAATGTCCGAGGCATAGAATACTTGTTACTCACACACCATACCGTCTTAGAGACCGAACCAGCTCCCTTTTGCAACAGACATGTTTCTACTCAAGCCTACAAATAATCAGTGGAAAGACACCCTTTCTGAAACCCTTAATGGTAAACATTTTTAAGGAAGTTTTCACTTAAATAAGGCCAATATTTAGATGGAAATTCTTCCCTTTCATCCATGATATTTTACTAAACATAAAGTGTTACAACAATCTCATTTATAATTATAAAGCCTATTTATGATTTTGTTTGTTCTGTATTCTGTTGGGGTATTAGATGTGATATGTTTTTTCCAGAGAATTAGTTACAGCCACACCAACGTCAGAGAGGTCTTCATGAAACATTTATTTTTCTCCAGTCTTCTCGGTTTTGAGCTTCCTTTTTATTTCCCAGTATTTCTTTCCCCCATCTTCAGTTCGTCCATAATTTGGAATCTTTTGCTCCCTCTCCTCCTCTCCCCCTCTACTTTTTCCTTCTATTGCAGTCTTCAATAAACATGCCTGTCTCATTATCTAGAATAAAGGCATAAAAACATAAATCTGGATCGTTTAAGGGTGGAAATGTCTGAAAGAATAAAAATAGAAGAACAAGACATCAAAAATAGAAACAAATTTGTACAAAACTTAAATGGATAGGTAGGGAGCCAAGAGACTGAAAAAAAGGAAGGCTGGATCAGCATGGTCTGAAATAAGAAATAAGGCACACGTGAAAAAGACGAAATAAGTGTGCCGTATCAGAAAATCTCACCGCAAGGCAACGATTCTCGTAGCCCTCAGCGGCTGAGACGCGTAAAGTCAAGTAAGTAGTATAGTTTTTTACAAAGCCTCAATAAATCCCTATATACTGTTAAAATTTGTTACTTCTTCTCCATTAAGAGTTGCATAATACATTGTCTCTACCTATATATATATAATTTCTGTACTTGTATGGGTAGGTGGGAAGGTGCATGGGTGGGTGGTTTTTATGTTTTTTTATGTTTATCTACGTTTCCAATTAACCATTTAACCAGATATGCTAACTTTCTTTCACTATTTAATTTTGGCAACATTTTACATGGAGTTGATTTTAGAGGATTCCCAGACTCCTGGAGTTATTTCCCTAGAAAACCACACTTCCTCACATATATTTTAATACACTGAGCACTATATAGAATATGGGTACAAAATGCCCCATTTTCAAGCATTACCCTTTATTTGATAATAATTATAAATTTGTTCAAGAAGGTAATTGATTATGATTATTCAGAGAGAATCAGGTCGAGATAACAATTTCCAAGCAAATACAACATGGTAAACTAGTCTTAGAAAGCAAGAATAAATTTTTCTTTCAAAATAAGAGTTTGATAAAAAAAAGGAGAGTCTTAACTTTAACTTTTTTCAATTCATAAAATTACATAAAAGATAAATAACTATAAATTTAATTTAATTTGAGAGTTTTATATGCGTAATTTGACATGTAATTACTTATTTTCAATGCATTCATGTAATGAAAATAGCTGTTAATTGTTAATAAATACTTAAGAACTATCACATTTAAATCATTATTGAATATGTTGTTGATAAAATTAAACCATAAAATTCATAACTGTTAGTCTAACATGAAAGTACCCTAATCCCCAGCTATCAAGAACAAATATTAATTTAACCCTTTGAGTGGCAGCTGTAATGGAAGGATCACAGTAGAAAGCCCCCATTTCGAAGTAATTAAACATGAGCATATATAGAAATTTGTGTAGATACTTAAATATTTTATAAATATTACATTTACTATTATTTTCACTTCAATAGCATTTTAGCATATTTAAATTTTATTTTGAAAATATCTAAGTTTTATTAATTATCATAAAATGATTAAATAATTTTGAATATTGTTTATTTAAAAACCGTAATATATACTTGCCTAAGTGTTAGAATAATTTATCATCACAGAAAGTTCGTATTTTATTTTATTGATGAAAAACATATTGTTATTTAGAAATAAAATACATATTTGTTAATGTCATATTGTATTAATGTTCATGTTTCATATTATTATTATGATATATATAAAAAAATTAAATTGCTATCAAGTATGGTTACAAATGATACGCCTATAAAAATAGTTTTGATTGGAAAGTATAGCATTAATTTAATTTTATATATAATTCACACTTTGTATATAAAATTGAACACAAGTTAGTATATACTGAATATTTTACATATAATTTAAAGTACCTACAACATTTAGTTCATGTTAATTTGAGTAGGTTAGGAGGCCACCCAGCCCCTCAAAAAAAAAAAAAAAAAAATCTATTGACAAGGGGACAAAACAAACCGTAGTAAAAAACTAGATTAATTATTACGTACATACAATGTTTATTATTTAAATAAACTGCATATGTTAATATTTTGTACAACCAGCAGTAAATTCTTAATCCAAATATAACCAGCTGATTACAATAATATAATATGGCAAATTAAAACAAAGTATCAGAGCTGAAATTGAATATAATCGCATTTTTTTTAAATTGTAATGTATAAAAATTGTATTATTTCAGCATCTTTTTTTACAATAAACTATAATATAACAATATAATTTGAGAATAAATTTGCAGACATGATTATTCTTTTAAAATAAATGCTCTCAATTATTTCAAAAAATATTTCGTAAATTCCAAACTTACACCCTGTGATGACAGACATTTGATTTTAAAAATTCAAAAATGTATGTTCATCGATTAAATGTTCGTAAAATATTTCTACCTCGTTGTATTTAGTTTGTTTTAAATAACCCTTAAAATGATACACTGGTTTGTAATAATCACTAAAAACATGAAGTAACAGTAATTGTAAGCATTGCGTATTGGAGTAACAGCTGTACAATGAACAAAGACCGTATAAACTATGTTGAAATGTTTGACTGATTTCACGATCTGAGTACCTGGACTAACTGTTGCAGCACGGTAAATCGCATACAGACCCAACCAATATGAGCAGAGTTGAAGCTGTTGAGTACATTGCTGATTCATATGTTTTACTTACGTATCAATGAACCTTTGACATGAAATGTATAATTGATTTTCAAAATAAAAAAATCCTTTTTCCAAGAGTTATTGAGTAAGTGTAATAGATCGTTCAGTATCAAAGCTTTATAAAAACGTATAAATAATATTTAAGAAAGTAAAAAAGACCAGAGAAACTCACAAAGAAATAAAACTAGGTTTAGAATAGCTAACGTCACGGTCATGACGTTTGATTGGCATTTTTATAATAACTACTGTCGATATTTGATGGATTAACTAACTATTTTTTTCTGCCAGCCTTTTATTTTTAACTATAATAAAAATATATTATATTAGAAAAATATCTCACTACTGCATCTATAGTGTTTAATACACGTCCTGATGATGTTTATTATAAATAATAATAGTAAGAATTCATCATTTAATAATGCCTGGATGAATTGAGAAGTGATAACTTATGGAAATAACACACGATAATATGTTTACTATTACGGAAATTTCTGTCGGTACCATCCAGGTAATTGCACTCTCTCCCTACATGGGTGTATGCACACTTTCGTAACTCTATGCCAACACATCTATTTCCATATGATGCTAGAATGGCAGTAAACTAGCCTGTAGGGATTTGCCACTGGAACCAGAACTTTCCCGACATGACGGCCAGAATTATCTAGTTCACACTTCCAGAAAAACTCGACCATAGTTTAATATCTTTTATTTATTTATTTATTTATTCATAAGACGCCGATCGTCAAGATATGGGCGAATATGGATTTCGAATGAGTGTGATGAGTGTAGATGAGCGAATGTAGTCATTGTTACAAACTAAGGCCGACTATTCCTTAGAAAGTGTCATTAATTAATAGCCCAATGACAAATGAACAGCCGGTGATTATCAGCTGATCCTTCTCAAAATGTATTGACTCTGATTGGGATCGAACTGAGAACCTTAGCACATAAAGCTGGGATTGAACCAACTACGCTACCGACCAATTTTTATTACCAACCAAGTGTATCTACTTTCATACCTTCTAGATTTACAACAGTGCTTTATATTAAGGCACCCCTAAGACTTAAATTCAATTGTTAAAATAGTGTCTGAATGGTAATTTTAAAATTGTAATAGCTCACTGTGTTTAAATTTAGCTAATTAGTGGGTGTGACTAAAAGTAACAGTTAGAAGCCACAAAGTGTGATTGCCTATTTTTGGACCTTGTGGGCAAGAACAATAAATTTCCTGTTTGATCAAAAGGTTTATTAAAGAATAAGATTTTAATTAGGAGGGTAGTAGGTCCAAGGGTGAAAGGACTCAGTCTTAATTATAATTACAGAAATTCCAACGTTACTGACGGCACAAAAATTAATTAGGTTAGTTACAGACTTCATTCTCTTTCACAGAGGAGGCAACAATGCTTATCTTTTCAATATCCATAAATGATATCCTCATTATTATTAAGTAGAATAAAATTATTTTTTTCATAAGTGCTCTAACAATAATTTTCTCCGTGGTTATTCTTGATTATGTTGATTTATTCAGCATTTTAAACTTTTTCTCATCTTATTTACCCATCATTAAATCATTACAAAAAAGGTATATTCTTCCTTGTCATAGTTTGCCAAAATACCTTTCGTATGCTAGTTAATAATTTGTTGTTATAAGCTTATGATTTCTTTCTTTTCCCAAAGGGCTTAGAACTTATTAACGTAACTGAAAATTCAATTAACATAGGAGGAAATTCATTTATTCATAAAATGTAAGACCTGCATTTGTTCAACATTTACTTACTGGATTAAGTTTACATATATAAAAATGTGTAAAATAGAAACAAATAGTAATAATTGAAGCAAGCATTACATGTTTCGTTACTGGGATTCATAGTATTAAAACACTTTGAACCAAATTTCATTAATTTACATATTAAATAACTTAAAAAGCGTTTGGCCATTAAATTTTCATTTCCAACTCTTATAACCAACTAGCGTCTACGAATTGGTTGTCATTGACATGGACATAACTACAAAAGTCTGGGGTGTCCATGTTATGTAGAGAAGACAGCTAAGTATCAGGCTTGTCAATTACCTGAAAACTAGACCAATAGTAGATGGTTCGGGTTCCACATAGGTCTCTTAGTTGCCCTGGTTATTGGGGCTTTTAATAAATGGTCCTTTCTGAGCTAAGTTGAACTTAGTAACAAAACTGCACAGGTAATCCCTACTCGTCCAATACTAAAGTAATAATTCAGATTTGCTTTAAATTACATTCAAGCTGTGTCATCATCTCAAATCTGAATACAGTGCTAATATCATTGAATAAATATAATAATAATATTCTCTCTTTTGTATAGTAGCTTATAAACAGCCATCAACTCAACCGTAAACTAGTGTCATTACTTGAATTAGCTGAGACCCTGGACTGCTCGTTTACTACTCAATTCAGCATCACTGACCATGTGTAAGTCACTATAATTTACCCAGACTCCAAGTCAACTAGCATTGTCTTAGAGATTATTATTTCGTTGAGAACTTAATGTTTTCAATCATAATGAAAGGTAAATTTGCTGTTCCCTGTGCGTGTAAAGAAGGGTGTGTGGTGTGGGTCAATACCCCTGTACGTTTCCGAGAGGTTGGTGGGTCAATACACGTGCAGTGTTACTATCATGATGTCTTACACGTGTAATGCTTTATCCACATACTTATGTATAAACGGAGTTCAACTTGTGTGAACAGTACTTCATTTTTGTGAGTGATAAAATTATTTAGCCTCAACTCCAGCCATCCATATACAAACGGTGCTATTGTCCCATCCCTCATTACGTGGCTGTTATTGATTTGTTAGCAGGATCACAATCTACCCAGAGATTCATCAATCTCGCAGATATCCTTTTTTACAGAATTTATGCTATGCACACCGAAAACTAAGGCAGGGAAATGTTTTGTTCTATAAACAGCTGTTTCAACTCTACACCTGGTCTAATATGTTTCTAATGACAATTGTCGTTATCTAGACCGTCTTATGAAAGTAACAGTTAAGAAACACGATAACTTAATAGTAACTATTCTTCAAAACCCATCCTGAATACACAATATTTAGTCTCACTGCCAATTATTAAAGTCCTTCACTATCCTCACTTTAAAAAAATTGATATGGAGCTTCAGAAGGTTCCTTTTAAAGGCTTTCTGTCGTTTCAGAACACCAAGGATCTTAATTGACCTTTGAAATCACATTCTGGCAAACTTGATAGATCATAGTAAATATTTCTAAATTGATAACCGCTTTCCAAGCCTCTACATAGTTTGATAAAAACCAAGGCTAAAATGGTACAATATTTGTAAATCAGTTCCAAGGATTTGATATATTGACTACATGTTTCAGATTAAGAATCCCATCCTTAGGGCCAGTAAAAACGTGGTTTTAGCTCCAGCTGAACTGTCGATTATATTAATTATGTTTTGTATAATATGTGTTGGGATTCTTATTCCGAAAAATTTAGTAAACATGTCAACTATTTGGAACGGATAGACAGGCACTGTACCATTTTAGTCATATACACAGTTCTGAGGCTAAAACTATGAATTTTAAAAACCAAGGGTAGCATAAATTTAGAAATGTTCTCCGGTGCTGTATATAACGATCACATTGCATTTTATGTCACCTTGTATTTAGTGGTTATAGCAACATAAAGTGGTGCTATCAAATGACTAACTATTTTATTCTTGAAATTCTTCTCACTGGATATTACATGAAAGGACTCAACAGACCAGTAAAAGATTTTGTAAATTTTTTAGGGTTTCAGTCAGTCGATAACTTCAGTATCTTAACTATTAAAAGGACTCACAAAATGTTAAGAATAGTGTTACTCGATTGTTGAGTCCTTTCATACATTTAAACTATATGGAGTCCTGAACAATATACGACGTTGATTTTTCGATGTTTTGTTTTTAAATATATAGTGTTTAATTGAACATAAAAATTTTTATTACAACACTGTCATTTAACTCCAAGAATCAAAGAACGGAGCAGCATTTCTCTGCATACACTCGTACGACCCATTGTGTTTTCACTGAATTACGAAAATTCAAATATTATTCTTTTAATAATTTGTTTTCCATACTAATATTTAATTTTGTACTATTTAAACAAATGATGGATTCTTTATAGTATTTACGAGCTTACGTGCTTAGTATTTATGCACATACATAGCAAGTACTGATAGTTACAGACTTGAATGAACGTGATTCGTCCAGCGTACAGCCATGCGTCACATGCAGTATCTAAAATAATGAAGGCGTTTATGTTTATTACGACAACTAACATATGTGACCTAATGAATTTATGTAGTACCGATTTAAAATTACATACAAACTAATATTTTACAGTTTTGTATATTTTATAAATGTACAAAACGTTTGATTTCGAAGTAAAATAAAGCACTTTATGTGTATTTCAACTGTAAACCCTTATTGTGTGTTTATGGAGAATTTAAATGTTCACGTAATATTCCTTGATAAACACAGTGTTATTTTTAAGTAATACTATAATTTTTAATTGTAATGCTAACATAACGTGTTCTAAAATAGGTGTACTTTACCTTCACGTCAAACAGTTCACAGTGTGTGAGTTGAGAATACCAACTACATGTTTCGCCGTGAATACGGCATCTTCAGGTTGTAGAACATAAAAAATAAATAAGTCCCAGTGGGATGCGTCACAAATTAATTAAAAAACACAGTTTACACATAAAGACATCGAACATTAAAACTTTTGGTAGGCCTACCACACATATTTCACGGTCCACGGCGCGATCGGAAGCAGACTCTATTCTCTATGAGTCTGCTTCCGATCGCGCCGTGGACCGTGAAATATGTGTGGTAGGCCTACCAAAAGTTTTAATGTTCGATGTCTTTATGTGTAAACTGTGTTTTTTAATTAATTTGTGACGCATCCCACTGGGACTTATTTATTTTTTATGTTCTACAACCTGAAGATGCCGTATTCACGGCGAAACATGTAGTTGGTATTCTCAACTCACACACTGTGAACTGTTTGACGTGAAGGTAAAGTACACCTATTTTAGTCTATTTACAACAGTTCAGGGGCTACAAAATGGATTTTAATAACGTGTTCTTTAACACAGTAGATTACGGAGTTTTTTCACGACACGACATAATGATATAGACATAAAAATGTTCAGGGGAAAAATAAGTAGTAATGTTGTACAAGGTTGATTTTCACAAATTAATTAAATAATAATCAGTGATTTGTTAAACAATTTATCAATATAAAAAACTGTTGCCATCTGTAAAAAATGCCTTAAATAAAAACTATTTAATAACGGCATAAATTATCATGCGACTTATTAGCACGCTTTGCCCGTTACAATACGGCCTGTAGAACGCCTGCGAACCAGCGTTAGGCAAGGAGTCACGTTCATTCAAGTCTGTAACTATCAGTATGTACATGAGTCTTGTTATAATAAACTACATACGGTCACATTGCCTTCATACTTTCCTATTGTTCAGGCTTCTCCCTTTTATTTTACACGACATGAAATCCAATAAATGTGAATATGGTAGAGTTTGTTGCAAGGGGTGGCACAAAATATGAAGCGAGATGTATTGAACAAACGTTAAGGCTCAGGCTGAATCGATGAACAGTGAACTGCCATTGTTGACAAATATAGGATTGCATTGGCTTACACTAAGCTGTAGCTCAGATTCTCTTGTGGACTCTCAACCCAAATGTATGATGAAATCAAAATTCGGTTTTCGTAAACAGATTATTATAATTTTCGTCTCTGGGTTGAATTGATTGACTAGAATGTATGCACTGGTATTTGGGATGATATGCAAGTATAACCCTTCTCTTCGTTGTTCTCTCTAAACAACAAATCAATATAATATATATATATATATATATATATATATATATATATATATATATATATATATATATATATATATTGATTTTCCTAGAGAAAAGTTTTTATAACCTGGAAAACTCTATAAATTTACTTTTTCATGATACAAATTAGAGCACTCAAATCAGAGTTATTAAAAATTACCTTAAATCTTAAGAATGAAAACAGAATAAGCCAATAATTTGTGTTGTGTTTGGCCAAGGTTATCAGCTGTTTGAAATACATAATTAAACTAATGCCAATGTTACTTAAGGATTGAAAGGAAAGGTCTAGGGGCTGTTTCTACCACTTGGTAATAGAATTTCATTAAATCCTCTCTAGTTGGGACTCTATGGTACAAAAGCTAACTTCCCTCTAAATTCCATCAAAATCTGGTCAGGCATGCTGGAGATTTCATGATGATTCAGTACGTCACTTTTTGATTATTATCGTGCACAATCAAACAACGCCCACACTGCGCGGTACAGCACAACTTCTCAAGGGAAGATTGCCGAACTCTGAAAAGTAGTGGTAGAACGGTTAAAAAAAGATGACAAACTTAATTCACCAAAATATATATTAAGATTACGCTGATTCCAATTGACAAGTGGTTTTATATATATAGTAAATAAAACTGATTATTCACATTTGTTACATCCTCTTATAAGTTTAAACTAAGAGAATCTCTGACAATCTTTCTTCCCATGTAAATATTTCAACTGAACATGATGATTATATATTTTTACGCTTGGAACTCTACTGTGGACCAGATATTTGTTATTGTTTTATTTTTAATTCGGGCATACAATATATCCAAAATAAACCCTTTTAGAGAGACACTGCATTAAGGATATATACACGAGTACATTTACACAGGGAGAGAAACTGCGGCTGGTGACAGTTGTTGTAACCATAGAATTTATGAACGGAAATAGCATCTGTGAGGCTGCCTCTGTTGCTACTTTATGTGTCTTTGGACTTATGATTGGAATCTTCTTGTAATAAATATTAGAGTTAGTTGCTTACATTCAGATATTCAATGTCTGCATGATATTTTGTAATAAAAATGTATTTACTAAACATAAAATAAGATAATTAAGTACGATTTATAATTGTAATTTTTTACTTACCAATTAATTGCTAACTATTTTTTTTTTTTTTTTTAGGAATCCTTAGTTCCCAAAATAACTATTACAAATCAGTATAGCGTTTAAAAATATAATGCCATAGCAACAATACATTTCGTTTGACAAAACACCCCTCCGATAGAGTTTTGTAAAAATATTTAATAAAACAAATAAAAACCGTCATCATAAAATTTGGTTTCGTATTATTAATACATTTTTTATAAACCAATATAGAATATTTTGAAGAAAATAATTGAAGAAAATTTATTTAAACGTAGTTTAAAATTTAACTGTAACTTACAAAATGTTAAAATAAAAATAAAACACATTATTTGCGTGCTTATTTTTTATTCAAATAGTCCTAGTGACACATTTTTTGTAAGGTAAACTGAGTTAGAGCAATCCACCCAGATACAAATTAAGTTCAGCAATCTAGCTTCCAAATTGGCTTACATGGTTCTCTGGATATTCTATTGAAACAAAATGTTAAAACCTATGAGTCACAGTTCAAGCCGTACTTCCAATAGAAAAAATACAGAAATATTAGGTATCAACATTACAACTGTAAAATTCATAATTTTGAGGTGAACCAATTTTATAAACACCTAAAATGTAGTTTTGTACATTAACCCCTAAACTAACCTAACCTAACCTAACCTAACGCCCTATAATTTTCAACAATTTAAATGACCTTTCTTGTGTACAGAAAAAATAATAGATAATTTAAAACTTGCCGGTACTGCCACCTCTCACAATATTTTATTGAACACACTTAAAATGTTCTCTAAAAAGGAATTAAGAGCATTTTTATATAATGCATTCCGAATTTTGTATAAACCCAAAGATTTATTAATTTTTAACTTATCATAAACGCCATTTAATTTACTCATATTAAAATCTGACTTTGGACAGTCGTTGGTAATCAGTCGTTCAGAATAATCTAAATCCGCCACCAACGAAGGTGGATTTAATAGGTTATTATTATGTCTCATACATTCCTCAGGGCTAATTGTATTATAATATAACTTATTGTTTTTAATTATAAAATTATTTAAATCCATCCAAAACATTTTATATTCAGAAGCTTGTTTTAAATTATTTATTTTATTGAAATAAAAGTCATGGTCAAGCGCTTCCCACCCACCCGCCCATACAAGCACGGTGTTAATGACCCACCCGCCCACCCATGAAGGCTCTGTGGTATTTGTAAACGTAGATATTGTAAATATCTACGTTTACAAATATTTGTATAATCCCTCTATGCCACAATGTATTCCAGTTTATCGTTTACTAAACCTGATTTTCTTTTTTTTACAATTTAAAACCACATTTTCTAGCCACCAAACATTTATAGTCTAACCACGGCTGTTTTTTAAATCTATGCTTTGGAGGCTGTTTTTTAATTCATTTGTAGAGTCATAAATATATTTTTATAATTATATTACTATAAAAAAATGTAAAGAAATGAATGAAACAAAGTAATTAAATGAATAAAAGGAACTAAAAATACAAGGTGTTTCTTTTAAAACGCAAACCATGATTTGATATATGTTGAATTTCAATACAATATTGTACACACAATTAACAATACATATAATTCAGAATACTGTTCGAAAACATCTTGATATAAAACGAAAGATTTTTTTAATATTCCTTCCCAATAAACACATTCTGGTCTTTGCTCAAAATCATGTTTCTAACCTGAACTTAATGACATTGTACGATACCCAAATAAAGTGAACAACAATGTTAATCATAACTAAGGAAATTGAAGAACCAGGGATACCAACCTATGAACTTATAATTATCTTAATCCTTCATTTTCTGTACTTGTAAATAGGGTTGCACTTTTAAAGAAACACCCTGTATAACTTCAAAAATAAAGTATATCATTCCAAGGGTACTTAGTTTATAATGATTTTTTAAATTATAATATGATCAGTTATTATCCTTATGTACTGTATATTTTTCAGGGTTGTATTAATTTTGGCTTCAACATATAAACTGATTTTTTTCCTAATTAACTTTGTTAAAAATGTCTTTATACTTTTTAAAAATAATAAATACATTTTGAACAAAGTTAATTAGTCAACAACCAGTTTAAATGTTGATACAACAATAAATATAATGAGAAAAATATATACATAATGTAAATAATAATTTATAGGTTTATAAAATATCGTAAATCCAATGTAGTTTGGTTGCATATTTATAATAACTATTTTTATGATATTTTAAAAGGCTTCACGATTTTTAAATTGAAATGTTTATAAATATTCGTCTTTTTATTCTTCCTTTGTTAATTTTGTTCTATTCATCATTAGCCATAAAATTCCTATTATTTTTGTCTATTTACGCCAGTGGCATTATAACTTAGTCTTTTAGTGTTAAGGTGGACAACGGTCCAAACCCGTAAGTAGATTTCAAGTAGACCTCCCTAGATTTGAACCCACGACCCTCTGCATATGAAGCGGATATCTAACCACTAGGCCAACAAGAGACCTAGTTAATATAAAGTAGCATTAGCTAAGTTTTTTCTTAATTTTAACTTGAATATATATAATTTTTTTCTTTTTTACAATTTCAGTTAAAAATCTATACAGTTCTGGTCCCAGATTTTTTTTAAGATTTAGATTAAAATGCGTTGGTATGATGTGAATTTTATATATTAAATTATAACTTTGTATTTGATAATCATCACTTATTCCTGTTAAACTTTTCTTAACAAATGCGATTTTATCGTACATATACTGTACATAAAATGTTAGAATTTTCACATTTTTTGGCGCAACTATCAAATTTGCGTAAACGCAATTCCAAAGTTTGATAAACGTTTCAATCAATCAATATTTGTTAAAGAAATAATCGTTTACTAAAAAGTTATGAAACGTAAAATTGTGGTTTATGGTGGTACATCTGACGAAATGGAATCGTGCTATCTATATATGAAATTATAGTGCAAAAGGCATTGAGCACGTTTTATTGTTCTGTAAATCAATGTACAAACCAATATCGCAAAATCTAATATGTATTCTGCTTCTCTAGCGTTCATTGTAAATACGGAAAAGTCCAATTCGACATCTGTTCCTATGTTTTATTGTTTTTATAATTCCCGTTATAACGTACAAGAGGTTGCAAGAAACAATTCTTCTTTCTAGGCTATAAATTATTAAACTAATCTATATAATTACGAATATCTAGTAAACAAAGTTTTTTTGGAAAAACAATTATTCTTGATTTTCTCTTTATTTTGACTTATATAAGCATTTTTCGAAGTTTGTAACTTTACTTTTACGACACTCTGTATATATGAGGTAAAAAGGCTTAAATATTAATGTAACAAAAATCTCAAATGTATATTCTACATATCTAGATGTACATTCAACTGTGTACATTCACACATGTATATGATTCACATTTCTATATGATAAATAAAGAATGTATTAGGGACTATTAATTTAGGCATGGGCATTTAAGAAGCTATCTCTTCTCTATCGTATGAATTTAATTTGACATGTTACAATCCAAATTATAAACAAATGTTACTTTATTATATTTATGTAATGATAATTATAGGTAAATAAACTAATTATTTGATTAACCACTGATACTTTACTGGAAGTGCTTGGGCATGATACATATTCAAATTTCAAGACCATCTGGTTACTCAAAAAATTAACTGATTAGTCTCATTACCCTACCACAAAAAATTTACTCATGTGCAGAAATAAATTATGGTAGAACAACTATGGTAAACCTTAAGGTATTTGCAAAATCAAAGGCTAGATTTTTAGATTGTCCCATTGCTTCCATACATAAATATAAATATCTAGGGGACACCCAAAACAATTCGCGTGCTAACCCCGACTCTCGCTGAAGTCTATACTCGTACACCTCAGCCTTCGACCTCGGCATGTGACTTTTAACTAAAATAAAAGTAGATTAACTGTATAACTTAAAATCACAATATTCAATTTATTTACACTATTTCACTTACATTTCTTGCGTTGCTATTGGTTAGGTTAGGTTAGGTTAGGTTAGGTTAGGTTAGTAGTATAAATACCCAACGGTAGCAATTAGCCTATTTTAAACGTGTTCATTTCCTTTGTCTTTGTTTAACAGCTGAAGACCAAACTTTTAATGCGTCAACAGTATAATGTCAAACATACAAAATAAACATGTTTATTTATCAAAAAAACAGATGTTGCTAATTTACTAAAATCAACCCAGTGTTATTCTTATGGAAAAAAGGAAATTTTGAGGGTTTGTTTGTACCCCTTAAGAATGGAATTTAGAAAAATCCCTCCTTAGTGCGCCTTTAGACCATAAGATAAACTATATTTTATGACTCTATCTTTTATGGTTTTCGCTGGGCGATGTTGAATCAGTCAGTGATTGAGTTAGGACTTGTCTTTTTATGGTTTTCGCTGGGTGATGTTGAATCAGTCAGTGAGTGAGTCAGGACTTGTCTTTTTATGGTTTTCGCTGGGCGATGTTGAATCAGTCAGTGAGTGAGTCAGGACTTGTCTTTTTATGGTTTTCGCTGGGCGATGTTGAACCAGTCAGTGAGTGAGTCAGGACTTGTCTTTTTATATATTTAGATTATCTTATATATTATTAAAAACGTTAACTTTATAAACAATACAATACAACACAATACAATACAACAATACAAAAAAGTATGTAAACTTTATCAAATAATGACACGAAACCTAGATTTTAGACATGAACTAAAACAATAAATAAATGTTAATAGCAATAATTTTTTAAAAAAGCAAGGATAAAAATACTAAATATGGACAGGCGATTACTCTACTTTTAAGCTGGCTTAGTGAACAAATGATTTAATCTACGAAAGACGGAATTTACATAAATTACCCGTAACTTAAAAAGACTAAACAAGTTTGAACTTTACGCTCTTTTTAGACACATTTTGGGTAAATATGTATATTTTAATTTGTGTGTTTTTTGTTGCTTTTAAATCAGATAATCTAATTTTATTTGTTAATACTTTTTTATTATTATTTTCGGAAGAGGAGATATAAATAATACATTTGCTACAAATATAATCTATTGACTTACATAAGATGTCATTAATTTGTTTGGTGTCATTCATAGTTCATAAGCATACGTGTTCTTATTAAAAAAAATATATACATACATACATACATATATATATATATATATATATATATATATATATATATATATATATATATATATATAAAATTTAATGATAGTGTTTTTCATTTTATATGTTTTATTTTCTATTTACTATAAATAACTATTTGTACAAATAAACTTAGAAATATACGAATTTTATATAAATATATTTCATTTCATCAAAATTTTTATTTTTTACGTTATATTTCGATGTATTATGTATTGACAACTAAATGTCTTTCTTGCCAGTTTATTTGTAATAAACATATGTCTTCATTATGTTTACTTATTAGAAATCATTCTCTTTTGCACTCCCATATATACAATACCAAATATAGGGAACACTACCGAACTATACAACACATAACGGTGGTTTTCGAACATCTCACCTCTCAAGCCAGTGTTCGTTTAGTAAAAAGTATACAAAACGAATTCAGACGTGTTCAAGTTCCCAAGGTTATATAGCTCGACTCAAACTGTTTACATATCAAAAATGTTGTTTAGAGTGTCAAGTTTCTTATACATGACTGGGTGACCGTTTACTGGCATAAGAGTTCACACCGGAAGTTGAATGACTACTTACGTAGGTATGAATGATAGTTGGGACTGCAGCTTTGTATGTATATATTTGAAATTGTACGGAATGAACGTGAACTATTTAGTTAGATTAGATTTACGTTTGCGATACATAGTGAAGTAATTGTTTTCAATAAAGTAATTTTAATTGAATTTAATATAAAAAAATGTCATTGTTTGAAAACAATTAATATGCAAACTTACAGCAATACAAACATGTATTAGTTAAAACACTGTTTTTGAGACAGATATGTTTAAATATGAAATGCAGCTATATAATATCAAATAACAGAATGTTTATTAAAGTATACAATTTTATTAAGTTAAAGAAGTTAAAAGTTGCGTACAAGTAAAGCCAAAGTTAAACTTGTGTAACATTATATCAATTCAGAGAAACCTAAACATTTAGTTAGATGAACGGATGGAAATAATAATAATAAAACAACATTTATAAAAGTATTGCGTACGACTAATGTACTATAGCGTACGTTAGTGTACAAAAATATATTTCTACATAATTTTAAGAAATTATGTCAAAGATATTTATGTATACAAATCAAGATTTAATAAACATTTTAGAAGAAAATTTAAATAGGTAGGCCTAAATTTTTACTTGTACGCATTTTTTAATCTTACCAATAAATATATATTTGGTTCTCAGTAGAATGTAACAATTTATGTTTGAACTGGAAAGATCAAAATAATTTTTTTTATTGATAATATTAGTTCAAATCACTAGTTTTATTTTCTTTAAGTGTGATAAACTGACTGGTAGGTAGTTAGTAGATGAAATATTCTAAAAAGAAATATTCCAATAGTCGCTCCGGTTGCTATGGAGTTGATCAATGGGAGTGACAGGTGATGAAAAACAATTTAGATACATTCCATCTGTTATCACGTATTGAAATTATAAATATTTTAACACTTGAATCATACCAATATATTTATTATAGTATTAGATTGAAATTAAACTACTAATTTGTGAAGGGGTTCAAAGAATTTTGTCAAAAGTATATCAATTTAAATAAAAAGTTAATTTAAAAAAAGTGTATGGAGGATGTCAAAATTCTGTATAGAAACAATACTTTAAGTTACTTTTTCTGTCGTAACAGTTCTTCAATTACATTTCTACTATGTACATTACAAAAACGTCATTGTTAGAAGCATTAAAACCCTAAAATTACGAAACACTTCAAACAATGACGTTTTTGGCATTTACAAAGCAGAAATGTAATTGAAGAACTGTTACGACAAAAAAAGGTGACAACCCAGTATTATTTCTATAATATAACAGTTCTCGAGGCTAAATAACAAAAATGAACAAAAGTCTTTGCCATATTGTGCATAGTATACATCACTTATAGTTATCACACTTAAAATGTATAGTAATTTGAAAAAAAAAACAGTTTAAATTAAAAACGTGTTTGAATAATGAACTAACTTGGACCGATTTAAGGTGGGTAATTAAAACGAAAACTGAGCTTAATTGTCTGAAGAAGGTAGATCGATGAGGCCGTCCAGTCTGGGCTGTAGCTTAGCTGTAAGTACTTGTCCTTGTATCAGGTAAACCACACTTTGGGTAATACATCAATTTCTTTTGCCACAAAACTGTTTTAAGTTTCTCTTACTCTTTTATTTTACACCTGTAGTAAAATCAGCATGTGATTATGAATGTATTCCATCTATTACTTAAATATTTAACACAAGTTAAATTTTTGTAACGAATATATGCACAATTTCAAGATTATGACGTATTTAAAACAAAGTTTTTGAGATATGCAGCATGTACAGAAAAACCTGTTGCAACGAAACATATTCAGATTTATAATATTCACAAATAATTGCTAATAAAATAAAATGTAGAACAATAGAAAACAATACAAATACAACATCACTTTTAAATATTCATTTCAAACTATTAGACAAAAATGTAATATTATATCGTTTAAGCCTGTATCACATGTTAGGATGCCTTGTGCTATTGCTTTTTCTTAAGAAACACAATATATTCTAATCAGAAATTGAGAATTGTACACATTCTAAAGGAAACAGGCTTCTGTTGTTATTTCCACTGTAAAACCAAAAAACTTTTCTAAATTCGCATAGGATTTCAAAAATACTTTTCACTCAGGGTCGCCAAATATACAGTCCAAATAAAACACATTCATTATTAATTTCTAAGACACCGATCGTAGAGATATGGGCGAATATGAGAGGTGAATGAGTGTGATGAATGTAAATGAACGGGTGTAGTCATTGTTACTATCTTAGTTCGACTTAGCTCAGAAGGTCTATTTACAGCGAGGGCAACTATGAAACCTACAGCTTTACGTGGAATCCGAACCACGTAGTATTGGTCTGATTTTCAGCCAACTGACAAGTCTGACACTCAGTTCTCTTCCCGTACACAACATCTGAAACCCTATAGTTAAACTATACCAAGATCCAAGCAGATTGAAGAAATTGTATTTGGTCAAACAGACTTCAAAATTTTAAATCATCTTTAACTGGCTATATCAAATTTATATATCAATTAAGCCAACCCCTATTGATGACGAACTTTGTGATTGGCTGAATAGGCTTTTTTCAAATTATCTACTTATACTAATACAGCCAACAACCTTTTTGTAAAATACTACTAAATTAATGCTTACGATTTTATGACGTCGAAAACTTGAGTAAAATAATTTAAGGATGCAGGGTAGCTCAATAGTACAGAATACGAAATTTTTTTCGTCATCTGGTAGGAAAATATGGATATTTTAATTTAAAGAATATCTACTTTCAAAGTCCTTGTTATCGGATAGTCCCGAGGTGCAAAAACCGATAGGACAATGCATCGAGAAAGTCATACAACTAGGAGACTACAGTCTCGTTCTACTTATATCTTCTGAACAAAGTTACATATCTGCCTATTTTCATTATGAACACTAACCATATAACAAATTTTCAACGAAGTTATATGGAAAAAAAGAAAAATGTTGTCCTAACCAACACATTTGTTTTTCTTAAAACATACTTCACTTGTATAAGTTTCACTTGCAAGATAACATTGACCTGTTAGGATGTGCTCAAGTTTTATTTAACGATGCCAACCGTTAGTACAGTTGAAGATTCGAACCTTGGACACTGCACTCTATATTCCGAAGCCTTAGACATTGAGCACGTCACCAGTAATTTATTCTACACTAGTTTACGCTTAATTCATGTTCTATAATGGACTATAAATATGTAATTTTACTTTGAGACTTTCTAATAAAACTCAAACGAAGAGATTAAAAAACATATATAATAAAGACCACTTCCTAGGTGATGACGTATTTCCACTAATCCATAGGGGGGACGAAGGGATGCAACGAAGGACCTCCATCGGGACTATAAATATGTAATTTTACTTTGAGACATTCTAATAAAACTCAAACGAAGAGAATAAAAATAGGTGATGACGTATTTCCACTAATCCATAGGGGGGACGAAGGGATGCAACGAAGGACCTCCATCGGGACTATAAATATGTAATTTTACTTTGAGACATTCTAATAAAACTCAAACGAAGAGAATAAAAAATATATATAATAAAGACCACTTCCTAGGTGATGTCGTATTTCCACTAATCCATAGGGGGGACGAAGCGATACAACGAAGGACCTCTACCGGATTCTGTTCTGCACCAAACACTTTATCTCTCCCCATCTCTTCCCTTCTTCCTGAACATCTCTTTCCACTGTCCTTCGCCACGTCTGCCTGGGTCATCCTCTCTTCCATTTTCCTTGCGGATTCCAGTCCAGCCCTTGTCTACTCATGGTGTTTACAGGTATACTAAGAGTGTTCACTATCCAACCTAACTTCCTTTTCTTTATCATCTCCCCAAAAGTATCTTGGTTACATACATGCCACAACTCAGCGATTGAAATAGTGTTAGATCAGTAAAAGTTTATAATTTTTCTTAAATATTTATTGATTTAAGGTTTGGCAATTTTACAGGTTTTTATTATTAAGATTTTACAAATTACATATATAAAATATATATTAAAATAAGTATTAAAAAATAATATGGAACATTTGTTTTCCGTTTTCCCACTTAAGTTACTTAGATCCTGAATAAATATGCATACACAGTCATAATTCATCTGTCAGCAGTATGCTGTGTTTCAGTTTACAATAGTCAGCATTCTGTAAGTAGCTTGGTTATATAATGTCACATTCCAGCTTCAAAACCACTGAACACTTTTGAGGCCCCATTTGTGTCTGATAACATATTAGACTATGTTTATTTTTTTACTGTTAAATGGTAGCTGACAAAAAAAACATCCAATATATTTAACTATAGTTTTTAAGACTCTATTAAAGGTCATATAGGTGTTATAATTTCATCCACTATACAAAATAAACATACACCATGTAAATCAGTACAAAATACTTCAGCTAAATAGCTATCTCATATCATAGATATGAATGATAAATGCTTCAGCCACTTGTACCTCTAAACTGTATAAAAAATAAATGGTTCTAAATAATTGGCACACACTTTCCCCCATATTAAGCACTAAAAAATCAAAACTTTTGAAAATTAATATACCAGTTTGATTCCCAAATATGATAATATGATATGTTACCAAAATTCAAAAACTAGCGAAGTTATAGATATGCGGTTTTTATTAAAATATTTTAAATTTTAATTTACATCTTTCTTGAAAATTTAATAAAAATCGTTAGAGTCGTATTTGAGAACATTCCATTTTTGCATGTTTTTGCTAAAAAAACTAAAATTTCAAAAAGGTAAAACATATATATAATTTTTCTGTATATATTGGCTAAATACACCTACATACCAAATTGAATAAAAACTGATCCATCCGTTTGGGCTCCAGAGAACTGCATATACAGAAAAACAGACGCACATAAGGACAGACACAAAAACATTTTTTTAACACTTTTTAGAGTTCAGGGGACCAAACAAATGGATTTGTAGACCAACTTGTGAAAAAGATATTTTTTTACGATCACAATACTTTCTGTAAGCAAACGCATATGGGAGAAAGTAAAATGAAATTTATAATATAGATTCCATTAGAGGTCTTCCTTTAATGTCTTGTTGGTCCATTAAAAACTGTCGAGTGATGTTTTAACACGTTTTTGACGACGTGACCCACCAGTAGGTCAAGCGGTCCTTCGTGATGGACCTGATGACCCACCTTAGGGTCATGGCGTTCATTCAAGATGCCCGTCATGACCCACCGGTGGGTCACGCTACAATAGTTTTTAAACGGCTTGGGGTTATTTGTAGCCTCAACTTAGTGTGTTTAAAAGTTGACTACATCCACTAGTAATACCGGGAGAACATAAAGGCATAATAGAAAACATTTTTACATATTTAATAAAGAAGGAACTTTGAATAAATAATAAGAGTAGATATGATGGGATAAACTATGTAAAATACTTAAAAGTAAAATAATTAACTAAAATAATATATTTTTAGACAGTTTTCAATAACATAAACAATGAAAAATATTAACAGCTGATCAACATACGAGTGTGGTTTTCACGTATAGTTGATTTACTGCGTGACCCTGCGGTAGGTCATGACGCACCGCAGTAATACGATATTTCAAATGCGCGTTGTGACCCACCAGTGGGTCATTAAAACAAGTAATAAAAACTATTTTAATAAATGTTTAGAAAATTATTTTTCACTCCCGGTGCAGCACAGTCTCTCGTTTAGTCATTTCAAGACTTCCTGGGCAAAGAACAAATTTACGTCCAGAGGTCATATTTTAAGATAACTTGAATGTCCTTAGTAAAATTCCACTAAATTCACGTCATCGTGAACCTGTTTTAAAACAAGTAAAAGGCAGTTTCTAATTTTTCAGAAGTGCCTTGGATTTTCTAAATAAACTAGTGATTTTCAACCTTATCTAGTGATTGGGTAAATTATTATTAGATCTTGGTTTATTTTGCTACAGTAAATTAAACACTACATATGATTCAACATTACCCGAAATAAAAATTTTTCCAAGATACTTGACACAGATTTTCTTGATAAAATAAATAGCAATTTAGTTAGGAATATTACTTAAATAAACATCACTACACAAGACTGGCTCATTAATCAGGACTTCCAAATGACCCTACTCAATCAGGATTCTGAGACAACTTAGTAGTTGAGAGGAAAGTTTACAGAACTCTCTCATTGTTACGGAGTTCAAATGTTTACAAAGTCTCCGGAACGACTTGAGATAAAGTTGAGCTGGGAGGTTAGTGGTTTTATGTGGTTTTATCTTGTTAAAAAGTTAATTTTACACAATTGTTTTCTTTATCGTGCTGCACAAACTAAATTAGAATATAAGTAATACATGGTCCTCTGAACATATGATTCATACAACGAATTTATCTGTCGTCTATTCAGTAAGGAGGATATATTTTCAGAAATAAACTAGGGGACACCCATGCATGCTTCGCGTGCCAGTTCTGACACATGCTGCCCCCGATACAAATCGGCCTCATAATGTGACTTCTGACTAGAAATAATAGTAGATTAACTGTATAACATAAGATCAAAATGTTACATTTAATTACAGTATGTCACTCACACTACTTGAGTTGCAAGCTGTTTATTAATATAAATAACCAATTGTATTACTTAGCCTATTTCAAATGTGTTCATTTCATTAGTTTTCACTTAACATCTGGATAGAAGATAAAACTGAATTCTATTGAAGATTACACTCTTAATGCATCATTAGAATAATGTCAAACATACAAAATAAACATGTTAATTTATTTTATAAACAGTTATTATTTATTCACATTCTAAAATTAACCCAATCTTATCCTTATGTAACAAATTTTTAGGGGTGGTTTATAGCTCTTAGGACTATTTTATCAAGATGGAAATACTTTATTTGTCCTGTTTAAGGCCTAAAGAAACAGTGTACAAAATGTCAGCTCTCTACCTACATGGAAAGTTGGAGAATTAGTGATAAGTGAGTGAGGGTTTGCCTTTTATATATAGAGACAACATTGTTAGTTTACAATTGTAAGTTTACAATATTGTAAAATAAAACTATGCATGATAAATTCGCCCATTCACTGGCCAGAAGGTACCTCAGAACAGTTATACAAGTTTTCTTTTCTTCTTTTTTGTTATTTTTAAACCTCACTCACTGGCTTACATGGGCTTGTTTGTGAAAATTATACATCAAGTGAAGTACCGTGATGTCCGTGATGTTCGGAGTTCTGACATTGGATTTTGATTCCATATTCTAGAGTCTTCGCCACTAGCCTCCAAACTGGCACTAAAATGTGCCTAAGCGTGTAGCTCTAAGAGCGAAAAGGGAAAAAGTAGAACATTGCTCTTAGGTTTTACTTAACTTTTGGGGCAAATGATGGCCTCTGTTGGGAATGGCAACTATTTATAACATATCGATGTATAGAACTATCGATATATCGCAAACTAAATATCGATCTAACGATATAATCGAATGAAAACTATCGATATAGCGATTACCCAAAATTCACTGAAGTTTTGCTATTACTATTTAGAAAAGCCTACAAAATGTAAAACGTAAATGCATTTATCTACATGAAACAAGTTGTGGTCTGTGGTGTTGAATGAAAAAAAAAATTAAACCTTTAATTATTATGTTAGTTATAAAATAATATTGTAATATCATTGTTATTATTATTTTTGTTTTTCACTCTTAACCCTACTGGTGTCGGTCTATTTGTTCTTTGGTTTCAGGTGATTTTTGCTAGTACTGCAAGGGTTTATGTTAAAATATATAAAAAATACTTAATTTACAGTAAATATGTTGTGTTATATATCATTTTTCAAGCAAAAGATGAGGAATATAGAACAACATAAAAAAAAACTTACACACAGATATTTCATAAAAAATTAACAAAAATTAAAAATAAATATTTTTTGTCTGCCAGATAACATTCTTCTATATTATCAAAATAAAACATCTGAAATAGCCAAGTAATTCTAAATTTTATTGTGAACAGAAAAATATATATTGTTATGGGTATTATTTTATTGTATCATATATGTTTTTTTATAAATATGTGAACTACCATGTCACAGCGATTGTTGCTAGGCAACATAATAGTACAACAAATACAATAACTAATATAAAAGTTGCAAAAATTACCTGAAACTGTAGTATTGAAGTTGAAGACACCCATATTAACCTGATTGTTGGTGAGCACAGTACATAACATTTGAAAAAAAATGAAAACACTTATATACAAATAACTATATACATATTTACACTTGAAGTATGTCCCTTCACTCAGACTCATCTCCTTCTTGGGTACTGGACCTCTTCACTCCTCTAAGAGGCCTTCTAAAGTGTTGCAATTTAGAAAAACATTTAGGGTGTACACCACAATTGCAACCTATGCACCACCACGTACTTTTCTTTCCACATACTGGACATACTCTTGCCTGGCGACCGGGTAGATGGGACAGATTGTGCAAATCTTCTGTTACAACAGCCTGTGGAGCTGGTACTGGATCTATATTTTTTACTAGATTCATTGCAAGTTCCTTCATGTAGCGTTTCCGGCTCAATGGTTTGTCAGTGTTGTTCTGGTACAAAATGTACGAATCAAAAAGTGCCATGTCTAATAAATTGAAAAATATTTTTTTTCGAGTACCTCACAGAAGCTCTTGAACAAGTGTGGTGGTATATGGACTTGTCCTTCATGTCTACACCCCCCATGTAGAGGTTGTACTTATGAATTAGTGAGGGTTTGTAGGTAACAGCTCCACTTTTGCTTCTTATATCTTTATCTTCCGCATGACACCCAGTCGTAATAAGATAAACAGGTTTTCTAGATTTTGTTTGTTTGTAGCCGACTAACAGTACAGGTCCTTTTCTATAGTAAATGCTCTCTCTAATGCCTAATTTAGCCTGTACCACATTTTTAGAAAGATCCTTTGTATTCTTGTTTACGGTTCTAGTAAGAAATGTCAAGCGATCATACAATTTTTGGGCCAGAGGCAACTTCGTGTAGAAGTTGTCTGTAAATAAATGATAATATTTGTCAAACAGGTTTGTTTGTTCCATTAATTCAACAACTACCTTTTCTGTAAAGGGCCTGTCACCACCTTCAAGGAAATCCTTACCACTGTAGAGAGCAGTATGCAGGATATAGCCAGTCTTGCTATCGCAGATTTCAAACTTTTTAATTCCAAATCTGGCGTGGCGCTTATTTGGCATGTACTGAATAAATGCCACTCTGTTTTTCATACCTATCATACTCTCATCAATTGAGAGGTTGTGATAGGGTATGAAGTAGGTTTTGAATGCAGCATTCATAGCATCCATAAATTTCCTAATCTTGTGCCAAGGGTCATAATTAGGTTCTCCTCTTCGTACAGGTTCAGTTGAGCTGAGGTGAAAAACAGATGATAATAATAAAAATCTATTACAAGACATGACTTTGGGAATCCATGGAATTACATCACAGTCAAGTGTGGACCAATAATCTTGTACTTTAGATCGATAGGTCAAACCCATATTTATAATAAGTCCAATGAAACGTCGCATTTCAGATACGCTTGTATCGACCCATTCTGTAATCCTAGATTCACGCTTCAAATCACCAGATGTTCTTCTATTTAGGAGTGTCCTTTGAGCATAGGCATTTGTTTCTTTTACAAGCAATTGCCAAATAGCTGTGGTGAAAAACAAAGAAAAGTAAGAGAGGGGCTCACTGTTTCTAGGAGGACAATTTTTTATGCCTGGGTTACGGACACGAAATCTTTCCTCAGAATTGATTTCCCTTTCTGGGGGATATATTCTTACCCAAGCTGGTTGAACAGGCCTTTGAGTAATAGGCCTAGGCCTAGGTGGTGAACTATCAGGGGAAGTAGGCCTACTATCATCATTAGGCCTAGGGCTACTAGGACTATCAGGATTAGTGACATAACTAAGACTAGGTACACTAGGCCCACCTGTAACATTGTCTTCCCGGTCACTTTCCTCCAATTCTGAAGGATCAGGATTGTAATCAGAACCTGATGAGTAGTCCATCAAATCATTACTTTGAATGGAATCAACACATGAAATGTCAGAACCAATAGACAGTTCATCATCACAAACATTTGTTGTTTGAAGTTCATCTTCAGTCTCAGGAAAATCACTAATATCTTCCTCTAATATGTCCCTAATGTCACTAGACCAACAAGGATCACCCATTTCACAGTTCACTATAAATATTCACAGTAAACATAAACTATTATAAAACAATAAAGAAAACACAAATCAAAATATCAACACTAAATAAACTCGGCAAAACAAATGTTGTTTACAGCGCATACAACCAAGAGCAGACGCTAAGGGAACTGAATGAGTCGTAAGAAAAACTAAATTTAATTTACCGTTAGAGACAGACTTGGAGCAAAGCAAAGGCATCAAAACGTTCATTGGGAAGTTCTCTTTCCATTAGTATAACTTTAAACGTCGTTGTTGCAGCTTTTGGTCTGTTAGCAGCCAATATATAAAAGCTTGACACATCGTCGATATTTTCGACGATGACACTCAGTGAAATCGGAGATCGTCGATAATATCGACGATCGACACCAGTAGGGTTAAAACTGCCACTAGGCTTTTTAGAAACACTCAAATTCTACCTACTGTTCTAAATGTAACTATGTTTTAATGCATTAACCTCACGTAAAAAACTAAATAAAGTTACTTTTTTATTTAATGCATGTATTGTATGCATAAGAGGCAATTTCAATGTTTGATTTGAAACATTATGATTTTGGGGAGAGAGAATAACGTCAATATTTAGTGATATGATATATCAGACCAATATATCGATATGGTCAATAATATCTAAAGAAAATTTAGATATTAATATATCGAATTATCGAAACAGATTTCTCGATATTTACAAATTATAGATATATCGTTGATATCCATAGTCTCTGTATGACAGTACAAAGAGAAAATAAGAGAAAAATGGAGAAAAAGAAAATATAAATGTACCATAACTTTCATAGTATTACACTACTCATGGTTGTCTAGATTTTATACTTAATATAAAAATAAACTTAAATTATATAAAATTATACTATAAAGTAAATTTTTTAGATAATGTTGAGAGACACGAGTGGCTAATGCGTTGGTCGCTCTTATCTGACCGTTTGTACCAATGCAGGTGTTCAACTACACAACTGAGCCGTACTTTGTAGAATGAAGTATTTTTATTTTATATAGTGAATGAAGCACTAACACCTATACGACCTTTTAAGGTTTTAGAGCTTAAAAAACATCACTGATCATATGTTGCGTTTAGAAGAAAATACTCCCCTAGCGAATTAAAAAAAAGTTGAAAAAATACGTGGGTGGGTGGACAGCCACCCTAAGGAACATAAAGAACTTAAACATTGTAAGGCACGTGACCGAGCTGAGTCTAAGGGAGTTAATAGGAACACCTCAAGACCCTTCGGTTTTCGTCTATACAGTATATTGACGTCATTGTTGAAATTTCGTGATTTTTAAATTGTTTTTATTTTAATGTTTAAAAATTAGTACTTATACTCATTTAGTTTCTTAAATAGCTAGAGCTATATTTTTTATTTGTAAAAAAACTGTTTGCAAGTAAAAAATAATTACAATCAAAAAGTATTCGCTGTTTTAAAAGGTATAAATAACGAATACTTTAGCTATCTTCACTAAACCCAATACAATTCTTTTTAACTGTAAATATCAGGTGTAAACACAGTAAACCATTTCTCTATGCTAAAAGGACAGATTTGTAAACAAAAATTAATTTAGTATTTGAACTGTAAAATGGTACTTTATGCAAATATTAACAAATTTTTAACATATAGACTGATTAATATACTTATATTTGTTTATAAAAATAAAAACGTTTACTTTTAATGTATTTGGTGTTTTAACATATTTAAAATTCGTAAGTTTTAAATATATATATGTTTACATTATAAGATATTAAGATATAAATGATACTTTATATACCTTAAAATGTATTAATTTAGCTTACAGGCGTGTTCATTATAAATGATAATAATATATATAGCTAAATTTTGTTAACTGTTGTAAAAAAAAAATAAATCAGAGACAGTATTAATAGTTCTTAAATAATAATTTTGCATTCAAAGTTTTTGTTAAAATATATTTGTGTTTAAGGCATAAATATTAATTAAAATACACTTTAAAAACCGAAATGTGTTTGTAAAAGACATTTACAGACGTCTAAATGTTATTTGTATCTGATAAACCTAAACATGCAGTTTAATACATAAGACGTATAGCGGGAGGTAAAACCTGATGCGTCTTCCATTTCCTTTCACAAATAATAAGGTAGCTTGGAGTACCACTGGAGGCCGGTTTACAGTCGCAATGTAATTGTAAAAGACGTCTATAGACGTCTCCATGTTATTTATATCTGACAAACCTAAACATCCAGTTTAATACATAAGACGTATAGCGGGAGGTAAAACCTGATGCTTCTTCCATTTCCTTTCAGAAATAGTAAGGTAGCTTGGAGTACCACTGGAGGCCGGTTTACAGTCGCAATGTAATTGTAAAAGACGTCTATAGACGTCTCCATGTTGTTTATATCTGACAAACCTAAACATCCAGTTTAATACATAAGACGTATAGAGGGAGGTAAAACCTGATGCGTCTTCCATTTCCTTTCAGAAATAGTAAGGTAGCTTGGAGTACCGCTGGAGGCCGGTTTACAGTCGAAATGTGTTTGTAAAAGACGTCTATAGACGTCTCCATGTTGTTTATATCTGACAAACCTAAACATCCAGTTTAATACATAAGACGTATAGAGGGAGGTAAAACCTGCTGTGTCTTCCACTTCCTTTCACAAATAGTAAGGTAGCTTGGAGTACCGCTGGAGGCCGGTTTACAGTCGAAATGTACTTATATAACTTATCTTTGTACTGGTAAAATTAATGAGTAGTACCAGTGATATCTTTCGAACGTTTTTTAATTAAAAGTATATAAAATAATTACAAAAATGTTTAATTGTGTAAGATAACTAGTATGAAAAACAAAGATTCAGAAATACAAAAATAAATAACAGTTCTTTCCCAATCAGAGTGATCATAAAGTTCGAAAATGATCAGCTGATAATCTGAAGCTGTTCATTAAACACTCTTAGGAAATTACACATTGTAGAGAATTTTATGTACAGGGTGGAAAAACATGGAAACGCTTTGACAACGTTATTTTTTTTCTATAGATAATTTTATAGTTTTATTTTTTTTAGTAATTGTGTTACATACAGTATTATTTTATCAGAATAATTTACTTGAAACCGTTAAATAGCGGATAATTAATTTATTCAAATTAAATTTTTAAAATTCTTAAAATTCAAGTGTATACTACTCTGTAAAAGATAAACTTTTAGAAGTCCGGTTTGCGGCAGTTAATTTCTCTTGAATACACCTCTATTTTGATACTAAACTCGACCTAGGTTTACAATTAAGATTTTCACTCAACTCCTCGTGGGCCGTCCCCCTGAAACGATGAAATGTTGCTAATGGCGTCAAAAAGTACGTTCTTTATACCCATGATCATATACAAAATTTCACTTTTACAAGTGAAGTCATAACAAATTTAAAAGAGCGTTTTCATATTTCTTCCACCCTGTATAACTCCCCACGCCTGCATATTAAAATGTATAACTGGATGTAAAATTACATTTAAATAATATTTCAATATACAATTAAGAACATACCTCTAGTTAATTGCAAATGGGGACTCTAAGTTAGTTTTTGAGAAATGACAAAGATATTTCGAAGGACATAGAGTATTTAGTAAGATAGGTTTCAAATGCATTTAATTTCAAATATGATCCATTATTTATTAAGGTAATTCTAAGTTTAAACGAGAATATTTCACTTTGGAGAAAGTGATTTTTTATAGCTCAATTAATGATTTTATATATTTAAAATTTGTTTTAATGATGTCATTATCGTATATAATATTTTATTTTTTCTAAATCACGCAATTCTGATTAATAAATTTTAAGTAAGTCGTTCTATTGAACAATAAACTACGTTTGATGATATTGAATGATAAATCAAATATACCTGATACGGAATTCAAGTTCTCTTAACTATTATTGGATCAGTACAAATATATACATAAACAATAATAGGCTACATTTATAGTGAATAAGTTACTATATAAATGTCTTGTGTGTATAACATGTATTTATATATAGAGCTTACTTTTATGAAATAAAAAAACTCCTCAAGTTAAAATTTTACATGATATCATAAACAGTATCATTTTGAAGATGAAATTAAGTAATTGCTTAAACCTATCACCATGATTTTATTTTGTTTCCATTATAGGTTGTGATTAATAGTCTGTATAATTAATGTAGTTTATACAACATTTCTAAACAAAAACATTATACACTGATTAATGATCGGCCATGTAAAAAACCGCTTAGTATCCAACACTTATTACAAGTACGTCACAGTTACCTGAATCAGAAGGTCAGACTTCAGCTGACAAAATTAGGATACCTAAATAATAAACTAGAGAAAAGATTCGTTGAATCAATAAAATTAATAAAACCTGATAAGCGTTTCTCATGGAGTAATCTTTTACTTGTTGTATTGGGACGTGGATATTTATTCTTAAATTAGTAGGTATCTAGCCATAAATTGTCAATATTAATGAATATTGACTTTTATGTAAGGTACTGGTATATGTGTAAATAAGTAATATGAACAAAAAAAACAATAACATACTAAATTAAGATAGAGATTCCAATACATCTTACGATATTCTTTACTCTGAATCTTTCATGCTCTAGTGTTCCACGTAATGTACTAATAAAAGAAAATTGTATTTAAAAAAAAGTACATTTTAAAATTAATTGTTTGTTCTTTAATAAATAAATTATAGTGTCTTTTATTTGCAGATAAAATGTAGTGAGTTCTTATTCCGTTCGTAAAACAGATGTCAAGTACTTAGTACGTACAAAACAATGTAAAGTTGAATTATTTACGTAATATTATTATTTAATTAGCGTGCGCATGATTTGTTATTGTGTACAGCACACCTGTTCTATCTAATTTTATTATGATTCTCATATAACGCTAGAGATGGTCTGTTCAGAACATTTAGATATTATGAGACACCTACTCAGCTTTTGCATATTTTAAGTCAAAATTGAATGCTACATGAGTGTAGATGACCATTGTAGTCTTATTACTGACTAAAGTCAATGGTCCTTAGAGACCATGGTTTATTATTAATAACAAAATAACAAAAGACAACAAACTAAGGGACCTACATTCGTTACGTGGAATCCGAACGTAATGTTTGTCTGATTTTTCAGATACTCACAAGCCTAAAACTCAGTTTCACCCTTCGCGAAATCCAGACACTATCTACTACCCAACATGGACACTATAATAGTGTCCACCTCGATAGCAACTCATGAGCAGACGCAATGCTGGTATTAACTGCGTTCGTCCGGGCGTCCAGTTTAGCGCTCTAAGGAGTTTAGTTCTAGGTTTAATCGCAGCTGCTGCGAAGATTAGTACAGATCCTGACTCTCTAACGAACAAGCAATTTATTCCCCCCCTTTCTTCCCCTCATTACCCCTGCCTGCCCCGCCCCGAAAATTTTACAGATGGGCATAACTCCCACTTTTATGGGAACTCTAGCAATTAATTATATACATATATATATATATATATATATATATATATATATATATATATATATATATATATATATATATATATATATATATATATATAAAAGTAGATTAATCTACATTTATTATTCTAATTAATAAATCTAGATTAATCTAGATATTAATATAGATTTATTAATTAGATTAATAAATAATTAATAAAACTAATTATTAATCTACCTTTGTAGCTTTAGATAACTGTAGAAATTTAAACTCAAAATTTGAACAATTATCATTTATACAAAAATAATTTAAACACCTATAAAATTTTTTTAGATTTACTATAAATGAAGTTGATTAGTACCTTTTGTCCACTATATTCTCAAAATGTTGATAAGTCACACGGTTTGTTCATAAGTTATGCACCAAAAAGGCCAAATTAGTCACTTTTGGGCACCGACATCTCCATAAAGACATTTTTTTAGATTTTTCCCGTAACTAACTTATTACTTACATGGATACTAAAAATGTTTTAAAAAAACTTACAATAATAATGTTTGATCGCACACCCTTAAGATACTGAGCCTTTAATCTCGACAAAACTTCCTCCCCAAGATATTGGGTCATAGTAATGAGCCACTAGTGCCGAATTTATTGATTGGATTCTAGTATTGCCTCTAATAATTAAGCATTAAACAGTTATGAATGGCCTTGAAGTACTATCCCCATAAAAATGTGGTTAACTAGTTTACCAAGTATCAGAAGATTGAAGGAAGATACGTGATTCAGAAGGACAGAGTTTTGCCATCTAAAGAAAGTAGATCGATGTCCTGCCAGCCCAGGCTGCAGCTCAGCTGCTGTTATTTATCTCTGTAGTTAGAGACTCCCAGAGCTCTGTGATACTTCACTTTCTTTTCGAACAATACTTGTTTGAGTAAAAGCTATTTGTAATAAATACATTTAGCCTCTAGGAGATAGCACATGAGGTTTTTTCGTTAGCTATGTCGTCTCAATCTTGCGAAACATTTTTATTTCGTAAATTATGACATTTTAGAATCTTTATATCGTCTTTTTTTACTACGACCAGCAACATCGATTAACACATTGAAATATTTTAATATTTAAAAAAAAAATAGTAGTTTTCACATTAGGAGGAAAAGTGGTACTTTTCGCTGCGCTATTGTGTTTTTAAAAACGATTAAGCACCAAAAAGCCACTTTTCTTTCGAGTTTTGACAACTGTTTAACAACTGTTTTTACTATACGGAATGATTATTACACTTTTAATAGTTATAGTTTTTTATGACATTTTTTGTGAGGTTAAATTATACAACATAAATTACAATGTTTATACATCCGTTATTTACAAACATTATGTTTCCAATACTGAGTGACAAGCAACGCTCTAATACAGTGATATTTTTTTAATATTTATTTTAGTTAAAACATACACGAAAACAAAAACAATATTTCATATCAACTACTGTATATTCAATCTAAATATAGATTTTACATATGGACGTTGATATTTATTTTACAATTAATTAGTATTTTTATTTACATTTATGACTATTTGGCAAGTCAATTTGAAGAACAAATAAATTTTCATTTATTTTTTTTGATTTGCAACGATTATGGTATGTTAAACTATCTAATTAGAATAAAGTAAACACAACTGAATGGAACGATAACAATGTTTGTTGAGGTTAGTGCACCAACAAGTAAAACAGCTGACTTTTTAGTACTACTACTAAAAAGTGTGGTTTTACGGTCTGTTTAGAGGAAAAAACAGCTGTATTTCGTAAAGTATGGTAAAAACGTATCTTTTGTAAAATAATACTCAACATTGTTGAACAGGAATTCGCAGTTTTTTATTGATACATTTCCATAGTTACTATGGAAAATGTACAAAGTGCTTTTATCTTCCAATTATATATTTTTATTGTTCTCCTAATCTTACAGTTCATCCCAATAAACATTTACAATGCGAACATATGATTAATTAGCATTAATAATTTAAGATCTTCAACACTGATATGTTTAATATTTCTATAAACAATCATTTACTTGGCTCAGTGGCTAACACTTGAGACATTTATGGGCGATGTTGGAGGTTCAAATCCCCCAAGTTAGTTTATGGTCAGTACTTCACTCTTTGAATTAAGTTCACGTTCAGGGCTATAGGATCACGTGGACAGGCGAGTAAAGTAAACAAAACTAACGAATTGAAAATAGCATGAATCTAAAACGAATTAAAAATCCTCGATCGTGAATTCACGTTTGTTGCAAATCATGCACCATCAATAATTGAGTATAGGAAAAAACGTATTTGAGTAAATGCTGTTCATAAACTTCAGTCTTTCGTATAAGAATAACACGAAATAACGTCGAATTCCATTTAGAAAATTGAATAATAAGGACACACAAATTGCATATCAAACTGTATCTAGAAACCTAAACTAGAAAGAAGCAGACGTGACACTCTTAAATTAATTTTGTGTTACTTTTCATACTAAGCTTTAATTACACCTTTTAGTTTACAATTTAAGTTTGTCTGCCTAAGAAAGACTAGACTGCGCATGACCGAACTAGTTTAAGCTTGTTTGTTTTCCGCTTCAAGTGGATCTGGCAGTCCAAGCTTGAAATGTGCTTGACAGCTCTTACCAAAGCGTAATTGTATTTCATACTAAGCTTTAATTACATCTTTTAGTTTACAATTGAAGTTTATCTGTCAGATAAAGACTAGAGCATGAATGACCGAACTAGTTTAGGTCTATTTAAATTACGATTCAAGGCAGTCCAAGCTTGAAGTGTGTTTGACAAACCGATACCCAAAGGGGAAATATATTAAGCTTAAATCGTGTATGTTCGTTTAAGTTTGAAGTTGTCATTTTATAATCATGACTAATCAGTTATAAAAAGAAAAAATGGGGCCCCAAAAGTGATTTTGTACTTGAATGTGACACATCGTAACCAAGCTACTTAAACGGAATGCTGAGTACCGCAAACTCCTGCTGTTGCTGAGAAAATAAATTCTACTGCCAGATATATCCTCAGCATAAGTCATGTATTAATGATTTAAGGGTAAAATTTGTATACGTAACCATGGAAATAATACATGGTTATTATTAAATGGATACTAATTCAGTTAAATATTTCAGATATGTAATTTTTAAACGTTTCAAAATCAACGAAGTTAACCTCAAACAAAACGAACTTAATACATGATAAAGTTCTATCTTCATGGTTAGTAGCACATATATATATATATATATATATATATATATATATATATCGATGGTATATTTTAAAACGATTTTACTATATTTTTTAATTTATTCTGCAGTTAAAGCTCATGGTAAATAGTGAAATTAGGAATTTGGGTGTATTTATTTTCTTACGAAATTTTCCTTTACTTAGTCAGTGGTCTGTATTTTATATCTCCTTAAATAATTAATTAGAATTATATTAAATTTATCAAAGTAAAGTTAAGTATTCATGGTTCATAAATCCTAGAATAAGAAACAAGTTTAAATTTATGATACATTAGTATCGATACTTAGAAATGAAGTCTGTTTTTCCTAAAACGTGATTGTGCTACGTCATTTACCCATTTATTATTAATTATTAATACGCCCATCATCAAGATATGGATGAACATGGATTTCGAATGAGTGTTATGAGTAAATTAATGATTTACGAGTAAGTTGAAGATAAAGTTGGTTTTTTTCCCATAAAATGTCGTCCGAACATTCTGTTGTGTTTAGTGATCACAATGAAAACACGCAGATATGAAACTTCAGAAGAGATAAGTAGAGGGAGACTGTAGTAGTCTCCTGGTTGTATGACTTCCCCGATGCATTATCCTATCAGTTACCTCTGGACTAACAGTTATCCGATAACACGGACTTTGAAAGTAGATATTTCTTGGAATTAAAATGTTTGTTTTCTCCTATCATAAATTTCTAAATAATATTTTACTGTATTTCTTATCGTAATTTATAAATCTTTCCTTCAGATAAAATGAAATATTCAGTAGATATTTCTTGGAATTAAAATGTTTGTTTTCTCCTATCATAAATTTCTAAATAATATTTTACTGTATTTCTTATCGTAATTTATAAATCTTTCCTTCAGATAAAATGAAATATTCAGGAGATAGAGTTTTAAGTGAAATATAATGGTAAACATTCCTATAGAAATAAAAATCAGTCCTCATGTACATCTTTAATACAAAGATATTTCGTTAAAAAAGACGCTCGTTAGGTTTATAGAATATTAAAATTGGAAGGTGATGGACGATTCAAAATATTTACATTTCCAAATGTTCCTAGAGTTTAGAATTCCTATCAAATGTACCTTCTTACAGTTAAATGTTAGTATGTTATTTTTAAATCCGAAGATTTTGAGGCACTGAGAAAGCAAACATAATAAAATATCAAGATAATAAAGAAGGGTTTCTTTTTAAAACATGGAAGAAGTGACAGAATCATGCTTAACTTCCCTTTTGTATTCGTAAAGCCTTCAATCTCTGATTAGAAAAATTAATACAATCTAACATGAAATTTAGACGTAAGCCCTATAAACATTTGTTTATTTATCTTGATACTGAAAGGAAAACACATAACAAACGGGTGTTTAAAATTTCAAAGCAATAATAGTAAAAAACATACAACATGACAATGGAACCAGATATACATTTCGTAACAGCACCCAATCTTTAATGAAACCGTATCATATACCTGAATGTATTGTAAAAACCATATAAGAAAAGAACCTAGTTAAAATTAATTATAGTTTCTAGATGACTCTCATGCAGTTCTGTTCCCATCAAATAAAATAAAGAAGTTTGGGTTTATTTAATAGAGAGTTCAAAACAATATACCTTAAATTTGGTGTCTGAATACATATAACAACATTCCTATATAATAATTACTGATTGTATTTTCGTAATATATTTATGGCATTGCAATTTATAAATCTTGTAAAGATATAACATGTTATTAAGCTTGAGTTCAATTAACTTGTAACTAAAGCAATGATTGACAGCACCAGTAATTAGGAGTTGTTGTTCTTCCAACACGTGCTGTTTTCTTTGGTTCCTTAGCAAGAATTTATTATACTGTATACTAATTACACCAGTTCCCATAAATAACATTTCACTCACCCTAGACCGACAGATATTTACAATTAATATAAATAACAAATAATTGTTATCCTCAACAGTTGTAACAACAGCGTAACGCTTTTACGCGTGAATTATTTACGAATATAAAATAAGCATTGTGTTAACACGTTCTTTATTTATTGACTAGTGATAGCTGTTATCACTGCTCTGCTATCTAATATCCTTATTATATCATATTTGTGTTTCATCACACACTGGGTGACGGGCGTGTATAGAGTCCATACACTATTCGTACTATAGACCCAACACGTCGAAACCTCAACGTGTTATGAAAGTCATATTTGACCACTACAAATACTCAACAAACATATTGTTGTACTGGACTGCTAATAGTTACGGACATTTCTCTTGTTCTGTCGTTTTATGACGTACATTGTGATGATATAGCGTACGTGGGAGAAAAACTGTTTTTTTCAAAAAGTATATTAAAAAAACTTTAACTTGATACGAGTAATATTTTTCCTAATAACAAAGCAACATGTGTAATACAGTTGCGCAATAGTTTTTACTGTTTATTCCAGGGTTCACTAAAAATATTAAATATGAAGAATATAATATATTAACAATTCTATAGGGTGGTTTTAAAAAATATTATTTATAAAACAGTTTGGATCTTTTCCGTTAATTCATTACCACTACTTTTCCGTTTCTTCACTACCATTTTTTATCGCAATCGCAGTTAGGTTAGGTTAGGTAGCTACTTAATTTGATCATAAACTGGTTAATCCAATGATTGACTTAACACCGATTGCACTCTCCGTATGAAAGTTCTTGGAAAGCGATAAGAAAAGGCCAACGATATCGGATTTACTGTCGTAGTGATATTTTAATAATTTGTAATGTTTGACGTTCACCTATATTGTATATTAAATAAATAATAATAAACGAAGTATATACTGCCCATTCTTCATATATTCATAAATGTTACACGTAAATATGGTGTTTTTAATTTTTTAATCACTACTACAGTTATGTTTTAGCTACGAATATGTTCAAAATATTACGTCCAATGACGTGACGATATTAGTCATCCGTAACCATAGCAATGCCTTAACCCCTTGAATAGCTGTGATATTTCAATTCTTTACCTGCACCTTTATGACGACCTACTTGTTTTAATATGAGTTTATTTAATTGTATATTTGTTATACAAATAAAAATTTGATGATAGCAGCTTGTTATATTGTTGTACACGATATCGTTCATTTTAATTTTTTTTTCTTTTTATTATTTAGCTAAAGCGATCTCTTTGAAGAGTTGTGATGTTTTCTCTTGGCAACACCTCGACTCAAAGATTTACTTTAAAGCTCCATTAAGCACACTCATATCATGCTGGAACATTTATTACATCAAGTATAAACCAACAAATAAACATTTAGTTTGTACGATAGTTCTATATTTATTTTGGTTTTTAATGAGATTATAAAAGGAGTCATTTATACTATCCCATAAATAATGTAATTTATATTACTAATACACATAACTACATATATATATATATATATATATATATATATATATATATATATATATATATATATATATATATATATATATATACATATAGGCGATCCATGTACATATATTTCATCCTAATCAGTTATGTTTTACAATAATTAATATTAAAGTGCTTAGATATTAAAGTACTTTGCTGACTGTTCAAATTATTTAAAGATATTCATTTTAATAATTTCAATAATTTTTCTTGCCTTCAGTTTTTGTTTTTATTTGTTTTGTTATTATCTGTGGTGTTTTCATTATGTACATAGGCCTATTTGTTATAGATACATTTCACTTTTTTTCAATCTAAAAGTCATATTTTATACGTTGTAACCATCTTGTTGCCACAGTAGAATGTAAGTTCAACTATTTGAAATGGTGTAACCGTAAAAAATATAATTAATAAACAACTCATGTCCTTCAAAGTGTACTGAAAACTATATTAAATTAGTCTGGATTGTTACTCACCACAAACCAGCTGAATCAGCATTTTACGGTGACCTTGTAGTTAGGTGGAACTTAAACACAACTCTCTCAATGCAGCGATGCTTTAATTGTTTACAAAGTTTCTGAAGCAACTTGAGGTAAAATGTAAAGTCATGTACTTCACTGTAACTTTTGTCAATTTACTAAACAGATCTTGTTTTTTAATATAATGTATTCCTTAGTATTATAAAATAAATGTTCAATATTACTATAGTCATGAAATTGGTTTAATCTTAAAGTGGTTGGTTATTTTAAACAATCCTTGTGATGAGTAAGACAAAAGTTGTTGGACATTTTCCATCATTACGTGAAAATTACCAATAATGACGTTTCGATTTGGTAAAACCAAAATCTTTTTCAAATGGTAAAAACTAAATTACATCTACCCAAACATGTTATAAAACTGCGTTCTTAAACTAATAAACTCATCTACATTAATAATTATCTACATTTTAACCTAGATCATAGAATGGGGTAGTCTACAACAAAATTAACTTCTGTTGTACCCCATTCTATGATCTAGGTTAAAATGTAGATAATTATTAATGTAGATAAGTTTATTAGTTTAAGAACGTAGTTTTAAACTAATAAGATGTTTGTTTTATAACATGTTTGTGTACATGTAACTTAGTTTTTAGCACTTGAAAAAGATTTGTGTTTTACCAAATCGAAACGTCGTGATTGGTAATGATGGCAAATGTCCAACAACCTTTGTCTTCCTCATCTGATACTCCATCATTAACAAATTTAAAAAATCCTTATGAGTTCAGTATTTTAGTTTAGTTTGTTTAGGGCAAATGAGAGCTCTGAGGCCAGTCCTAGCACGTCAACATTGGGTTTATTGTGCCCCCTATTATCTACTAGAACGGGTACGGGCATTGGCTTTGTCGTAAAACTATTTTCATATGCTATGGTGACAATTTCTCGCTAGGGTAAGTATTCAAGTAAAAAATCTTGAAAAAACTATTACTTAGAATAATATTACCGACACTACGCATGTCATATTTAAACACATTTAAGTACTGTGAACAATGAATTTTCATAAAACACTATTAACATCATTTACTATTAAAAATATATTGTGCGTCTTTTTTTCTCTGGTTAATCTTTATTTTGAACTGCAGTATTGACTTCCTTATTGGGTTTTTTTCAAAGTTTATGTAGATAGTTAATTTAAGTAAAATTATATTATTAGAATGAGCCTGTTTTAGTAATAAAATTCATTGAAATTAATTATATTTCAAATTCAATTTTTTACAAATTGAACTACTTCAAAAGTATTTTTCGTTCTTAAAAATTATATCATCATCAACTATTGTTATAAACTGTATACTCTTTGAGGAAATGATTGTGTTGAATAAAATATCAGTAAATATGGAAAATAGATTCCACATTATAGTCTACCACTTCATATAAATTTGTTTGCTTATATAGTGGTTATTAATTATTTGGAATTAATAATTAATTCCTTAATTAATAAGGAGGAGAATACGTTTATGATTTTGTTTTAATTGCACCTTATATGAGCTTACTAGCTTTGTCAGCTGAATTTAGTGAAAATAACGACAAAATTATTGTTTTTATAATATTTTATTGGGTTTATGTTTGCTTATCTTCTGTTAGTTGTTATTTTGATCACAATTTGAAATATTACTAGGCATTTTGAAATTGTTTTTGTTATTAATTTATACGCCTCTTCATGATATAATGTCGGTTTTTTTTATTTGTTTTTTAATCAATATTATTCGTTTTTTGCTATGGGGTCTTAGAATTTTTTAATATTTATTTATAATTATTTGTAAAAGAATTAAACTGTTTATTATCACTAATTGTACTACTCAAAGTGCTCTATTTTCTGATAGAGTAATTCCTTAGAGATGCAGTTTGTTGCATTCAATTCAGTTCGATTTACCCTTTAAATTGATATATCACAAGGTATAGGCTTCTATTAAGAATACAGACGATACCCTCGACAGGACGTCTGCCGTTAGTGTGAAATTATTAAACAACGTTCCAAAAAGTAGGTGCCTAGTAGCTATTAAGATTGTGAAATGTTCTAAATTTATTTCGATTAATTAAAATAATTTTTGGATGTTTCCAGACATAATAAACACCCTGTACGTCCTTAGGCATATACATCGTGAAACATATTCCTTAGGAAATTGCTTTTTTAACTACTATATCGTAAACATTTTCAAATGTCTATAATTATGATACGTAAAAGGAAATGCACAACAATGTATTTAAAACAATAAATATTTTATATTTAATTTGTTATTATTCCTTTACGTCACATTTTTGTAAATTATATATACAATTACAGATCTATACAAATGTACACTCAACAGTCAGAAAACAATAGAGTTCACAAATATATGACACATTCGTTATACAAAATTATAACAGTTGTAATAAATAATTTGTTTGAACAAAAATATTGTTTATGTACAATCACTTGTATCCATCGAAAAGACAAACACTCTCAATATTAAAAACAATTCCTTGCTGCAGTAAAACTGATACAATAGGGAATAGAATATTTAATTAGAATAATTGGATCTTAATTAGTGATAATTTAATGAAAATATACTTAAAATCAACAATATTACATTGCTTATTGTAATTAATTTCTAAAAATAACTTAGGTATCACAAGTCACAGCCTTTATATGAAAATAATTACATATCTCAATCCTAGTAGATAGGTATTGCTTCTCTGTATAAGTGTTATTCTACACTAAATATATAAGTAATATACACAAACATCAACCAATTAGCATCAGTTAGAAACCCTTAAAAACGTATTCACCATACAAATACCATTAAACTATTTAAAAACTGTATTAGCTGATATTTCATGATATTATTTATTTGTATCACAACCTTTACTCAAAATAAATACTAAGAATTAACCGTCATTTTAGACAAATCCAATTTAGCGTGATCCTTAAATTTGTAAAATTTGGTAAAGTATATATTACCAATGATGTAAACGTAATTATGCCTATATTATGAGATATTTAATTACTAACTTTTAATATAACATACCGAGAGTTTATATAATATAATGACTTTTAATATAATAACCCCGTGTAGCGAGTGCAGTGAGTAACGGGGCTGGCACGCGTAGCGTGCAGGGGTGTCCCCTAGTAACATGGGAATTTTGGAAGCCTGTATGACGGAGTCCTGAGGTCGGAGAGGAAAATAATTTCTTAGTGAACCTCTAGCGGCCAAGATAAATCTATGTACAAAGTTTTAAGTCGTTTGGACGTATAGTTTTGGAGAAATAGTGATGAGTGGTAAATTGCTTATCTATATGTATAGTAGTTTACAAACTTTGATTCTCTAAAAAAATCTGAAAGTCTACTTTTAGAGGCCGTAAAGCACGGCAATTGACTCTAAATCAATGAAATGTCGGGGTTCTCACCATGTTTAGCCAGGTCCAAGCTTAGTATGTGAAAAAAAATATATAAATCGTTTTAAAATGTTACTGGTTTACATAGTGGTATATTATATAAACTGGTATCTCTGAGCTCTCTGATAAGCTTTCGTGAATTCTGTATCTGGTTCATTTAGAATAACAAATATAGTATTTAAGGTATCCAAAATACCTCAATTATCTTTGCAGCCACCATTTTGTATTTTTTACTTTTAAATTTGGATCTCAAAAACAAAAAAGATGTATCAAACTATTTGAAATTCCTAAATAACTCATAAACCAATATTTATATTACAAATTAAAAAAATAATGTTTTTTTGCGAATTCAGCGAATATAAATCCAATAATATTGCTTTTTTCTTTTTTTTATCGGATAGTATTTTTTTTTTTATCGGATAGTCTTAAATCAGCTGACTATTACAACAATAAAGCGTATGTAAACATTTTATTTAAGACTACAAGAAACTTATTGGATTGTACATACTGTCACAAATTACCTTTTCTTTGTTATTTCTTATTAGATTTTTTAAAAAGGTTATAGCATTGGATTTTTAACTGAATTTGCTAAAAATTATTATTTCGTTTAATTATTACTATATAATTATTGGTTTATGAGTTACATGGTATTTAAAACTTTAACCAACCGCTATTTCAAAACTTTTGATACAGTAAAACCAATAGTTTTCTCAAAATGGATGTTTATTTTATAAAGGACAATACAACATTCCAGCTTAATGCACTTTCCTTTTAGAAGTAAGGAAAAAAATAATCATTTTAAAATACATTTAAATAATTATGTTTACCATAACTTTCATACTTAATATTCTAAGATAGTTCAATTAATTTTTATTCGATTGCTTATGCGTGCATTTTTTAAGTAACTTTAACTTAAATAATTCATTTTATTGATTATTTTAAGTATTTTAAAAAATATTCATTGTATTGCTTCATAACCAGTCATGTAAAAAGTACGCACAATGTTAGAATGTTGACATACAATCAGAATGTTAAAAATGTTTTACAATTTACTAGATAAACATAAAGTTCGTTCACGTGTGTTGTAGAGGTGTAATGATGGTAACACCGTATCTATTGAAAATAAAACGTTTTTACCCCAGTAGGGGATGTTTGTTTAGAGTATGTCCATAAACTGATTATAAATATTGGAGATCGCCCCCACCTTTCACAATGTATATCTCTCGAGAGTGAAGGGTGTATAGTCACATTGTCACATTACAAATATTGGAGATCACCCCCACCTTTCACAGAGTATATCTCTCGAGAGTGAAGGGTGTATATTCACATTGTCACATTACAAATATTGGAGATCACCCCCAACTTTCACAGAGTATATCTCTCGAGAGTGAAGGGTGTATAGTCACATTGTCACATTACATAGAGCATACAGTTTATAAATATTATACTGAACGTTCTTTTTGGCCGTTTTTACTTTTATAAGTACTGTTTATAAAAACAAAATAAATATTTATAGATGAATATTTTTACACACAATATCACATATTCCTAACGACATTTCTTCATTGGTATATAAGAACACTAGCAAAGTTTAATAATTATATTTAAATTTAGTTCAAATTGTTGAGTTTTAATAACAATTAAATACAATTTGTATTAACAATATAACTCAGTTCTTGTGGAAGATTTTACCTACATTTCACTTTTCATTCAATTTATTTGCCAACAGATTTTATCACGTAAAGTATGCAACTGTAATTTCAAACTTAGTTTGATAATTATTAATGTACGTAAAAAATCCTATTATTTATTATTTTGTGCATTTAAAATATTCTAGATTCTTTCACTAAATATGAGCCATGATTACACTTGTACCATCAAGTGTTAAGGAATGAATCCTATAAAATATATAGCTCTAATATTAGTCTTCATCTCTACAGAGCATTTAGCAATCTTTTAAGTTGATTTAATACCTTTTTACCAGTCAAAGTAATTAAATTATCAGTTTTTCTTTTCATCATGAAATTTACAAGACATATTTTTGGTACTATACAAAAAAGGACAAACTCTTTTAAAAGCCAAATGGTAAATTTACTAGAAACATAAAACAATCTATTTAGTTAAACTTCTCAAATTCTTTCATAATAATATTTTGAACAAAATATCTTATATCCTTACTCGTGTACACAAATATTATATATAGCATATGAGTTATATGAATTTTAAACAAATCATCTCAAAACACGTATTTAAGAGAAATATTAATCAAAATAATTCAAACCTAATTCCTATTAACATATAGTAAACAAAATAAACACCTCGTTTACCACCATTTTCACCCCTCCAGTTACATTTATTGATATTTTAGCTATATTTATTGCCTAGACAAGTTCCTCTCGTGCAAACGTCGGTATTTCTACTGCAGGTACTGTCAACCTTGAAGCCTCAGGGGTCAACACCGACATTCTTGACTTCAGGTAATCCGTGGATGACGACATCAAATCAACACTTGGAGTATCTGGAAATCCAGGAACAGCTAACTTAAGTTTGATCTGTTTTTCCATTGGTATTATACATTCCTCTGTTTTTGAGGGTGACTTTGTTACTCCAGAGGGCGGTCAGATCGCACAGGTTTCCTCCTCCAGGATGACCTTGTCCGTGGAGTTCACCCTTGTCTGACGTAGTGAACCTATGCTGCTCCGCGGACTCGAACTGTTGCACTCTTTACGGCCATTTTGTTTCATCTGTAAAGCATTTCTTGTTCAATACAACTAAATACATTATTTCTTTTAAATTTATTACAAAAAATATATATTAGCAATAAAAATATTGATATTTATACTACATCAAAGCACAATAAAATAAAAATACTCGTAAAAAATTTGTAAATTCGAATAGACACATCAGTGTGTGATCGACTCCAACTATACGTGATTAACTACAAAAGTAGTTTTTTCTGTCGTATACCGAAAAAGACTTCATAAACCAGAATAGTGTTCAAATTCGTGTTCTGTGTAAAAAATGTGCCAAATTATCAAACAAGTTTTTAAAGACATTTATAAAGACTGAAATATCCCAAAAATGGTAAAAGTTGAGTAATTGGTTTGTCAAATTCTTTCCTTATTTGACTAATCAATTTCACAACTGTACGTGTATGGGTGGGCCAATACTACTTTACGTGTATGGTTAGGAGGGTGGGTCTATATATTAAATAAATTAATTACATTGAAGTACTAATGTATTTAATTTTACTTTTCTAATACGCATTTCGATCAAATAAAGTAGCAATTGTGAAATTTTCACAGATAGTATATATCAATTCTGACTTGTCAATATAATATGTATCCCCGACAAAGCCCGGTTTGGTGTCATTAAGATAATTTAACTTGGAGCGGCAGAATCTCATTAGGCACGACTGCTATGGATAGGAGAGAGAAAAGAATGGTCTGAATTTAACGTAACATAGTAAAAGTGTGTAAACTTGTTATATATTCTTGTCTGTTTTTATACATTTGTTTTGTGGCACATTTTTACACTTCACCTTTTGTAAACATATATATTTTTTAAAATGTTTATTCATCTCTCTAATTCTTACCCCAATTAAAAAAATTTGTTTACCTCACTACGTGAGTTGAAACTACGTAATTATCTATGTTTATCCTGAAGTTTTAATCTAGTCCAAACAACCCCAAGACAACATTACTGTTGGTTATTATAACAGTTAATTAGTGTTTTAAAACTATTACACATATTCCGTAGTTATCCTCCCTCAAATTTCCCCTCCGGGAGCTGACTCACCTTGGCCTCCAGAGTCTTGTTGCCCAGGCTGACAGTTACGTTGCCGTACCGCCGGCAGCAACAGGGTGGTGAATGTGCAGTCAGAATTTTTCTAAATGCATCCCTAAACTCTGTGTTGAAGATGGAGTAGATAATTGGATTGAATGCGGAGTTCGAGTAACCCAGCCAGGTCAAAACCTATAAAGTATAAAGGTTTAAGAGTTTTCACTGCTGTTTGGGAAAAAGCATTTTAACAAAATATTTTACAATACCGATATGGATTTTAATATAAGAAAATATCAACCCATTTAATTTATTGTTTTATAATGCATAGATGTATACAGTTGTTATATTATGAGTTCGTCAGTGGTGAGTTTTTAAACTGTTTACCATATTTTTCTAAACAGAATATTTTCAGTGTGTGTGCTCCTTACAAGAAACTTTACATGTTAGTAGTATATTAAAAGTATACAAGCACTCATGACGTACATTTGTATGTATATTTGTATAACTTCAATGTATATTTTTATAACAAAACTAGAGTAATTTTAGTTTCAGTATTGCATTAATTTCAGTAATTGTGTAAATAAATCAAAACCTCAACTCTTTAGATGGATTAAACTCTAAATAGAGTACATCTAAGTCTAGAAAAAATTAAATCTAATGACTCAGTAACGTTTCCTCAATAGGAGTCTGGTTAGCAGAAAACAAATGACGAAATAAAATATTTCTCTAAAAATACTAATTGAAAAATAGTTAAATTTAGTAAACAATAATATAAGATGTTTTAAAATTATTTTGATTAGTTTTCAATGATATCATAAATATTTTTATATTTATCTCCGACTTTATTTATTTCGTTAACACGTTGCTCTACTTTTAGTAAGTATACGTGTTAGTAATCTTTCTAGCTTTTGGCTAAATAATTATGAAATAAAACATGTATAGAATCAATTCGTAAATCTACTTTTAATAATTTGAAGACTTTTTTTACGAATAAAATTAAATAATTATATTATTTATCTTTAGATTGCTAATTAAAAAATACTATAAACAAACAGAATCGTGAACATTTTAAATTAGAAAGTTGTTAAATACATGATGTTACTAAAATATTATTTCACAGTCCAAGTTCACGTCTTAAATAAAAGACAAATTTAAACTTAGCATATAAAAAACACGTGAGCTAACTAAGACATAACAAGCACAACAACTATCTAAGAATAGCTCAATGACACAAAACAACACGATCAATGAAGTTAATGCGCTAAACGCCCAACACAAAACAGTTTTATTTAGGTTTCAAAATGTTACGAAAATGGTTTTGAAAATATGTTTTTATGTAGAGGGACGACCTAGCAAGTAAACAAATAAATAACTATGTTATAAGATTTAAATACTGTATGTAATATATTCGTACAAAACTATGCTTTGAGTACTTTAAATAAATATTACAACAAGATAAGATTCGGTAACTAACTTGGAGTGGCCGTAGCTAAGGGGCTAAGGTGATGGCTTGCCACGCAATTGGTTCGGGTTCTATTCCTGATAAGACCGGTAACATTTTTTGCCCTGCCGCTCTCGTTCGGAAGTCACCAAAAGTCGTTGGTCTCCAGGTTAAGTGTTAGAGAGGGCTTCTTAACCCTAACTTCAACTGATAAAATAAGACGAACTTTAACTTTAAGTTTACAAATTTAGAGCAGGAAAAAGCATCATTAACCTTAAAGGCCATGTCTGGAATACACGTTTTGCAGAAAGCTGCGATGATATTGACGCAGAAGAAAGGGACCCAGCAGAGAAGAAACGTGCCCATGATTATACCAACCGTAATCGCTGCCTGAAAAATAAAAAAAAGATAAATTTCAGTTGTAACATAATGACGTTAGTATATATGAAAATGGAGCTGTGATTCAACTATGGAAGATTTATCCATGTTCTTTATCAGCAACTTATATTATCCTTCTGTTGTCATTATGAATATTTACAAAGTAGTTCTTATACACTTTTTTTGTAAAAGAGTCTCGTGATTCCAATAATATATATTTCATAAATATTATATGTACTGGTCACAGTAGCTAATTACTTTTTACAATATAAGTCATAAATTGTACAAATATTTATAAATTCGTTCACAATTTAGGGCTACTGTTATAATAGATAAAGTAATAATTTCAGTAAAGTACCCTTTATTAATTTTCTATTACAAAACATAACCGATTTAGGCTCTTAGGGCATCTTCAGAGTGTACAAATATATAACCTACCATAAATGAACAAAATTATAAAAATAAAACAGATGTAAATAAAAAATATGATTAATTTAGTGTGTGGGTAAGTTGAATTACATTTTGACTGTTATGTTTCTTTAATTTCTCTTATTTTTTTCATATATAGGATTTTAAATGTTTATTTTGTGTATTTAGTACGTTCTGTGGTTCACTGTAATTGTGTATGTATATGTGTAAATTTTCTTTTGAATTCATATTTTTTCCTTTGTTTTCAAATTCTATAATTATAACATTTTCGTTCATATTTTTTTAACTGTAATTTGATTGGAGAATATGTCCGGCAAAGTTGATTTGTTCGGTAGAGTTGTTTTTTATTGCTTACATCTGTTATTTTTAACGTGAATTAAATGTTCTTCGGTTTGTCCTGCATTCTGAGCATTTTACTTGATGTACTCCCGATTTTTCATATGTATTAGTTTTATTTTCTATATTAAATATTTCGTTAATTAAATAAAATGCGTTGTTTTTCGTTTTATAATTGAATGTATAATTATTGTGTTGAAATATTTTTATAGCAGCCTTATTCATTTTTGTATTATAAGGAACATTGATACATTTTTTCTTATATTTTCGTTTCATTTTCTTATGTTTGTTTACTTTTATTCATTTTGTAATGTTGTCAATAATAGTTGAGTTGTAACCATTTATCGGAACTAACTATTTTACTGTTGCTTTTTCTTCTTCGTGTCCAGATTTTGTCATCGGGATGTTAAAAACATAATGTTACATTGTATTTTACTGTACTATGTTAAATATAATCGATTTTAGAAATTATTCTCATTATATATATTATTTCAAAATATCATTTCTCAATTCTACACAATAAGAGCGTTTGGATTATATCTTTATAGTTATTAAATGTAACATTATTTATAGATAACTATATTACATAGTCTACAAACTTGTAGTCGCTAATAAAAACAAGAATTAGAAAATGCAATTACATTCATTAGCGTCCAATTCAATCCAATTGTTTAACATGTGTAGTACCCTAATAAAAATAACTGTAATGTCTTCTAATAGCTTTCACGTATTACATAACGTTTTAACAACGTGTAGCATACCTTATGGTCGGACACGTGGTAGGGCGAAGACGCGTGGTGGGTCAAGTGGGGAGGCTGGGAAGCCGTCAACGGCCGAGTGACGGCTCGGATGCTCTTGACGTGCTTTTGTGCGTAGCAGTACAGTCGGCAGTAGATGCCCAGCATGACCACGCAGGGGAAGTAAAAGCTGACGCAGGAGCTGACGACCGCGTAGGTGGGCGTGAGATCTAAGGCGCAGGTGGGGTACTCCGTATCCCCTGAGGTGAAGACTCGTGGCTCTGGCGGCCTGTGAAGGCCCAGGGAAATGGGCACAAATGATATAAGCCCGGCCAGTAGCCATACGCATGCTATAGACCCCACGGCCACTCGTCGCGTCACCCACCTGCTGTACCTGGACCACAAAAATATTTGGGGTCAGGAAAATGCATCTGTCATAACATGAATATTATTAAACATGCATTACAATCATGTATAAACCTACTTAATATTCCTTTAGATATTTAATATTACACTAATTGTATATTTGACACATCTATATTTATTATCTCTTTGAATTGTAGCATAACTTACAACAATCTACAAATGAATTAACATAAATAGTTTATGTTCAATAATTTTACCATTAATTACTTGATTATTAATTACTGGATGACATATAATTTATAGAAAAATGATTTGTCACAAATGTTTAACAGAAATATATGTTGACTTTTTTTGTATTAAAGCTTTTGTATGTGTACAAGTATTTTAATACTTGTAAAACTTAAACTAATATATATATTGTAACACAAAAATAATGTGTAACTGACTCAATTATTGTACTCCAGTCTTAGTTACAAGAAGAGACATTCGAGAGAAAATTAAAATTAGTTATAATTTAGTAATGAGCAATTTAGATTGCTCATACTAATATAGATATAAACAAAGTTGTATAGAATTATGAACAATTCATGTGTTTTTCTATTTTTTCACCCTCAGAAAAACACTTAAATACTAATTCAGCACGAATACTAAATACAAAATACGGTTGAGATAAAATATTTGAAACTCATAAAGCCACTCAATATTATGAATATCTTGTTTTGTATATAATGACATTTCCCACTTGAGGAAAACACTTCTTTCATTACATACAATTATTCTTTGACTAAATAAATTACATTTGTTCGTAGCATTTGCGCACATATCTTAATAATTGTATGGTATTTACTAAGATTTAGTGGTGTAAAGGTCTTGCAACCTAAACTTCACCTTTTGCAGATGAAACAATCATGTTTTTCTTTTCTTGTAACGTAACATTTATAATTTATATTATATTAGTTATCAATACTGTTAATAATTAATAACTGCTCTTATTACTTGTTTGAAGATATTTTAAATACTTTTTTTAAAACTATCTTAAATTATTATTATTATAACGTTTAATATTGCTTAGAAATATTGTGAAGGATTAATGAGAGTAATTTTAAAATACATACCTAATTATATTATATAAAGTATTTTATAGTTTCACTGAAGGAGTAATAATATGTCTGAAATTTATAAATTCAAATACTATCCTAATTTATTTTACATTATGTAATATGTTCTTCATTTTTTTTAGTAACTAAGCAAATAAATTAAATTGAGTGTTCAATTTGGAACTATCATGTGTAATTTAAACAATGCTTTCTTCTTTTTTTAAGTACGGCAATATTTTATATTTATATTTTATGAGGGGAAAGGACCTAACCCTTTCAAGAGTGAATAAAAAACAAGTAAAGGTACTATTTATGAAATTCTTAGCTAAGGGAGACTGTTGTTTGGAACGTGGCACTTTTTAAGAGTGATTTCTCTCCAAAGCATACGTATATAAATAATAGATTCACACATTTGAAATGGTCCTAGATACCTTAGTGGATCCTTGATGTGAATGTATCTGTCCAGACTGATTGCACAGAGATTTAAGATGGAGGCGGTCGAACACATTACGTCGAACGCGATCCAAGTGTCACAGAACTGCGCACCAAAGATCCAGTAACCAAGCAGGTCATTAACGACGGCAAATGTCATCACCAGAGCGGCGACAAAAAGGTCGGCGATGGCCAAAGAGGCGAGGAATAGGTTGCCAATCCTCCTGAGGCCACGGTCTGTGTAGATGGCCACGCAGACCAGGATGTTGCCGAAAATGGAAATGAATATGAGGAGGGAGAGGAAGACACCTGAAACACAAGAGGAAAAATAATGTTACGTGGTAGTAAATGTTTTAGATAAAAATTTATTCATTTGTTTGGGAATAAAACATAATATAAAATTAAGGGAGTGACATTTATGGTAAAAATTAGTTTTAGTATATTTTATCTAATTTTTGTTATAGTTATCCTATTAAACATTTACAGCAGAAGATGTTTGTCATGATAATCTTGTTGGAGATTTTCCAACGTTTCTAGTGTTTTAAAAAAGAAACACAACATTTTAACATGTATAAAACTCCACTCGTCTTCTTGTGTTATCTTATCCTAAATTTAGATAAAAACTATTATTTTTTAAAAACGTATTTAAAAAAAATCTAGTTCTAATTAAAATTTAGCAAAATATAGTAACTAGCATTTGCAGACGATATGAGTTTTATTTGATGTAACCTTTTTTACTTAAAGACTTGAAGCATTGGGAATTCACTACAAATTTAATAGTCATCCAAAGCCGACAAAAAAAGTCAAATGAGATATATTTTGTATTGTATTCTAGAAAAGTTAAGCATTGGAAATGGACACAAAAATGTACAGAGTAGCCTACTGTTTTTAAACACTTTAAACACGTAAAAAAATTTGTAAGCAAAACTTTACTATTTAAATTGTTCAGTTGTCTAGTGACAAGTTTATCCTATAATGTATAAAACAATAAATAGAGAGTTTCTCAATAAATCTGTGGCATGCAGCAATACCATAGTGTATCGTGTCCATTGGTTTATAATTTACATGTTACATTTTTAAATATAATGTCTTGGTATTAGTTGATACTTCCTACACCGTATGATAATAACAAAAATGTAAGTTAAAAAAAAGCTTATAATCCTTAGGCAGCACACATAAAGCTGTTAAACCATTTAAATTCCCACCTGAAGCCAACAATACTTGATGATACAGCTCGGTTCAATTTTATTAATAAATATTTAAGTAAAAATACTAAGATATTGAAGTATTTATAAAATATCCATCAAATTCTTCAAACTGCTTGGAAATAACCAAGAACTCAAAACAAAGTAAAGTGTAGTTTTTTTAACAAAAAAGTTTGAATCAAAAAATATATTATAAATATATACAATCATAGATGTATTTACAGCTTAACATATACCTTTTTTAACTTTCCTAACATTATATTTATATACAAAAACCTTCAATAAATGATTGAGCTCTAAGTTAAATCATTAAATAAATTTTAGCTTGCCATTGCTTTCAAGTACTTAAAACTTTATTTTATCCTGGTTCAATATATAAATATCTAACTACTTAGCATTTATAATTTTAATAAAATGGTAACTAAATAGTATGATCCGAAAAACATTTCTTCCACATCTTAAGAAAATAAATGTAAATCGTTTTGAAAAAATAGAATAGAATAATTTAAATAAGTCTTGGTAGTTCTCAGTAATAATCAGTGACTACAATAGTCTTCTATTGTACAACAATGGAATGCATAACACAAAGAGAAAGAGACACTTTTGATCTATTAGTTCTTTACTATTCTTTTTCAATAAGTGAACATACAACTTAATTTCATTATTTTATATAAATAATCCTACGAAGTATTATCATCGAAACAAGTACATGTATATACAATAACACACTTGTGGACCGTATAAACATACTTTACTTCCAGATAGAACTACAAATTAGTGGACTAAAATAATTTTATTTTAACATAATTATTTAATTCGATAAATATTGATGATAGGTATGAATTTATATGGGTAAATGAATGAGGGTATGTATGGGGGGGGGGGTTTATATGAACTACTTTACAGTAGTCTATGGTACTACCAAAGGTCAACTAATCCTAAGGAAGAGTAATTTATAATAAACCAATAGCCAGGACAACTAGGACTGCAGTGCCAGTGGCTTTAACCAGAGGGTTCCGTGTTTGTTGCAAGATAATGACGTCAAGCATGGCTGTTCCTTGGATGAGTGATCGGTAAGCCATCCTGGACTTTCCACACGAAAACTCTAGACCTGTCGGTGCATAAATTATATTTACCCCAGTTTGAAGGTTATTTACTAGGATACTTAGAGATCTACGACAAATCCCATCACACCATTGTATTCCTCATTTAATTGTAGATTATAAAATGTGTAAAATAACATTTCTTCATAAATGTTAATAATTTGTATCCTAGTTCGAACAAAAAAATACCGGGATTTTAATTATGTTTTACTGTTAAAAACCCATTAATATATCACATTTATGTTTTAATATCACATTTATATTTTAATACGAGACTGACAGTAGTTTCTACTACAATTATTATGCATTTCAGAATTGTAACCGTACAAACATTTTCTTATCAATCTCCTGAAACAACGTTTCTTCTAAGCTTCTAAGAGTCATACAATAATTTGATTGTACATATTGTAATTTTTATGAAATTTACAGTTACGATATACTATTTTTACATGACAAAGTAATTACATAGATTTTAAATTAATATTAATTCATTTTAATTAATCAGATTAAAGCAATTTTAAATTGAATTTAATCGATTCAAAATTACTTCATTCGCTTTCGCACATAACAAAATTTATCGGAGATATACATTTCATAAGGATTGCAACGTGACCAATTAATTAATAGTACGCCCCAGAACTACAACCCTTGTCAATTAGCTCAAAATTTGACCAACACTACGTAGTTCGGATTCCACGTAAAGCTGTAGGTCCCTTAGTTGCCCTGACTGTTTAGCTGTTAATAGATTGCCCTTTCTGTGGGACAGCTGAACTCAGTTAGTAACCAGACTACACTCATCCACACTCATAGCATCTTTCATATTTGTCTTAAAATGTGCACAACGGTGTGTCGGTGTCTCTTATGTAAAAATATAGCCAAGAAAATGTCTCAGGAAAGTGATAAAAATTTTGTTATTGAAAAGGTAGAATTTTTTAACATATAAAACTTACAGAAAACATTCTTATAAGTAACGTATTTAAAATATCAATGCGGTACATTAATGGGCTTCTGAATAATGAAATTGCAAATCTGATGTTCAGTATAAACTAGTCAAAATTCCAGTACCTTTTTGTCTCTACTGGATAAAAACCATCATAACTTATAATGAAATTTAAAATTGTCATATTAAATGACGAACAGTTATACGAGGAAATCAATTAATTGTGTGATAGGATTTATATTGTGGATTCATAAGCCACTTAGTTCTTAGTAACAACCTTCAAACTCGGGCATACATAATTTCTGCGCCGACAGTAATGTTCAGCTCGAGGGAAACAGTTGAAAGACACCATTCCAGTATTAAGATAACTAAGAACATATCCTGTCGTCTACTATCTCCACAACTTTCAGCCTCAAGTACCTAGGTAACAGCTCAACGCTACAGTACTGACTATGATGTAATGTTTACTATAGCCATAAGCCTTGCCATAGGATTTCAAACATTATGGCACATATGTCAGTGAAGATGACGTAAAAGTGACCATAAAATGGGATATATGTAAATGTATTTTAACTACTTACTAGTCCGTTGTTGCATTATTGGTTTTTGTCAAGGTTTAATTTTGTTAAATATAAAACTGTTTAAGTTATTTAAAAAAATATATTACATAATACAAAACAGGTTTAAAACAACACATATCCTTTCTTTAAAGAAGAGCCATAAATCCTATGTAAACGGTTTTATAAACAAACATTGATGCAATTAACGCAAATTTTATAATTCATATAAATTTGAAAGCAAATGTACGAATTTTATTTATATAGGGTAACATTTTAATAAAATTGTAAACATTAAAACATTCATCGTTTACGAGTTACATTTAAATTTTTGGAAGAAATATGGAAAGATGATTTATGGAAAAAAAAAATATACGTTGCTATAATTAAACAATACTATGTATTTATTGGCCTAAGCAGATTTTATATGTCACTCCATATTATGTAATTTTAACTTATATTTTTTTTTAAATGAATAATTATACATATTCTACTTTGCATTAAGTATATCTTGCTTTATTATTTAAAACCACAAAAATCAAATAATAACCAAAAGGTAGTAGACCTAGTTTACTAATGCAAGATATGCAAAAGGAAAGAATTAGAAAAAAAAACGTTGAAGACGAACTTTGTCAATGTACAAACATATTCAAAAACCCCTAAGTAGGAACATCTAAAAGCGATCTACCACCGCCAAATCTCTATCGGCACATGCGGATGTCTCAGCACAGGGCTTACCTTAAGCTAAATATATGTCACTCCATCTTTTGTACATTTTCTAATGTCGAAAAAATGCAAACTATTCCGTGATGGTTGTACATCATACTAATTTTAAAATTAAGAAGAGGCCAATTATAAAATGTTGTTACATTTTGTTTCGTACACAACAAAATAATTACCACTGATTAACAGTTTTATATTGAATATATTATGTAATTGCGTGAGTTAAATTATTTGTAAATGGTTTACCAATTACAATAAATAGAGATAGGCTACATTTAATGTATGAAGTTATGAAAGCATTTAAATAAATTAACGTACACACTAAGTAAATACACTTTTTACATAAACAAATTATTAGGCATTTTATTACCACGTTGTTTTTATTTTAAAATCCTTAAAAATCTACAACGTATTTTATTTTGTAGGCTCAGTACTTCGTAAACTACTGAGTATTTTGTAGGCTCAGTACTTTTTAGGATACCTCGTATTTTATAGAAAACTGATTATTTTGTAGAATACTGAGTATTTCGTATAATACTGAGTATGTCGTAGATATACTGAGTATTTCGTAGATATACTGAGTATTTTGTAGATATACTGAGCATTTCGTAGAATACTGAGTATTTTGCAGGCTCAGTACTTTGTAGGATACCTCGTATTTCGTAGAAAACTGATTATTTTGTAGAATACTGAGTATTTCGTATAATACTGAGTATGTCATAGATATACTGAGTATTTCGTAGAAAACTGAGTATTTCGTAGAATACTGAGTATTTCGTAGAATACTGAGTATTTTGTAGAATACTGAGTATTTCGTAGGATACTGAGTATTTCGTAGATATACTGAGTATGTCGTAGATATAATCAGTATTTCATATATATACAGAGTATTTCGTAGATATAATTATTATTTCATAGATATACTCATTATTTCGTAGATATGCTCAGTGTTTCGTAGGCCCAGTATTCGTAAAAGTCTCAGAGATACCACTGAGGATGCCTCATCACAGCATGGGCGAAGCATTTGGTTATGTAAAATTTTAGATAAAACCTTGACGCGGTCGTTACCGGAAGCTTTAGTTATTAGTAAGTACGACAACTAGTTCATTGATACGTTCAAGTTCAAATATAAAAAAAGTAGCAGAATGCTGCAAAATAACTTTTCAAAAGTGGAAACGTTGAAAACAGTTCCAGCCAGCAACGTTTAAGAGAAAATATTTGTGGAAAAATATTATTAAATAATATTAAATAATATACAAATTTTGTAACATACACTCCTGAGCACTCTTACAATCAACTAAAATCCATAGCACAGCATTGAATTGTGTTATCCATCCTCTCACAGACTAACAGAGATCAATTGTTCTGTATTGAAATGCTCTAGGCCTCTTAACCGATTGACACACAACGTTTGACACGCACACAGACCCATCCCATAGACAGTTTACAGTCCCACATCTTTTTCAGAAGTAGCTTTACTACGAGTGACAAATAATTTATATGAAAGAGGAAAATTTCACAATCATTGCGATTTTAATTTCAAATACAAAATATGTCATGTTTATAACTGAACACTCATTCCATAGGGCTAGTTTATCAGATAGAACTGATTTTTATCATAAGAAACTTAATTTTTTTATGGGTTTTTAGGACTATATTCTCCTTGTTCTTATATATAGTTCATACTTTGTCAATCTATAATCTACTCATTATAACTGTGACTTTCCCCTTATCTGCAGGTAATATTAGGATCTTATTACTACTGTTTAAATAATTTAGACCTGAATTTTCTTGTTTTAACATATTATGTTGAGTACATTGTTACTTTGTCAAGTGTTTATATTACTTATATACTAAGCTTGAAATTCTTTTAGAAGTAAGTCTACATTCCTAGCTAGGCATTCACCGGCTCGCACTGACATGACCTTCTATGAACAAGATGTCCGTCCACCTAAGATGATAAGCGCTACACGCCCTGTGAGATCAGTAGGGGGAAAACCTAGGGCTCGGAAAAACAGTGATGACTCGTCCATCCATCCAATAGTCGGTACTAATGGCGCAGTGCTCTAGCCCAGCTACTTGGGGACCAAGTGTTGTGGACGTTCTATCACCAGTTTCTATGTTCGATCCTCTAATACTGACATGGCGTCTAACGAATTGTTGCTATCGGCGTGGAAACTTACTAGAGAGAAGTCTCAGGTGTCCGGTGTCCATGTTAGATGATAATCAGTATCCGGATGTTGTTTAGGGGGGAGAACCGAGTATCAGGCTTTTAGATTACCTGAAACTCAGACCAATACCACGTGGTTCGGATTCCACATAAAGCTGTAAGTCCTTTTTTTACCCTGACCATTGGGCTATTAATAAATGGACCTTTCTGAGCGTAGCCAAACTCAGTTATTAACCTGACTACACTGGTCATCCACACTCATCATCCACTCATGATATAATTTGTAATCGCCTTAAAATACGCTCTAAGTTGCGTTGGCGTCTCATATATAAGAATAATGAATAAAGTTCACGGTCGACTTCGAGGCTCATAGATATACAGCACTTTAAAGTCCCAACAACACACCACATAAACACACTACACTTGACGAGTTCACCAACCTCCCATAGAGACACAATACCCAGAAAACACCAACCCATTACATAGACATAAAGCATCTGATGAGCCAACCAACCCATTCCATAAACATACATACATGATGAGCCCATCAACCCATTCCATAGACATTCAATACCAGATGAGCCCAATAATTCAAAATACCTGTCGAGCTCACTGATCCATTTCATAAACACACAAACTTTTATATTTTTGGCCAAAAAATACGTTGGATGAGCTCTACTAATAGAAGCATGTCATACACTATTATTTCTGAATCCATTAAACAGAGTCTACTCTGATTGTTTAAACAGTGGTGCCCCTACGCCCTATTACCTACAAACAGTCTACTGGAGCACCAAAAGGATGTAATGGTGGTGGGACAGTGGTGCCACTACACCCTATTACCTATAAACAGTCTACTGGAGCACCAAATGGATTTAATGATGGTGAGACAGTGATACCACTACACATATTACCTATAAACAGTCTACACTACCACTGTACGTGTAGGGGTGGGTGGGTGGGTGGGTGAACAGGCCCTCCCACCCACCCATACACGTACAGTGGTAAATGCCCTCCCGCCCACCCATACACGTACAGTGGTAAATGCCCTCCCACCCACCCATACACGTACAGTAGTAAATGCCCTCCCACCCACCCATACACGTACTGTATGGGTACGTGTCTACTGGATCACCAAATGGATGTAATGGTAGTGGGAAAGTGGTGCCACTACACCCTATTACCTACAAACAATCTACTGGACCAACAAATGGATGTAATGGTGATGGGACAGTGGTGCCACTACACCCTATTACCTACAAACAATCTACTGGACCAACAAATGGATGTAATGGTGGTAGAACAGTGGTGCCACTACAACCTATTACCTACAGTCTACTGGAGCACCAAATGGATGTAATGGTGGTGGGACACTGGTACCACTACACCATACACTACAACCTATTATCTACAGTCAACCAGAGCTCCAAAAGAACATAATAGTGGTGGGACAGTGGTGCCTAAAAAACCTATTACCTACAAACAGTCTACTGGAGCACCAAATGGATGTAATGGTGGTGGGACAGTGGTGCCTAAAAAACCTATTACCTACAAACAGTCTACTGGAGCACCAAATGGATGTAATGGTGGTGAGACAGTATAACCACTACACCTATTACCTAAAAACAGTCTACTGGATCACCAAATGGATGTAATGGTGATGGGACAGTGGTGCCTCTACACCCTTTACCTACAAACAATCTACTGCCTACAACACTACATCCTATTACCTACAGTCTACTGGACCACAAAATAGAAGTAATGCTGGTGGGACAGTGGTACCACTACACCCTATTACCTACAAACAACCTACTGGACCACCAAATGTATGTATTAGTGGTAGAACAGTGGTGCCACTACAACATATTACCTACAGTCAACTTGAGCTCCAAAAGGGTGTAATAGTGGTGGGAGAAAGGTGACACTACAACCTATTACTTACAGTCAACTGGAGCTCCAAAAGGGAGGAATGGTGTTGGGACAGTGGTGCCACTAAAACATACTACCTACAAACAGTCTACTGGAGCACCAAATGGATGTAATGGTGGTGAGACAGTGGTACCACTACATCTATTACCTATAAACAGTCTACAGGATTACCACATGGATGTAATGATGATGGGACAGTGGTGCCATTACACCCTATTACCTACAAACAATCTACTGGACCACCAAATGTATGTAATAGTGGTGGAACAGTGGTGCCACTACAACATATTACCTACAGTCAACTGGACCTCCAATAGGGTGTAATAGTGGTGGGAGAAAGGTGACACTACAACCTATTACTTACAGTCAACTGGAGCTCCAAAAGGGAGTAATGATGGTGGGACAGTGGTGTTACTACAACCTATTACCTACAGTCAACTGGAGCTCCAAAAGGGTGTAATGGTGGTGGGACAGTGGTGGCACTACAACCTATTATCTACAGTCTACTGGAGCACCAAATGGATGTAATGGTGGTGGGACACTGGTACCACTACACCCTACACTACAACCTATTATCTACAGTCAACCGGAGCTCCAAAAGAACATAATAGTGGTGGGACAGTGGTGCCACTAAAACCTATTACCTACAAACAGTCTACTGGAGTACCAAATGGATGTAATGGTGGTGAGACAGTGGTACCACTACACCTATTACCTATAAACAGTCTACTGGATCACCAAATGGATGTAATGGTGATGGGACAGTGGTGCCACTACATCCTATTACCTACAAACAATCTACTGTCTACAACACTACATCCTATTACCTACAGTCTACTGGACCACAAAATAGAAGTAATGGTGGTGGGACAGTGGTACCACTACACCCTATTACCTACAAACAATCTACTGGACCACCATATGTATGTAATAGTGGTGGAACTGTGGTGCCACTACAACATATTACCTACAGTCAACTGGAGCTCCAAAAGGGTGTAATAGTAGTGGGAGAAAGGTGACACTACAACCTATTACTTACAGTCAACTGGAGCTCAAAAAGGGAGTAATGGTGTTGGGACAGTGGTGCCACTAAAACCTATTACCTACAAACAGTCTACTGGATCACCAAATGGATATATTGGTGATGGGACAGTGGTGCCACTACACCCTACTACCTACAAACAATCTACTGCCTACAACACTACATCATATTACCTACAGTCTACTGGACCACAAAATAGAAGTAATGGTGGTGGGACAGTGTTACCACTACACCCTATTACCTACAAACAATCTACTGGACCACCAAATGTATGTAATAGTGGTGGAACAGTGGTGCCACTGCAACATATTACCTACAGTCAACTGGAGCTCCAAAAGGGTGTAATAGTAGTGGGAGAAAGATGACACTACAACCTATTACCTACAGTCAACTGGAGCTCCAAAAGGGTGTAATGGTGGTGGGATAGTGGTGCCACTACAACCTATTATCTACAGTCAACTAGAGCTCCAAAAGGTTGTAATGGTGGTGGGACAGTGGTGCCACTACATTCTATTACCTACAGTCAACTGGAGCACCAAATGGATGTAATAGTGGTGGGACAGTGGTGCTACTATACCATATTACCTACAGTCAACTGGAGCACCAAATGGATGTAATAGTGGTGGGACAGTGGTGGCACTATACCCTATTACCTACAGTCAACTGGAGCATCAAACGGATGTAATAGTGGTGAACAGTGGTGAACAGTGGTGCCACTACACCATATTACCTACAGTCAACTGGAGCACCAAATGGATGTAATGGTGGTGAACAGTGGTGCCTCTATACCCTATTACCTACAGTCAACTGGAGCACCAAATGGATGTAATAGTGGTGGGACAGTGGTGCCACTATACCCTAATACCTACAGTCAACTGGAGCATCAAAGGGATGTAATGGTGGTGAACAGTGGTGCCACTACACCATATTACCTACAGTCAACTGGAGCACCAAATGGATGTAATGGTGGTGAACAGTGGTGCCACTACACCATATTACCTACAATCAACTGGATCACCAAATGGATGTAGTGGTAGTGAACAGTGGTGCCATCACACCATATTACCTACAGTCAACTGGAGCACCAAATGGATGTAATGGTGGTGAACAGTGGTGCCACTACACCATATTACCTACAGTCAACTGGATCAATAAATGGATGTAATGGTGGTGAACAGTGGTGCCACTATACCCTATTACCTACAGTCAACTGGAGCACCAAATGGATGTAATAGTGGTGGGACAGTGGTGCCACTATACCCTAATACCTACAGTCAACTGGAGCATCAAACGGATGTAATGGTGGTGAACAGTGGTGCCACTACACCATATTACCTACAGTCAACTGGAGCACCAAATGGATGTAATGGTGGTGAACAGTGGTGCCACTACACCATATTACCTACAGTCAACTGGAGCATCAAACGGATGTAATGGCGGTGAACAGTGGTGCCACTACACCATATTACCTACAGTCAACTGGAGCACCAAATGGATGTAATGGTGGTGAACAGTGGTGCCACTACACCATATTACCTACAGTCAACTGGATCACCAAATGGATGTAATGGTGGTGAACAGTGGTGCCACTACACCATATTACCTACAGTCAACTGGATCACCAAATGGATGTAATGGTGGTGAACAGTGGTTCCACTACACCATATTACCTACAGTCCACTGGATCACCAAATGGATGTAATGGTGGTGAACAGTGGTGCCACTACACCATATTACCATAGTCAACTGGATCACTAAATGGATGTAATGGTGGTGAACTGTGGTGCCACTACACCATATTACCTACAGTCCACTGGATCACCAAATGGATGTAATGGTGGTGAACAGTGGTGCCACAACACCATATTACCTACAGTCAACTGGATCACCAAATGGATGTAATGGTGGTGAACAGTGGTGCCACTACACCATATTACCTACAGTCCACCGGGACCCCAAATGTGTTTTATGATGGTTTGGAAACAGTTTTGCCACTAGAACTAATTAGTGATCAAACTTGTTTGTATAACTCAAAATGAAAGCTTTAATAAACCATTGGAACAACCACTGTACGTATATGTTGGTTTATTACGACAGATTTACTACTATTGTTATAAATAATCTAATAGGTAGCCAAAAAAGAATAGATTACCATAAGTACCATAAACGTAAGCTAATAGTACTGAACTATTAATAAAAAGAGTTGTAAACAGATTAGTACTATAAGTAATGAGTTTAGTTTTTGGAAGTAATGTAAAATACTATGCTTCTAAATATTATAGAAGAACAAAATAAGAACAAGGATATTATATCAACTATTTTTTGTACCGATTTATCATTATAGAAATATACGTAAATAATAATAGGTAATATATTATTTTTCACAACAAAACTAAGTTACCTCTTATTACCTATCTGTACAAGTATGTTATTTATTTGACTGTGAGAAGTACTTGTGCTGTAATAACTGACAATAACTGTTATTCCAATACAATTCAATTGACATTAATCCATTACGGTGATTTGCACCAATAACAAACTAAATTTCCCCTTGAATCAAAAAAATTATGATCTAACACCTTTGATGATCACTCAATACACTGAATAGAAATATTCGTTTATCTTGACGACAATTATTCAGATAAACATCAAGGTAATATACCTTTTTAGACAAACGTTGTGAATTTGCAATAGCATTAGAAATATGTTTATCAAAATATTCTTTAAAAACATATTTTATAGGCTACCAACAGTTTTTGAGCTTCAACGTATTCTAAGACCATACTTGCAAGTATTAAAATTGTCGAACAACCCGTCAATTTATTTCAATTAAGTTTTACGTTTTATATATTAAGAAATTTTGTATTATTCTACTAAACTTATATTTGTTGTTGGTTTATTTTTCTTGTTATCATCGGTTTATTTTCAGCTTTTGTATTTATTTTCATTTACACTTTCCTTCTACTTATGTTATAGTTAGTTTTATTTTATCTGAAGAATTTAAACTAGTTTTCATATTTAGCTAGATAATGCTTAGTCAGTGGCTCTTCCCCATACACAGATGTATAATGTTCCTGGGAAGTGAATTCAATGTTGTTTGTAAGCTCTTTAAAAACTTTTGTATTTTTCAGATTAAATTTGATTTTTATTAGATATTTTTACTGATTACGAGTGGTATGAAATTTATAAGGGTTAATTACACTTTTTACATTGTTTGACTTCATTTAGTCATAGCTAAAATTAGGTTAAATCTACAAAATATAGATAATTTTATGGATGGTTTTTACGTATTTTATAGGAAGCAGTGTAATTGGGCGTTTTTATTTACTGATTATAAGCACTGTCTCACCTACTAAAATGAGAGATAAAGAAGTGAAGGCGTCAGTCTGGGGACTTGTCTCGGACGGTAGTCTGGAGCTGTTTAGTGCTGTTCCACCCTCCTCCTGAAACATAAAAAAAAACAAATATAACAACAATAACAAATAACAAAATCATTCTAAATAAACACTCACTCTCAGTGTTTCATGATTTAATGAATTTAATTCTGTGACTCAAAGACGTTTAATGATTAAATTAGTTCAAAGAGGCTAGGTTGCAGTATAGCAAAGAGTAAATGAAAAGAAGTCAAATACTGAGAATATCGGAAGCAGAAGGAGAGATTGTTTAGTATAATTATTTAGGGGAAATAACAATATAAGTATAGAGAACACAATAAAATACATAAAAGAATGTTAATTCTGTAAAAAAATACATAAATAATTTACATGAGTCATAATTCAATAATGTTTCACAACATAGGATTAAGTTTAAGGGGAGGGGGCGATTTTTTTTATAACGTACTTACTGATATACCAGGTGTTCATTAAAAACTCTTCAAGCCTTCGCATATGTCATAAAATGCTTATTTTTCGTGTCTCTGTGTGAATGTGTTTTTTAAATAATTTATAATAGTAACTTTTCAAAACATTTTTCAAAACCGTTATAAGTATGAAAAATAATAAGAATTAATTTTGTATATATTATCAAGTTCCTGCTTTGTACCATTTCAAAATGGTGGTGATTTTCAATTTTCAAGATATAATAAACTATGTAAAAGTCACTTTTAGACAACAGACAAAAAATAAGCGTTTTAACACATCTGTTTTAACATATCTGTTTATAGGAACTTTTTTCTTAACTTTCGTGCACGTAACCACGTCTAGAAGTCCTGAAGCAAACTCTGTTTATGAAATTTACAAGCACTCTGTATGAAAATAATTGTTTATATTGCATTATATGAATATAATAACAGTTCAAAAATGAAGACAATTATGAAGACACTTCAAATACAACTTAATGGGTATTTCTACAATATTTCAGTAAAAGTCTTGAAAAGTAATGATGTACATTTTTTTTTTTTTAAATCTAATTCACGTAACATTAGTAAGAAATATGATATCTCACTCTACATAATTAAAATTAATGTTACAAAATAACAAAATACAGAGTATTTACTAAAATGTGTATGTAGTTTGTACACTGCCATAGAAATAATTCACACAAGTTGTTGTGCGTGTATCTGAAAGCAACACTCGTTTGTTAATGTCTCCAGACTTATGGACCACCTGAGGATAGTAAAAGGACTTTGCACTCCCTGAAAACATATATACTTCCTTTATGCCCTGGGGAGCTTACTCCTCGAACTGACTGTGAATAATTAAGAAGTACCTGTTGAAACCCAAGGCATCATATTGTTATATTATAAGTGTAAACACATTTTAAAATATGTATTATTTTTAAATTAAATATAGATGTATCTAAATTTAAAACACTTTATGTGTAAATTTAGTCTATGTAATGTTTAGTGTATTTATAAATACAGTGAGGGCGTAGATGTGTCGTTTTAATATCTTGCTCTTTTAGCAAAAACTTTGTAAAGTTTATATATGGCAATCAAGTGACACACTATCCTTAAGATTTTCAAGTTAATTGACGTTCCTTAATTCATTATTTCAATAACTTCTTCCATTTGAAACGTTCTTTTTCGCATTATTTTACACTATCGACCAACATTTTACTGTAGTTTTCGTCAAAACTACTTAGAAAATTATTCACAAAAACAGATTAACGTTTATATAAGAGGAGAGGAATTTTTTCCCCGGAAAATGTAGCAAGGGTCAGGTATCAAAAAGAAAAAAAATATATATATATAAAGAGATAGAGAGAGGGGGAGAGAGAGGGAGAGCGAGAGGGGAAGAGGGAGAAGGAGAGGGGGAATGAGATGAAGAGAAAGAGAGAGAGAGAGGGGGGAGGGAGAGAGAGAGATAGAGAGAGAGAGAGAGAGAGAGAGAGAGTGAGAGAGAGAGAGAGAGAGAGAGAGAGAGAGAGAGAGAGAGAGAGAGAGAGAGAGAGAGAGAGAGAGAGAGAGAGGAGAGAGAGAGAGAGAGAGAGAGAGAGAGAGAGAGAGAGAGAGAGAGAGAGAGAGAGAGAGAGAGAGAGAGAGAGAGAGAGAGAGAGAGAGAGAGAGAGAGAGAGAGAGAGAGAGAGAGAGAGAGAGAGAGAGAGAGAGAGAGAGAGAGAGAGAGGAGAGAGAGAGAGAGAGAGAGAGAGAGAGAGAGAGAGAGAGAGAGAGAGAGAGAGAGAGAGAGAGAGAGAGAGAGAGAGAGAGAGAGAGAGAGAGAGAGAGAGAGAGAGAGAGAGAGAGAGAGAGAGAGAGAGAGAGAGAGAGAGAGAGAGAGAGAGAGAGAGAGAGAGAGAGAGAGAGAGAGAGAGAGAGAGAGAGAGAGAGAGAGAGAGAGAGAGAGAGAGAGAGAGAGAGAGAGAGAGAGAGAGAGAGAGAGAGAGAGAGAGCAAATGATGCAACATCTACTTTTGTGTAACAATGCTCACTTCTCTAGCAGACCTCAATTAAACTAGGTAACTACAAATTGGATCGTTGCAGACATTCCTCTGAGGTAGGCAGATAGTATCCTAGTAATATAATGTAATCTTATGAGCCCATGTTAGATGAAAGGCTACATTATTAAAATCCATATTTTCTAGCCCCTGAGCTGCTTATAAGACTAAATTAAATAATTACCTTCGTCAATCAGTTCATAAGTTCGTAACAAATGTTACGGCCGTTTCGACATCAAAGTGTCATCTTCAGACATTGAAGTTCAGCCATAAGGCGTCGTTAAAATATAAAATAAAAAACTGACACAAATAACACACACATTACGAAAACAAATTTTACTAAGTGTGTGTTGTTTGTGTCAGTTTTTATTTTATATTTTAACGACGCCTTATGGCTGAACTTCAATGTCTGAAGATGACACTTTGATGTCGAAACGGCCGTAACATTTGTTACGAACTTATGAGCTGATTGATGAAGGTAATTATTTAATTTAGAAAGGCTACAATCATAAAATAGCATCAGAGAACTGATTTGCCTTTTATGCTCTATGGTTACAGGATCGTGTGAAGAAATAAAATAAATGGTATACCCCAGGGAGTCGTTTTAGCACCAATTATATTCAATAATTATAAAAAAACCAACCTAATATTGATGAAACAAGTTATTTCCTAGACTCCGAGGACCTAGACGTACCAGTTTAGTCAGTAAAATGTAGTAAACCGGATGGCGAACTTGGATCTTGTCTAAATAATTACACCATCCCTATTAGAATAGTCTTATATATGCCACTAAGGAGTAAGTAGACGTTAGAACTAACAATTCCCCATAATGCAGTTCAAGGTCATATGGAAGTCAAATATCGATATATTGATACAACCTTTATGTTACCTTGAATACAATATTACATACAAGCAACATTCTTACTCGAGGTATACTGTTTAGTCAATACGTAAGTAGAGCAAAGCTATGCTTTATTTAGGAACTTGGAGACCAGAAGCTTATGTAATACACTAAAAACAACGACAAAAACTGTGCTTTTCTAGATCAGAATATAAATTAGTTCTCTCTGTGAAACAGATAAAGTTATGAAAGGAAACTTTCGCTAATTTTAACATTTTGTGAAAAACTCATCAATCTTAATTTCCTATACAAAATGCAGTTATTTAGAACCTCATTTCACGATTTTAAGTTGAAAATGAGATTATAAAATAATTTCAAATAGATTTTACAGCACATTCGAGTCAAAACGAACATATAAGCTGTAAAACTTGAAATCTGGGGTAATGACTCCTCTTCATGACCCATGAACTACATTAGTCTACCTCGTCATCTTTAATAATACCATAAAACTATGATGTATACCTTATCATCGCTTATACAAATATAAAATAAAATACTGGTTTTGGTTGATAAATCAATTTCTGAATATTAATTTCATGATTAATCATGAAATTAATATTACATTTAGATTCTGATTGACGTTAAGAATTGAGATTACAAAAATATGTAATTGCAATGAAAATATAAAACTGAATTCACAGTTTTAATGTATGATGACTGCGATAACGAATAAATTGCATACTTGCAGCTTTGGAAGCAACTACCTAATGTGTGTTCGTTGCAGTTATTTTTAAAAAGCCTTATTTGGTTATTTAACATTTATAAACAACGGCCTCACACCAGTAGAGGTGTTGTGGGAATAAAGCCAATGAAGGCGTCCTAGAACAGTATTAACCAACGAAATACTGTTATCCTAATCAACCCTCACAGTTCACCCACATGGTTACATGCTATTTACGGCTCGCCCTTTTGCGGCGTGCTACCACTTGCGGTATCCTGATAAATTAAACCAAATTTGTTTTGGTGAAGGTTGACATTTGAAGGTGAAGGCTATTACTTGCAGCGTACTGAAAACTAACCATAATAATTACATTCAACTCTTCCTTGGCAGTAGATAGCAGTTTTATTAGTACACCTTATAGCTATCATCGATATAATATTACATTAATATCGAGATATATTACATTAAGATACATTATATCGTGCCAAAGAGTACTCTCGTCCTGTAACGATTTATTTCGTTATTATTTAAGCAATCCATCCCCTTTAAATATAAGTTCGATCTAATAAAAATAATTTACGTAAATCGATCGTAGTAATTTATTGTTTGACAACATTTATTATCATAAGCTCTATTTTATTAAAATCCATATTTTCTAGCCCCTGAGATGCTTATAAGACTAAATTAAATAATTACCTTTGTCAATCAGCTCATAAGTTCGTAACAAATGTTACGGCCGTTTCGACATCAAAGTGCCATCTTCAGACATTGAAGTTCAGCCATAAGGCGTCGTTAAAATATAAAATAAAAAACTGACACAAACAACACACACATATCACTCATCACGAAAACAAATTTTACTAATTGTATTGTCTCGGAACAGGCCTGTTTGGTAAAATAAGTAATTGCAGCATTGCTTAACCCAACAATGCACAAAATTGTACTTTTATATTACTATTGGTAGTCTACCAACTTGAAAATATCAAGAAAGATTTTAATGACATTTCTGTTTAAAACCTGGGGTATATATATTGTACTTGGCCACAATTCATTTTAAGCTCAACCAGTTAATTTATATTTATTTTTTTTATATAAGTCAATTTATATGTTATGGAAGCGTTAAGTGTTGTTGAGACTAAGAAAGGATAGTCATGTAACTTACCTTGTACAACGGTTATCAATACTGACGGAAAAATATTAGTGATAAAAAACCGTGTGTACCACTAAACTCATCAGTGTTAATGATCATCAATGTATATACTTTAAATTGTAACCAGCACCAAATAAATAAATACATTATTCGAATATTTACTCATTTCAATTTATAGTTAACACGAAAACTCCGAAGTAAAGGCTCACACCCACTCACAATCATCACCGCACTTTCTACTCCATAAGTGTATAAGTGGGTGGGTGGTACAACAACATCTCTGTACGTATATGGTTGGGTGAGTGAGTCAACACTGCCGTGTGTGCATGAGTGAGTGAGTAGAACAACAGCACTTTATGTGTATGAGTGGATGGGTAGTTCGATGCACCCTTTACCACTGTACATTATAAGTGGATCGAAAGTTTATTCCCGCTGCACGTGTATGAGTGGGTGGGAGGGCTGTTCCCACTGCACTCAAACATGTACAGATACAAACACAGCTACATGAGTAGTACAGAATATACTTTGAGAGTAACTATTGTTTCACAAGACGTCCATGCACAGTTAATATTGGTAGTTTCTTAGCTGTGTACGACTACTAGTTGGCAGCAAGTTAGTTCAGATGTAGCTCTCTATTCCACGGTAATCAATCACCAACCAAGGTATTCATCTGTAAGGTAAAATGGCGGCTGTGAAGGTGGTTGGGAGGGTTGTATTTGTGTTGCATATTGCGACATGAAACATCCATTTATCAAGGGAATACTTTCATTCATTTTTCCGAGCAATGAGGTATTGTGCAGAATTTTAAGACAAATTACTTCTTCATAATATTATTTTATGGTTGATATAAAGTGAATATTCAAACTTTCTTATTGCATTTGGAAAGAAGATAATAACTTATAAAACAATTGTCTTTAAATGACTATTGATATTATTCTTTAAGTTAGATAGTTAGGGTAACGGGCATATAACACTTTTTACAGTTGTATATGACAAGACTTCAAAATTATAATATATCATCTTCAAAGTTAACGATTTAAATAAATATAAAAAACATCTCCTTTATATTTAACAGCATTAAAAGTTTATATAAATAGAACAGGGGTCTTGTCGTTTTTTAATAATAAATTTATCATAGATAAATAATCATGAAACACGATTATTATAGTATTTTTTTTATTTATTTTTTTTTGCGAAAAACCAAGAAAATTTTAAATATAACGGAAATTTGTTTTCCGTAAACATACCATTGGAGATACTCAAATTGTGCTGAATTTTGTTTTGATTATAGAAAATGCCACGGGTTTAGCAATCGGACCCTGATTAAGGCACTAGCCCCGGAAATGTCCAGTTTCAGTAAGGTTATCTTTTGTTATTATAAGCCTAATTTGGTTTTGTTTTTTAGTTGATGTTAGATTTGATTAGGTTATGTTTGGTTTGTTTAGGCTGGTATATGTTAGGTTTGGTTGGGTCTTTGAGCTTTTTGTTGAGCTAGGTTAAGTTTTATAAGGTTAGATGAAAAAACTACACTTAAGATTCACTACGAAAATACGAAACTTAACCTTACAATAACCAACCTAGGCGTATCCTAACAAAGTATAACCTTACTGAAACTTATGTAAATAGTAACGGTCCGATTGTAAAACCCTTTCGTAACAAATATCGTAATGAAGACAAAGTCGTATAATTTGAGTATCCACATTTCTATATTTAAAAAAATAAATATTTTCGTAATTTTTCTAGAAAACAACTATCATATTATTTTAGTTTTAAATCTACTACAAAAAAACATTAAGAAAAAAATAGAAAAGGTCTACATTCTATATAATTACCGTTTAATAATATCCTTAAAAAACTTATTAAAGTAGTGGAGTGTAGTGAGAAAACTATGTCAATTAATATTTAATATTCTGTACTAAACAATTTCAGTAACATTCAATTACAGTGCAACAGTTGTTGACTCTGCTCAAATTCATGTTCCATGAAAATAAACTTCATTGTGTAACTAATGTATTATATAATGAGTTCTCATATTCAGTTAAATGTGTATTTAGCCCTAGAGTGTATTTAATTACATATACATTGGTTGGATTTATATAATTCCTCGTATTATTGTCAGTAGGTAATGTGCGCTATCATCCTAAACTAGTCGTATATAATTACTTTCAATATACGTATATATTATCATAAGATAATGTATACTATAATTTTAATTATTGTAATGTTCCAAATATATCTATTATGTGTGAAATTATCATAGAAATATCATAAATTATTTTAATGTGTTGTTGGTAGATAATATTTTACACTTTAAATGGTATAAAAGAAATAATTTGTTGTATTTCTTAAAAATTATGTACCTTTTCCATTAATTCACTACCACTACGTTGGTTATGTTATGTTTATTTAGGTTATGTTAGGTTTAGTTAGGTTGTGTTAGGTTTAGTTATGTTATGTTAGGTTAACCTAAGTTGTAGTTATGTTAGTGAATTAACGGAAAAGATCCTAAATTATAGAAGATTTATAAGGGCAAGCTTGTTTAATATAATTCATTTTTGCAATAATATATAAGCTACTAAATCAAAATAAGCAGGAATTAAATTGTACTGTCAAAAAAGAAGTAAAAATAATAGAATCTATAACGTCCTTGTGTCCTAGTGTTTGAATACTAATCGATCTCTCGTCACAGAGTTTTTTCCAGGTTTTGTAATCATTCAACCCCTGATTTTACGTTTTAACAAAGACCAGCTGTCCTTCTGAAAATAACACAAAGGGCAATCATTAGCTATATGATCCATAGTTTGAAGTTTGACCTCGAATTACAAAACTGATCATTGCTACTTCATTTTCCATTATTGGGAATGATGTTCGCGTCTGCAGCATTCCTTAAGCTCTTCGTGACCCTTGGGTGCTAACTGAACCAGGCAACACTGGTTCAATATTCTTGTAGATGAACTGTCACTTCCGTGATCTTCAAGTTATCGCAGCTGCTAACCAATACAATGGTAATTGTATATGTTAAGAGGGTTCACGTTTGCCCATACTAGCAATGTTAAAATTATGTATAAACAAGAACTGTTATCTCAGAAGCAGTATTAGCTACAAGCCTGATTTTTTTACTATATAGTGACTACAATATGCCTAAGTTTTAGAAGCAAAATTAATAATATGGCCTCTTTAGTTTTATGTAATTTATATATATATATTGGTAGTTTTTTATGTGTATTTTACTCAAAATGCAAGTTGAGCACAAGAAACGTCTTATATAGAAACTCGGAGACAAGGATTTAATGTAATGACCTAAAAATAACAATAAAACTGTGCTTCTCTAGGTCATAATAGACATGTGTACTCTCTCGAAACAGATTTAAGTAATTTTAAATAAGCGAACTTTGCCATAATCAGATACGTAGAATTTTAACAATTTGCATAAAACTCAATCATCTTAATGTTCTATACAAATTAATCTTATTTAGGACTTCATGTCACGATATGAAACTAAAATAGAGATTTTAAATTAATTTCAAGTATATTTTACAGCAAATTGTGTCCAGACGAACATATAAACTCTTAAACTGAAGATCTGGGGTAATGACTCCTCGTCATGACACATGAACTACATTTTTATTTATCTCGTCATCTTTAACAACATCTTAAAATTTGGAATTGTATACTTTCATTGCTTTCATAAAAACAGTATAAAACAATACCGGTTACAGGTGATTATTTAATCTTGCAATTAATTTTAAGATTGACAGAAAGATTTGAGATTACACAAATGTTTAATTGAAATAATAATATAACATTGGTAATTACAGCTTTATTGAAATATAATTAATAACCGTGCTTGTATTTATGAATATATATAATATTTTTATATTTTCTTAGAAACTAAAGTGGTTCTATTATTTTAAATTATTTTTTTCTCTGATATTACGATTATAATTTCAGGTCCCGTTTTATCAGAAAAGGTGAAAGGTTCATAACCGGTCGTACGCTGACGTCACTGTGCGTGGGAGTTGAAAATGTGGGCGATTTGTGCTTCAGTGTTTATATGAATGACTTATGAATTTTATTCGTGTCATGTTAACACAGCTGATATTTTAATCAGTTAAGTTCCATTTTTTATACTTAGTTTTTAGCGTAAGTTATTGCTTTTCAAATCAAATAAAATCAAATCAGTTTTTATTGCAGTGGACATTTAACATGTATTGCAAAAGTCAATTTTATTTTAAAAGATATTTTATGTCTAGTTAAAAAATTTGGTTTCACCCACACTACAAAACAATCTCTCAAACATACAACATTTCTGCACATTTATACATCCAATTTTCCCACCTCCAGCTCCGGTGTCAGCCTACCCACTGTGTGGTCTCCAAGTTATTCGCCAAAAACTCACCCACACTATAAAAAGCATGGTAGGCTAGGAAGCCTTTTAATTGAGTTTTAAACGCCTTCAGCGTTCTGGTGATTTTTATACAATTTGGTAGTTTATTGTAAAGATGGACACCTGCCTCTGAGGGCAAATGCTCGTAAGTAACTGTTCTGTGCTTCCCAGTCCTATAGTTGTCCCTGTCTCTAGTGCTATATTCGTGAATGTCACGTCCCCGAATCAAAGCACACTTAGAAATAAAAAAAAGTTGTTGTTTCTAAAATATAGAGGCAAGGTAAGGCAAGATTCTTAATTTTTTGAAGATTGGCTTGCATGATTCTCTGAAATCAACTTTTTCGATTATCCGAATCGCTCTTTTTTGTAATCTGAACACTCTCAAGAGCTGATTACTTGCACCGGCTCCCCACAGCACTATGCCATAGACTAGGTGGGGATAAATTAAGCCATAATACGCCGCTTTCAGTACCTGAATAGGGCAGTATTTGGCTAAAGTCCTCAGAACATAGATACCAGATGTTAGTTTGGCACATACCGCATCAATATGGGCATTCCATGTCAAACCTCGATCTATGTGTAATCCAAGAAATTTTGACGTGAACACCTCTTCCAGCATAGTGTCTTCCAACAGTACGCTGGGGACCCACTCTAGGTTCTGAGGACGTAAGGTAAAATTTAAAATTTGATTGAGAAGAATTTGTTTTCAAGTTTATTTTTTTGAAATATTGAATGCATTTATTCAATTCTACAAAAGTTTGTTGTTCTACGAGTTCAGGAGCTTCATCTCTAAAACACAGGGTTGTATCGTCTGCATATTGCACGATTTTTCCCGGGCACAGAGATGCTCCAATGTCGTTGACATAAACTAAAAAAAAGGCTGGACTGAGAATTGATCCCTGAGGGACACCGTAGCACAGGTTGATAACTTCGGATTATTGATTTGCGATTTGTACTAATTGAGCTCTTTGTCTGAGGTATGATCCAAGCCACTAAAAGGGCACACCTCTGATGCCATGAGATTCCAATTTGCTGAGTAGTATCTTATGGTCAACACAGTCAAAAGCTTTTGATAAGTCGAGAAAAACACCAAGAGTGGATTTCCGACATTCTAATCCCTCCACAACCATATCGACCAGACTCACCACTGCGTCTATTGTCGATTTACCGATTCGCTTTTCTATTGTCAATCTTTTATTTTTTGATTCGCTTGTTAAACTTAAAAAAGGTATAAAGTATACTTAAAAAGATAAATTAATTCTTCCATTATATTTCATTATACGTGTGTTTTTTTAAACTGTATTTTACCATAGTATGAATAAAATGTATAAACCGTTCAAAATTTTACAATTGGTAATTTGACCAAGAGTCCTAACATTAACCATTGGATTATGTTGAAGAAACAAACACAACTTTTCGCAGGGTAAAAATATTCCTGTCATCAGTTGTTTTATAAGAGGGTGATGCTTTCCTAGTTGTAATAGTTTATAAAAGTGTATGGGAAATGGTGGAAAATAAATTCATTATTAATAATTTTGTGTTTATTATTGGCTACAAAATCTTCTAACTGAAAAAAATCTACATGAGTTTTGCAAGACATAAAAGTTGGTTTATTTAAAGTGCAATGACAAATATGGGAATAGAAATGTATTCTATTAGTGAAGTATGTCAAATAGAAATAAATGTTTGAATATTCAGTAACACTATCAATTCACAGATTTTTTTCACAGAAATCACCATCTTTTAATGAATAGTGTTCATTAAACGCTACTTGAAATATTCTTTAGTCAAATGGATTCCAACATTACTGTGTTTTTCATATAAACATTTTACATGAATGTAGGGTAGAGAAGTATAACAATTTTACTTCTCAATTTGTACTGACTGATGAATTTAAATAGACTATAAAATACACAAATTATCATCAAAAGAATTAGCACAACAGCAAATTCAAATTTTTGTGGCCGAAAAATAGTTAACCTTGACAGTTATATTACGTCGAAAATGTTTACAATACGTTTATATTGAAGTTTTTTCACTTTTAATTACTTAATTTTGATTTTATCAATGAATCATAAGCTGGTTTCTAAGGTAAACAGACCTTATGTAATTGCGCACCAGCAGCTTTGGAAGCACTTACTTGTGACATGTTTGTTGCAGTTTATTAAAAAAATATAGCACTAGGAGGATATTAAAAACTTAGTAACAAGATTTTTTTACTACTAGTAAGGTTGTTGGGCAAATATGAGGAGTAAATTAGTGTAATTTGTGTAGATGATATAAATGATGCAAAAGTGTAGTCATTGTTACTAACTAAGATCGACTATTCCTTAGAAAGAGCCATTTATTAGCCCAACAATCCAGGCAACTAAGAAACCTACAGATTTATGCGGAATCCGAACCACTTAGTATTGGTCTGATTTTCAGCTAACTGACCCTCAGTTCTCTTCTCTACACAACATCCGAACACTGACTACCACCCCAGACTTAAAAAAGCCCAGCACAGAATCTATTGCCTACAATCAACACTTTTTAGCTCCCTAGTAGCTGGATTACAGCACTACGCCACTAGTGTCGACGTTTCATAGTCTCAAATCAGGAGACTTGCTGTTTGAATTAGACAAATGGAGGCTTGCTTGAATAGTATATACAAGCATAGTTGGAATATCAATACTAATGGTTAACCCACCGACTAAGCATGTGCAGTTTTAGTAGTTTCCTTTACAGACCAAAGAACACGTTATTGTACTTTTTTACTATTTTAAAACTAACATATACATGTCTGTAAAAAACAAATATATGTCTGCCGTATAGCCACCACACACACCTGTATCCTCGACACCACCGTACCTGTATGGTTAGGTGAAGAACTAATCCATCTGTTTCCAATGTAAATTTTGAGTGGATGAAAAGACCATTATGTTTTAATGCGTATGTGTGGATGCGAGGGCCATTTTTACTGTACTTATATGGTTGAAATGGAGTGCATTACCAATGTATCCATACATGTAAAAATAAAAAGTTATACAACATCTTAATTTACCAGGTGAAGTTAGGCTTAACAAGCTCTTCCTAACACTTAACGGGGACAAACGGCTTTACGGTGACTTCCGAACCACCGCCAGTAACCGGGAAGACTGGCTGCTTGTAAGGACGGAATCACTCAGTCCGTCACCCATCCCAAGAACTGCCACGCTCGGTGTTGTTTGATGCCATTACCTTGCGATAACGGCGGAACCCTCCGTTCAAGGCCACTGGCTAATATAAAGACACGAATAATATACGTGAGTGCTTAGTGTTTTCTGAGAGAGAAATTGATAGTCTACAAGAGGTCTATGGTACTGTTGATAAAGTAGTTATACTTAGCTGTGCACGACTGCTAGTGGGCAGCAAGTTAGTTCAGATGTAGCTCTCTATTCCACTGTAATCAATCACCATCCCAGGTATTCATCTGTAAGGGAAAACGGCGGCTGAAGGTGGTTGGGAGGGTTGCATTTGTGTTGCTTATTGCGACACGAAACTTCCATTTATCAAGCGAATATTTTCATAAATTTTTCCGAGCAATGAAGGATTGTACAGAATTCGAAGAGAAATAAGTGCTTCTTAATATCATTTTATGGTTGATATAAAGTGGCTATTTCAAACTTTCTTATTGAACTTTTAGAGAAGATAATAACCTTTAAAACAATTGTCTATGTCTATTATTATTTAAGGTAGATACTTAAGGTAACGGGTATTAACCGTTTTTATAGTGGAAGATGACAGAACAAATGATATTTTATTCTCTTCCAAACTCACTACATAAAATATACTTACTTTATATTTAGTAATTTAAAAAGTATGTATATAGAACATGGGTGTTGTTTTTTCATATAATTTTTCAAAACAGATAAACAAGTAAGAAACAACAATATAATTGGGATTTCATCGAAAAGTCTAGAAAATTACAAAAATGTCGAAAAAGAAAAAAGAGAAACTATTTTTGTTCACGTAAATTACTAGTAAACAAAGCATTTCGGTAGTTATATAGTGTGGAATTCCTTCCTGATCAAAAATATAGCAAGGGTTTTTGCAACCGTAGCCTTATTAAGTGCTTAAGCCTCGAAAATTTGTCAGCTTAGATAGGGTTACATTTTGTTGTGACAGGTTTGATTTGGATATTTTTGGGTTATGTTTGGTTTGGCTCCGGTATGTTGTTTGGTTTGGTTGTATTAGCTATTGTTGAGCTAGATTAACCTTATTAAAACTTACTGGCCAGGACATATGTGTGACCTTAACGCACTTGGTAAAAGTTCGATTGTAAAACCATTGCTATAAATGTAATGCATATAAAATTCTACACAATTTGAGTGAGCAAACACATCGCTATATTATAAAAAATAATTACTTTTTTTAATACTCGTTGTCGTAATTGTTCTGAATTGTCCACTGAACAAAATCGTATTTTTAATCATATGTTATATATTTATAACGAACAAATTATAAATCCAACAAAACACAAAGCCCCTTTTCTATACTATATTAACTATAAATACATGAATAATGTAAAAAAATACATCTCAGATTGACAGTACTTATTACTTGGTATTCTTTCTAAACAATTCCTGTAATATGCAATTATATTGGAATCCTTGTTAAATCTGTTCCAATTTTTGTTCTATAAGCTTCATTGTGTGCCTAATGTATTATATAATGAGTTACCACGTTTAATGTGATGTTTATTCCAATTTAGCCCTGGAATATAGCTAATTATGTTTATGATGAATGGGCCAAAATGATTATTATTATTATTGTGAGTAGATAATGGTTGCTAAAAGCCTAAATTGTTTTTATGTAATTACTTACAATGGATGTATTAAAATAATTTTATAGCATAAAATCCTAATGAATATAATAGCAAAAAAGTATCCCTTTATTGAGATTTTTATGGAAATCTCTAAAATTAATGTAATTTAAAATTGACATATGTACTTAATTACTATAGTAATTTATAAAAATAGAACTATAACTAAAAATATAACTAAATACAAACTTGTTTAATATAGGCCTACTTAATTATTCCAATAATAATACTTTAAGAATATATTATTAATGTAATTCTCTATTAGACTGGTGTGATTGTGTTTTTATTTGTATAAGTGATGTAAAAATAATATAATAATTCAACTTATTTACAATAAAGTTGACGTAAATTGTATTAATACCAACGTACGTGTAAGGGTGGTGGGTAAATGATACTGAACGTGTATGAATGGGCGGTTGTGTTATACCACTGATCTTGTGTGGGTGGGTGAGTGAGTAAATGCCACTAAACGTGTATGAGTGGGTGGTTGGGCTATACCACTGAACGTGTGTGTGTGCGTGAGTGAGTCAATGCCACTGAGCGTGTATGAGTGGACGGTTGGGTTATACCACTGAACGTGTGTGGGTGGGTGAGTTAGTAAATGCCACTAAACGTGTATGAGTGGGCGGTTGGGCTGTACCACTGAACGTGTGTGGGTGGGTGAGTGAGTAAATGCCACTGAACGTGTATGAGTGGGCGGTTGGGTTATACCACTGAACGTGTGTGGGTGGGTGAGTGGTTATATGCCACTAAACGTGTATGAGTGGGTGGTTGGGCTATACCACTGAACGTGTGTGTGTGCGTGAGTGAGTCAATGCCACTGAGCGTGTATGAGTGGACGGTTGGGTTATACCACTGAACGTGTGTGTGTGTGTGTGGGTGAGTGGGTCAATGTCACTGAGCTTGTATGAATGGGTGGTTGGGTTATACCACTGAACGTGTGTGGATGGGTGAGTGAGTGAGTAAATACCACTGAACGTGTATGAGTGAGTGAGTGGATCAAAGCCAGTTAAAGTGTAAGGGTGGGCTTTGATTCCATTGCACGTGAACTCGTATCAGACTACCTTTGAGGTATGTAAAGACCTGACACAGTTATCTAGTTGGTTAATACCCAACTTAGTAGGTCTAAGGTACTCAGTTCGACTGTAATCAGAGCCATAAAGAACTTTGTGAGGGATCAGCTTATAACCACCGGTCCATTTATCATTCAGCTATAAATTACTTAATTACGCTTTCTAAAGAACAGGCGGCCTTAGTGTTTAGCAACGACTACACTCGTCACACTCATTCAACATTCATTTCCTCTCATCTTTACGATTGTCGTCTTAAGTATGAATAAATGATTTAAAAATTGTAATAAATGTATTTGTAAGAATGATCAGACGTTCTCAATTTACGAAATTGCTAGTAATCAATTTCTATAGACCGATAATGACAATGTCAAATTCATGTAAATGATCAACTACAATAAACTTCTTTATTGTTTATTCTTAATTACCATGTTGTAGCTTAAACTAAACTACATGGTATTGGCTATATCAATGACATTGGGTTCCAAGTATCTGTGAGAAGGTTCAACAGGTTCTATCAAATGTTACTTGATAAATAATCAGCTACGAACTCCGTGACTATTAACCGTTCTGAATGCTGAATATATAAAAATAAATCCTGGATTCCCGCTGGGATTGTTCGACTCTAAACTCCAGCCTAGATCTTGTATAATATAGTTGAACATCTGATAATGTCACACATTCTTTTTTTATTTTCTTTCGTGTAAAATAATATTTCATATTATTTATTATGTACCTTCAACAACTAGCAATTAAATGTATAAAAACCTAACCATTATGTTGCAAAAATATGAAAGTTGTATGATTATTTTAATTAGTATAACATTTGCAAAAACATATTATCTGTTACTAAGTAAAACAGAATGTGTGTCTGTATCAAATTGATTTTAAAAAAAGTTTTTCATACACCAAATATATTTTAAAATACATATTAAAACGGATTTTACGAAATATTAATATAAAAAACTTATCGTATTTAAAATACAATTTGATGAAGATGTAATAGTACTTTTTGTCATCAGTAACTTTACAAATAGTTACTTCATTATAATAGTGATCCTGTTGATTAAACAAAATAATTTTAACACTAAAATATTTAATGTAGAATCTATAACATTATTTATCAAATATTAAAATCACTAATATGCCCTTTTACCTTATTTCGTTATTTGGCGTAATTATATCAATATATTATGTCATTAAAAATTTTGAAAATCCCTAAATTATCTTTGACGTCAAAAATGGCCTCCTAAATTTTTGGATTTTACTGAACATAATATTTTCACATGCATAATGATTAAGTAGTTAAAATCTCCTTTTAATATTAAGAAGAAAAACTACATCGAAAAACTGTTCTTTGTATATATTTAGAGAAAGTCTCTCATTCAACCTAACCCAAAATTATAGGTACATTTTCATAACCTTCTTATTTACCTCAAAACAATATTTACATAATTCCATTATTCATCATTATTAGTCATTACTAAGACGCACATCGTCAAGATGTGGGTGAACGAGTGCGATGATTGTAGTTTAACGAGTGTAGTCATTGTTACTAACTAAGGTCAAATACTCCTCAGAACGACATATTTATTAATAGCCCAATTTCCAGGGCAACTAAGGGACTAACAGCTTTACATGGAATCCAAACCACGTAATGTTGGTCTGATTTTCAGCTAACTGACAACCCTGACTCAATTCTCTTCCCTACACAAGATCTGAATTTTAACTACCATCCAACATGGACACCTCAGACTTCTCTAGTAGTTTCAAAATCAATGGTAATCACTGAGCGGACGCCGTGTCGTTATTATAGGACCAAGAATATAGCCGATAGCTACACTCTGTCCCCAAGTAGATGGGTTACATCACTACATCACTAGTGTTATCTTATGTAAGTATTCACCCCAATAAATATACGATGTACAGGAAGTTTGTGCTTTCACATTAATTTGTGTATCATCTTGTCCCCGTACATCATATATTCAATGTATTTTATTAATTACTCCACTCTAATCTTCAATCTTTTATAATATATAGAGGCTCTGATAAGGTTTAATGTAATATTAGTTTTCTAATCTAATCTATTTTTTCAGCTATATATGTTTCAAATTCAGATATTATCAATTATTGTTTATTTCATTTCCTTATTTTTATTTATTAACTTATTTTACGTTCTAATTGCATAATAATAACAAACTGTGTTATAAAAAAGTCGAATTCAAGTTCTACGTACATACTGAATAAATGGCTAACAAACGAGAGACTTACAGTTAGTACAAGGATAACAATTGAATAAATACGAATAACAATAAATATAATATTAGCAGTAATAAATGGAATTCCTGTTTAATGCAACTAGAGCCAGGTTTATAAAACAAAATAATTATGTTTAAATAATAATTGTGTGAAACTAACAACGATGGCATATTTGTTCTTTTCCTGTATACTTACATAAAAAACACAAAAAACTGGTTTCTGATTTTCCTAATACAAAAAAAAGTTATTAATACATCACAATAACCAATTATAAATGTTACTATTGTTTAAATGTATTTTCAACTTTGTATAAAAGTATTTCACACATGTTTATGTACATGTATCTGAAAGTAAAACTTGTTTATTTACGTCCCAAGATTTACGGACCACCTGAGATTAGTAAAAAGACTTTGCACTCTCTGAAAACATATACTTCCTTTAAATCCTGGGGAGCTTATCCCTCGACTGGCTGTGAATAAGTAAGAAGTTCTGTAACTGTTGAAAACCAAGGCATCATATCGTTAAATTAAAAGTGTAAACACATTTAAATAGATATATTATTTTAAATTATACATTTCAGGTCTACATTCAAGCACCTTATGTTTTAATTTATTGTGTGTAATTTTTTTTACCATAATTACAGTAGGAACATAGATGTGTCGTTTGTGTGTCTTTTTTTTCATAAATAATAAAATTTTAAAATGGTAACAAGTTTAGTAAAGCATTTAGGTTTAGTAACATCCCTTCATTAATTCATTTAATAACTTTTTCCTTATACATTCTTTATTTGTCATATTATTTTACGCTATCAATATTTTAATATGGCTTTTGTCTAAAATGAGGAGTGTTGCAACAGAAGGACGCAAAAAAGCACATTCATGCTAGTAATGAATGGTTGCGGTAGATAAAAATCGTGAATAACGCTAATATAAGAGCAGGAGAATTTTAGACCTGGGAAATACAGCAAAGTACAACTTCTACATCTCATTCATATGATAAGCGTGATATGATGTAACACGTAATCCCTGTAGTAGTAATAAATAATACAACGAAGTGGATCGTAGCAGATATTCCTCTACATTAGACAGACATTCTTATTAAGATAATTTTATTCTTATTTTAATTTCAAATGAAAGACTAAAATCATAAAATAGCATTAGAGAACAGATTTTCCTTTCGTGCTTTATTTATAAAGGAAAAAGAGAAGAAATAAGAAAAATGGCACCCCCCAAGGAGGTATTTTAGAACCAATAATGTTCACTAATTATTCTAACAACTAACATAATATTGATATAGCGAGAAATTTTATAAATAACTGATAAAGACCTAATTTCATAGTGCATTTGAGACTACACAGATGTAAAAGTAAAACTGAAAAAGGAATTAAAATACACGTTTTGTATTTCATCACTTCCATAAAAATTGTCTGAAACCAAAGGCTTTTAAGGAACAAGCACCATCAAAACATGTCTTAAATTTAAGTTTAAAAGCTGCCAAACGTGCCCCCTATGGTCGAATGGGAGAGAAATTTCAGTCAATACATACACAAAACTGTACTTTTGCTGAACTTTGTATATCACCCAACTAAATTACATAAAAATGTTAAAAACTCACGAAACAGTTAACATTAAAAAAAAACGCTCTAACACGGAGTTTACAGCCAAGAAGTAAGAGGAATACGCAGCCAAAATGTCCTTAAAATAACGACATAACACTCTGCTTCTCAAAATCAGGATAAATGTATGTTCAATATATCAGCTCATTATAACCAGAGGGACTTTGTCATAATTAAACTTGAATATTTTTTAAATAAAATACACGACTTATAATATAATACAATATTAACTATGTATAAACGTAATATTTTAATGTAATTTTAAAAATTACAGATTATTTGTTATGAATTTCTGGTCAACTTTAAGCATTAAGATAAGACACATTTTAATAAAAATTATACAGTACTGATGTAGCCATTTTAAAGAAATATGGGTTTCTGGGTGTATCGTACTTTACTTCTAAGTCGTAACAGACGTACGAACATTCGGCAATTAATACGTCAACCTGAATTATGGATACACACAATAGTTTTATTTTGTCTTAGAAAATAAACGTTTTGATAAAAACTTAAGCAGTTTTAAAGCACATGAGAATATTTGCGTCTGTGTTGATACAATTAAATTTCACTTTCTCTATTACCTCTAAAGGTGAAAGATACGTGCGCTGACGTCTTGGAGTGTAGGAGTAGCAAATGTTGATGATTTATGCTAAAATATGAATTTGTATGGCTTATAATAACATAGAATGTTTTAGAACATGTTATTTTTATAACTATTTTAATAATAAACTGATATTTTTCAGGATAGTTCAAAGCTTATATAATTATATGCTAGTTAAATTAAAATAAGATACAAATTATACTCTAATCAATTAAAAAATCTTATTTCAATTTGAATTTATTTATTTTACTATATCATAGTATAAATAGTAGGAAAAAATTCTAAATTAAGAATATTGTAGTTTTATTCAAGTATGCGGTAAATTTATTTCGTACACTTTTAGCATTTTAAATGAATTTAATTAGCATTTTCGTTTTGGTAAAATACAATGAATGCATATACACTTTACCAAACACAAACTCATTGTAGTACTGTTGTGTAACTACAAAATGTACAGTTTTGATCTTAAACCCGGATTTTTTCGCTCATCAGTTCTCACGAGCCTGCAGCTCTGAGCGTAACGTTAATCGAGTTAAGTGCCTACCTCTATCTTAGCTGGGAATTCAAACCTTGGATTTTCCCTCCACAGGCCGATGCCTTAGCCATTGAGCCACCATGTACCAAGTAGTTATCGATCTTGGTAAATCGTGCTTGCCATCCTCAGAGGAAATCGAAAAGGATTTATATTTTAAATAGATTATCTGAGGCTGAAATATATTTTGTAAACTTAGCGTGATGTAGACCTCTATTTGATGTAGTGGAAGTAGATCTCAACATCACAGAGATTTGGATGTCATAAGACAGTGTCATTTCTCACTTGCTGTCAGTTACCCATGAATGAAATTTCAGTAAGCATAATATTTTTTTTATAAATATCTTCAGATAACCTTATGAAAAAAGAAATACTAATTATATAATTAGTTAATTTGATTTGAAAGTCCCTCTAGCCTCAGGAAGATAAGTAAAATCGATCTTCATAATAATTGTAAATTTTGATTTTATTGTCGTATTTCAACAAGTTGTGTAGCGTTCATTATTATTATTATGTATAGTTTTTAGCATAATACGTTTTGTTATAAGTACAGTACATGTGTACGTCATACAACAAAAATTTATTATAATATAATTACAAAATGCACAAAAATTATGGTTATCAATTTCGGTGAGCTACGCTCACCTTCCTGAGACCAGATGGATCCACAAAAATACGGAAAACGGTGTTCAACAACTCAATTTATAGGCCTACGACCACGTGTCCCTTTTGGGTGGAAATGTCAAAATGGCAATTGCTGTGATATTATTGGCTAATTCCTATTGGCTGTTACTTCTGTTCTTTTAATCCCTGAAAATACGTTATTAAAAACTATTTCGGAATCAAAATTAACCTGTTCATTCGGTAGTTTATCTCGATCCTTAAACTGTTCTTTAAAAATAAATAACTCTTCCCATGCATTCATAATCCTACCCTTATTACAAACTTTTAGAATATCTATATTTTCATCTATTTTATTCAAACTGTGGGTACAAATCAGAAGATTTTTCAGATTTCTTATTTTTAAAAGCAGAGACATGGTTTTTATATATTTTGTTAAAATTTACAGTTTGACCTATATAAAACATATTACAATCATTACAGTTAATCCTATACATTCCTGAATTATTGAATTTATCTTCACTTTCAATGTTAGGGTGTAAAATTTTGGACATAGTATTACAAGTCTTAAAAGATATTGATAAATTGAATTTCTTAAATCTATTACTAACTCTTTGCATAAACGGTCCATTGTAGTAGAAGGATACATACTTCTTTTGTTCCTTATCAGATTTTTCTTTTTTAATTATTGTTCGTTTACTGTCTCGAACTTTATTTTCTATTTTCATTTGTATTCTAATTCCAATCTCTTCAATAACTGATGCCTTGTATCCATTTTCAATAGCTATTGATTTTATTATATTTATTTCTTGTTTTTTGTCTGCATTACTGTATTATTATATGTATTAGGAAAGAAATATAAGTTGAACTATTAAAATGTGCAATGACAGGTGTGAAAATCTACTTAATTGGCAAATAAATCGAAAAATACCTAAATATTTAGTATAAGTGAATGGGGCTATTTTACTTATGCTCCTTGATCTTTGAATTGGTGATTAGTTTTAGGCAAATGAAGATGATTTCGTTAACAGTAGTTATTAACAGTTATTATCACATAAATCACAATGTTTCACTGAACAGTGGTTACTATAGGCTATTTAAATATTCTTCAGGCTGACTAAATCCAAATATATTACTTTTTAAACATTTTTCTTAAAATTCAGGCAAGAAGGTTTAATCCAGGGTTGAAATATACAATTTATTATTAGATATTACGTTACTGGGAGCAATTTTACTCGAACGTGTTGTACTGACTGATGAATACAAATATACTAGAAAATACATTACCCATCGTCCAAAGAAACTAACACCAAAAATATTTACAATTTTCTACCCAAATAGTCTTCAACCTAAACTAAAAGTTGTGTTATGTCAAAAAAGTTGCAATCTCGTGATATTGAAGTAATCACATTTTTAATTGTTTTAATTTTATTTTCATTATTGAATTATAAATCTAGGATGGCTTTCAAGGTAAACAGCCCTTATTGTGAGTAACTCATTCTGGTGAAAATTTATAGCAAAACGGGGTGATGACTGCGATAAGGCTGAAATTGCACAACAGCAACTCTTGAAACACTTACCTAAGATATGTTAAATAAGGTTAATTTAACTGCACGTGTATGAGTTTTTGAGTGGATCAAAATACCTATTACCACTGTGCGTACGTTAAGGGGGGATCGGATGGGAGGACCATTACTACTGCACGTGTATGAGTTGTTGAGTGGATCAATATACCCATTACCACTGTGCGTACGTTAAGGGGGGATCGGATGGGAGGACGATTACTACTGCACGTGTATGAGTTGTTGAATGGATCAATATACCCATTACCACTGTGCGTACGTGCGTACCCTTTGTAGCCTAGGTATACATATTTTATCATTTTTATGAATATTTTTGGTTTTTATGGTACATTTATGACTTAATATCACAAAAATAAAGTTTTTTATTTTTTAAATATATTTTTTCATGTATTTATCAATTCGGGACTCATGCGTCCCGACAGGCGTCTATGGGTAGAATTATGAAACATGAATTTGTATTCAGCTTTACTTACCCAGGTTATTATAATTCATATATTCTGCTCCTTATCCACTATGTAGTTCAAGTTACAAATTTATAAGAGATTCATTCATAAATTTTATTATTCATTTTTTGATGGAATAGTAAAATTTATTTCATTGGTAAAAAATGTTATATAAATTTATGGAATGTAAAAAAATGAAATATTCAACAATTTACCTAAACAACTTATCTACGACATAATGAAAAAGATAATAACTAAACTAACCAACTGAATCATAGAATAATAATGATAATACATAATAATACTTAATGATAGAATAATATAGAAAAAAAAAAACGGTTGACAGTTCCATATTTTAAAATTTTATGTCGTGATATGCAGAAAAACATTGTTTTTTTTCATTGCAGCAGAGGTGAACTTTGCAAAGAGAGTAGGTTGATGTAGGCTTTGATTCAATCCCTTTCATGCTGCACATTTCACACCGGCCACGACCACTATTGAACTTGGGCCAATGAGCTCCCAAATTTCCCAGCCTGACATCCTTCAAGGTTGAATAACCTGATTTGCGCCTCTTTGCTGGTCCTGGTCCAGATGTTCCTGGTTGATCTCCAGCTGAACGTCTGCTTGTTTTTTTGGTGTCTTTGTGAGTAATCAGCCCCATTGCTACCTGCCGGCGGACATCTAGCACACTACTCTTTCCATGCATTTCACATGCAATAATATATGCATTGACAAATGCAATGTCAAGCAAACCAAAAAAAATTCTGTGCCACCATTTCTTTGATTTTCGGTTGACACCGTACAGTACTCGGTATCTGTCAGCTTGATCTACTCCTCCCATGTATTTATTATAATCAGACACAACAGTTGGGCAAGGCACATTTTTTTTTTGTTCCATCTTTTTGTGTCCTCTTCACTTCTGTTACCTCTGTGCCATGGTAATTTGAAATGAAATTTATTGCCTTGTTGTCATGCCATTTGAAAAAAGATATTCCCATTTCTGACACTCTATAGTCATGTTCTCCCCGTTTCAACTGTTTATCAGGTGTCATTTTTTCTGGTACACCCCTCCGATTTTGGCGGATTGTACCACATGCCAAAATATTTTCCGTTTTCAATTTTTCTACTAATCCCACCGAACTGAAATAGTTGTCAAAGCAAACTATCCTATTGGACCCCCAACATTTTTGTGTGAGGCTCAATACCACTCTCTCCCCCAAGCCAAATTCCATGAAATCATTCTTTATCTTATCATTTTTCCCCTGATATACATCAAAATTGAATATATAGCCTTTCAAATCAGCAACACACCATAATTTGTAGCCTCTTTTGATTGGCTTCATCGGGTTGTATTGCTTCATGGAATTTCTTCCTTTGAATAGAATGATTGTCTCATCCACACTCAATTGTCTAGTCCCATCATATGAGTTCATGAAGGACTCATTCAAAGCTTCAATCATTGGCCGTAATTTATAAAGATTATCTGTACAGTTGGCTGGAATGTTTTCATTGTCATTTACATGCAGACAACTCAGAATTTCATCAAATCTATCCCTAGTCATTGTCTCTGCAACAACTGATACATGAAGGTCCGGATCATTATTCCAATAGTGCCGTTTTGAAGGGAGTTCATGGTAGCCCATCAAGAAATTCAAACCTATGAATGAAAGAAACTCTTTTTCCTGAAGCCGAAGAGTTTTTCCTTTCTGGGTGGCGTAGAGGTTCGTCTGGAAAACTATGGTATCTAATATACATCTGATAATTTTAATAAAAATATCCGTTGAAGTTTGGCAGCCATTGAAAACAGTGAACAAACGATCTGTAAAGAAACAATATCAGAGTATTAGAAAAATTGACTTTTGATTGAATGAAAAGTTATACAATATAATATATCAGTGAATTTTCATTCAAACAAATGTCAAAAGCTCACCTTCATCTTGTGGATAATCTGGTATCCTGGTATCTGCTTCTTTTTTCTTCCACCTCCTATTAGGCTCTGTCTGTTTGATTTTTTTTGTTTTCGGGGTTCCTTCTGCTTTTGATGTGGAAGGAGTGGCTGCCTCATCACGATTATTGTCATCATCTGTGGAAAAATTATGTTGTTAGTAACACCATAAAATCCAGAATGTAAAGTAGGCCTACAGAAGGAAGTTTTATAGTATGGAGTATTTTGGTTTATATAGTCTGACATTTATAAATAGGCTAGTAGAATCAGTTCTTCCAATCTGAGAAGAATCCTATCAATTTGTGAAATCATGATTTGAAAATGTTAGCCATAATATAGGCTACTATATTACCAGCAATTGCTTTTTGCAAAATGAGAAACTGAGCTATATTAGTTACTTCAGTATGGAAAACTTAATACCAATATTATAGTAAATATTAACAATTGCCTGTAAAGTCTTACCTGGTTCATCAATTTCAATTTCTTCAGCTTCATTCTCTTGATTCAAAACCGAATTGAAAATAGCATCAAAATTGTTGAGTGGTAATTGAGGTCTTACTTCTTCATGCTCATCGTCGTCATCTTCAAGTTCTAAATCCGAAGGACAATTTAGATCTGGAATATCCTCATACAACAGTTCCCGGATCACTTATTCAGAGAGTATTTGTGACATTTTTAGAAATTGTTTATTAGAAATAATAATAAATAACACTGCACAAGACACTGAAAACACTAACAAACTACTATTGAAGACTGCACAAAAGTTTCTGAGAAAAATAAAAATTATATAAGCACTATAACACAATTATCATAGCGGTCTATGTAGATTAATTATGTTAATAACATAAGAAATGTAATACCGAGCACTAGAATAAGTGAAAAAAACAATTTCTTAGAAAAAATAAAATGTTTGTCTGTCTTGTTCATCAAAACTAGGTTAGAATTTACTAGGTTAGAATTTGCAATGTGAACATGCTAGACTCCTGACGGGACGTACAAGTCCGCTATTATTTTCAATGAATAGTTCATTCCTGGTTAATAAAATGCCATTTTTCTCACAGAAAATAGAAAACTCATATATTATTCCATAGGAATCAAATGAATCAACATTCACAATTAATTGCAAATAAAATAACTTTCAGAAAACTTTTTCGAGAGCTAACATGAACTAGGTTGAATTCACTGTAGTGTCAACAAAGTACTAGCGATAACTGTGGCTATAATAAGAACTAAGGCACAAAGCCATGTGATCATGTTTAGAAAACAGGACGTGAGAGTCCCGCCAGGGTTTGATAGCTCTATTACATTGCTATGTTTTTATATTGAAGCTGAAAGTGCTGGGACGCATGAGTCCCGTCAGGCTGCAAAGGGTTTTAAGGAGGGATCGAATGGGAGGACCATTACTACTGCACGTGTATGAGTTGTTGAATGGATCAATATACCTATTACCACTGTGCGTACGTTAAGGGGAGATCGAATGGGAGGACGATTACTACTGCACGTGTATGAGTTGTTGAGTGGATCAATATACCCATTACCACTGTGCGTACGTTAAGGGGGGATCGGATGGGAGGACGATTACTACTGCACGTGTATGAGTTGTTGAATGGATCAATATACCCATTACCACTGTGCGTACGTTAAGGGGGGATCGAATGGGAGGACTATTACTACTGCACGTGTATGAGTTGTTGAATGGATCAATATACCCATTACCACTGTGCGTACGTTAAGGGGGGATCGAATGGGAGGACGATTACTACTGCACGTGTATAAGTTGTTGAGTGGATCAATATACCCATTACCACTGTGCGTACGTTAAGGGGGGATCGAATGGGAGGACCATTACTACTGCACGTGTATGAGTTGTTGAGTGGATAAATATACCCATTACCACTGTGCGTACGTTAAGGGGGGATCGAATGGGAGGACCATTACTACTGCATGTGTATGAGTTGTTGAGTGGATCATTATACCCATTACCACTGTACGTACGTTAAGGGAGGATCGAATGGGAGGACCATTACTACTGCATGTGTATGAGTTGTTGAGTGGATCAATATACCCATTACCACTGTGCGTACGTTAAGGGGGGATCGAATGGGAGGACCATTACTACTGCACGTGTATAAGTTGTTGAGTGGATCAATATACCCATTACCACTGTGCGTACGTTAAGGGGGGATCGAATGGGAGGATCATTACTACTGCATGTGTATGAGTTGTTGAGTGGATCAATATACCCATTACCACTGTGCGTACGTTAAGGGGGGATCGAATGGGAGGACCATTACTACTGCACGTGTATAAGTTGTTGAGTGGATCAATATACCCATTACCACTGTGCGTACGTTAAGGGGGGATCGAATGGGAGGACCATTACTACTGCATGTGTATGAGTTGTTGAGTGGATCATTATACCCATTACCACTGTACGTACGTTAAGGGAGGATCGAATGGGAGGACCATTACTACTGCATGTGTATGAGTTGTTGAGTGGATCAATATACCCATTACCACTGTGCGTACGTTAAGGGGGGATCGAATGGGAGGACCATTACTACTGCACGTGTATAAGTTGTTGAGTGGATCAATATACCCATTACCACTGTGCGTACGTTAAGGGGGGATCGAATGGGAGGATCATTACTACTGCATGAGTATGAGTTGTTGAGTGGATCAATATACCCATTACCACTGTGCGTACGTTAAGGGGGGATCGAATAGGAGGACCATTACTACTGCATGTGTATGAGTTGTTGAGTGGATCAATATACCCATTACCACTGTGCGTACGTTAAGGGGGGATCGAATGGGAGGATGATTACTACTGCACGTGTATAAGTTGTTGAGTGGATCAATATACCCATTACCACTGTGCGTACGTTAAGGGGGGATCGAATGGGAGGACCATTACTACTGCATGTGTATGAGTTGTTGAGTGGATCAATATACCCATTACCACTGTGCGTACGTTAAGGGGGGATCGAATGGGAGGACCATTACTACTGCACGTGTATAAGTTGTTGAGTGGATCAATATACCCATTACCACTGTGCGTACGTTAAGGGGGGATCGAATGGGAGGACCATTACTACTGCACGTGTATAAGTTGTTGAGTGGATCAATATACCCATTACCACTGTGCGTACGTTAAGGGGGGATCGAATGGGAGGACCATTACTACTGCATGTGTATGAGTTGTTGAGTGGATCATTATACCCATTACCACTGTGCATACATTAAGGGGGGATCGGATGGGATGACCATTACTACTGCACGTGTATGAGTTGTTGAGTGGATCAATATACCCATTACCACTGTGCGTACGTTAAGGGGGGATCGAATGGGAGGACCATTACTACTGTATGTATGTTAAGGGGGGATCGATTGGGAGGACCATTACTACTGCATGTGTATGAGTTGTTGAGTGGATCAATATACCCATTACCACTGTGCGTACGTTAAGGGGGGATCGAATGGGAGGACCATTACTACTGCACGTGTATGAGTTGTTGAGTGGATCAATATACCCATTACCACTGTGCGTACGTTAAGGGGGGATCGAACGGGAGGACCATTACTACTGTACGTACGTTAAGGAGGGATCGAATGGGAGGACCATTACTACTGCACGTATATGAGTTGTTGAGTGGATCAATATACCCATTACCACTGTGCGAACGTTAAGGGGGGATCGAATGGGAGGACCATTACTACTGCACGTGTATGAGTTGTTGAATGGATAAATATACCCATTACCACTGTGCGTACGTTAAGGGGGGATCGAATGGGAGGACCATTACTACTGCACATGTATGAGTTGTTGAATGGATCAATATACCCATTACCACTGTGCGTACGTTAAGGGGGGATAGAATGGTAGGACCATTACTACTGCACGTGTATGAGTTGTTGAATGGATCAATATACCCATTACCACTGTACGTACGTTAAGGGGGGATCGAATGGGAGGACCATTACTACTGCACGTGTCTAAGTAGGTGGGAGGGGCATTCCCTTTGCACGTGCAAAACTCAATAACTTTTATTTGACCAAATTCAACATGTTACATGCATTAGTCTTGTCAACATTTGTGCATTAATTATATCACTTTTGAATATTAAATTATACACAATAACAACATAATAATAATAATATATAACTCGAAAATGATCATGAATACTTGTTCAATTCAAATTTCAACCTTTGTTATGTGTTTCAAAATTCTTGAGCACCGTCAGACATGAACTCCCGGACGCTGTAAAAACATTTATTAATCAGAAAAGATTTTAGTTTGTTTTTAAAGCTCAAGTGGTTTAACTCGGTTTGAATGGTTTTTGGGAGTTTGGTGAAAATTGCTATTGCATTAAAGAAGAGATGTTTTCTGAAGAAATCGGTGCGATGTGCTGGTATTTGAAGGTTGGGCGAAGGACGGAGATCGTATTTATGTGCTTGAGAACTACTGAACATGGAAAGATTTTGTTTAAGAAATGATAGGCTTTCATAGGTGGAAACGTCAGAATGTTGCGAGATTTAAATATTTCTCTACAGGATTGAAGTCCGTTAGTAGAAAATATTACCCTTAACGCCTTCTTTTGAGTGGGCGGAAGGATCATTCTCTCTGCTCCTGTATTAGTAGGTGGGAGAGCCATTCCCTCTGCACGTGTATGAGTGGGTGGGTGGGCCACTACTACTGCACGTGTATAAGTGGATGGGAGGGCCACTACTACTGCACGTGTATAAGTAGATGGGAGGGCCATTACTACTGCATGTACATGAGTGTGTGGGAGGGTCATTCCCACTGTACATGCATGAGTGGGTGGGTGGGCCACTACTACTGCACGTGTATAAGTGGATAGGAGGGCCATTACTACTGCATGTGTATAAGTATATGGGAGGACCATTACTACTGCACGTGCATGAATGGGTGGGAGGGCCATTCCCACTGCACTCAAACATGTACAGATACAAACATAGCTACATGAGTAGTTCAGAATATAGTTTGAGAGTAACTATTGTTTCACAAGACGTCCATGCACAGTTAATATTGGTAGTTACGTAGCTGTGTACGACTACTAGTTAGCAACAAGTTAGTTCAGATGTAGCTCTCTATTCCACGGTAATCAATCACCAACCAAGGTATTCATCTCTAAGGAAAAATGGCGGCTGTGAAGGTGGCTGGGAGGGTTGTATTTGTGTTGCTTATTGCGACATGAAACTTCCATTTTTCAAGCGAATATTTTCATTCCTTTTTCCGAGCAATGAGTTATTGTGCAGACTTATAAGAGAAATTAGTTCAGCATAATAATATTTGATGGTTGATATAAAGTAACTATTTTATATGTTCTTACAGAACTTGGTGGGAATATATTAACTAATAAAACTATCGTATTTAAATATATATAACTAATATTTATTTAATTATGTACTTAGAGTAGAGGATAAACCACACTTTTTACAGTGGAATATGACAAACTTGGTTATTTCAATACAAACTCTTCCAAATTCACTAAGTAATATGAATAATTATTATTTTAAAAGGTATTTATATAAAATAGGTGCCTTGTCATTATGGTGCCTGAATTTTTTTATATTAGACAAATAACTAAGAAACATAAATATGATCGTTTCTTCAGCTAAAAACAGATCAAATTACAAAAAATATGATAAATGGAAATTTCTTTACCATAAATGTAGTATTTTTGGGATTCAAAATTTCCGAAATTTTATCCTGATCACAGTTATGGCAAGGGTGTTCTATCGAACTCTGCTTGGCCCCAGACATGTGCCAGTTTTATTGTTGTTACGTTTTGTTAGGTTATGACTAGTTTGGGTATTTTTAGGTTATATTTCCTTTAGTTAGGTTATATTAGGTTTGGTTGTTAATGTATGTTCGATAAGTTGTGTTAGATTTAGATAGGTTACGTCAGTTTCGGTAAGCTTATGTTATGTTTGTTTATGCTATGTCATGTTATGTTTGGTTAGGTCATACTAGCTAGCTTTTGTTTAGCTAGGTTAATTTAGGTTTTATTAGTAAGGTAAGCAAAAACTAAACTTAAGCACTACTAAAACATGTGGCGGCACGTCTACCCGGCACCAAATCTGACCACCGCTCTAAGGTTAATCAGGCGTTACTAATGTCACAACTTAACCCGGCACCGAGACAGTTTGAAGGTAGGGGAGCTGGGTTCCCCCTCCACAACACCAAACATACGCCCCTCATTCTCTTCTTTCCCTCCCTCGAACCCTAGGCATCTCATCGCCCTAACTCCTTTAACCTAACCTAACCTAACCTAACCTAACCTATTGAACAAAGCGTTGCCTTCATTTTACAAAGCTCACCCCCATTCATTTTAAAACCATCACACACCTTCGTTTAGTAAAGCTCGGTCCCCGGACATGGACAGCGCGAACCTACGGCACCTTACGAAAAAGGGAGGTGATTAGGGGAGGGGAAAGAGAAAGGAGGGGTTGGGAGGGGGTAGTGTAGGTGGAATGGGTAAGAGGGGTGGCTGGTGCCGGGTTGACATACTGTCATGGCGGCCAGTGAAAGGTCCAGTGCCGGGTTGACGTGTTTTTTTATAACATATAAAGCTTGGTGCCGGGTTGATGAACTCCCAAACATGTAACTTATCTAATTTTACAAAACAAAACATAAACTTAAGCAAACCTAACCTTACAACAAAACATAACCTTACTGAAACTGACACACTAATGACCCTAACGTGCTTAGTAATGGTCCTATTGCAAAACCTTGCCATATTTGTAATCAGCAAAAAATATGAGAATGCCTACCCACATCATTATAATAAATTTAAATCCTCATTTTCGTAATTTTTCTGATTGTCCACTTAAAAACACTTGCATTCTTGTTTCTTAGTTATAGATTTACAACAACAAAATAATTAAAAAATACAAGGCTCCTGAATTTGAATAATACTAGAAATGCCTTAGTAACGTATATTGCGTGAAAATTACAATTTGTTATTCTATCGTGATCAATTCAAATAACATATCCAATTACAACCCTTATTAAGTCGGTTCAAAATGCTGATCCATGTAAATAATCTTCGTTGTGTGCCAAATGTATTATATAATGAGTTCTCACACCCAATTAATTGTGTGTTTCTATTTAGCACTAGAATATATCTAATTACATATATGTTGCATGGATTGGAATAACTCTTTATATTTATAAGTAGATAATGTTTTGTATCGTCCTAAATTAGATTTATATAATTAATTTCAAGACCCGTATTCAGTCTACAATTTTATCATAAAATGTTTAATGAATATAAAAGTAAAATTCAACTTTTTATGAAAGCACTAAGATAACAACTCCAATAAAATAAAAATGTAACCTTAATAAAAAAACCGAATAGTCCGATAAATTAAGAGAAGCAATTAATAAAAGCGTAGTAGAAGAAATTTCCCAAAAAGACGCCCAAGGCTAAATAGTTTTAAAAAACAGTAACCCCAGTAAAAAACCAATTTCAAGTACTAACACACAAGTTAAATGATAATAGTGATCCTACTAGTGAAGTGCCTCACCACGACTCTAAACAGGATCCTCGTATTAGGCACGTTAAACCACACTTAAATCATGAAGAATGTTATCAAATCAAGAACCCCAGAAGCAAACACTTGAACAGGAACAATATAATAATTATGAATGACAGTCATGGTAGGAGACTTAATGAAGCCCTACCCGACATTGTTTGTGACAGAGTTTTTGCTTGTGTCAAACTTGGAGCTAGTTTTTGTTTCTGTCAAACCTGAAGCTAGTTTTTGCTTCTGTCAAACCTGGAGCTAGTTTTTGCTTCTGTCAAATCTGGAGCTAGTTTTTGTGATGCAGTTGATGGTATTGAGAGTGTTCCCAAGAACATGAGTGTCGAGGACACTCTAGTGGTAGTAGCCGGAACTAACAACATTACTAATGCAACTACTGGAGGTGAACTCTTAGCACTAATGCAGGTTTTAATAGATAAGACAAAGACATAACTTGGTTCATATTTCTGTCTATTAATTTAATTATATTCATTGATGCTTTGCCTATATTAACCCTGTCCAGTTGATCTGAAAACTGTAAATCATCTTCATGCAGTAGTCGAGCAATTTCTCTTGCAATTTTCTTCTTACCCTTCCAGTTAAAGTGCAGTCCATGGGTAGTGTGGTAGTGTCGGGGCATGTTGTGAAGAGGAAGACTTTTAACATGTCAAATTTGTCCGACCAAATCATACAGTTTTTTGTTGAACCATGAGATGTTAGAGTCATGCCGAATATAACTATGCTATACAGTTATAACATAGTTATAGCATCCATTCCTATTCGGCATGACTCTAACATCTCACGGTTCAACAAAAAACTGTATGATTTGGTCGGACAAATTGGACATGTTATAAAAGTCTCCCTCTTCACAACATGCCCCGACACTACCACACTACCCATGGACTGCACTTTAACTGGAAGGGTAAGAAGAAATTGCAAGAGAAATTGCTCGACTACTGCATGAAGATGATTTACAGTTTTCAGATCAACTGGACAGGGTTAATATAGGCAACGCATCAATGAATATGATTAAATTAATAGACATAAATATGAACCAAGTCATAGATGAATTTAGACATCATACTGCCTTCAGTCATTGCATAACAACAGATTTAAATTTGGATTGACGCATGTCAGCTGGGGTCTCAGTGGTGATTGGACGGCACTTCGGTAAACCTACTATCAATGACATTGTAGAATCTCATTTATCCTACCAGCAAAATATGAATGAAGCCGTAGTGTATGGTTTAATAAATAAACCGAGATATTTCGACGAACCAACAACTACTGACTACAATTGTGCCTTCACTATATTAACGGAACATTTTTTGAATAAAGGATTCAGGCATCTTATTTGTTCCACAATGGGATATGTGAGGGACAATATTCAGCTGAAGCAATTCATTGACAACTTGAGACAGTTTCAATGAACTACGGAAACACGAATTGCTATTGTAACTTACAATCAAAAATCAAGTAGAGTATTATTTAACGAAATGAAGTACGAACACTTTTGTTATGAGATAAAATCACTTATCTGCCAAGAACAATGTATACAATCGAGGAATGGAGTTCAGGATGAGAGATAGATCCACTTCAACCCAGGCGAACTTCCCAGTACTCTAAGAGGAACGTGAAACACCATTTCTCAGAACTCCACACGACATTGGGCTATCGGCGGACCCCTCTTCTTGTACAAACAGTGCTGAAGGAAATTTACCTAACTCGACAATTACAGATCGGTTAGTTGATGATTTCTCAAAAGATCACCTTTTTTAGAGAGATTAGATATTTTTCCACCACTGACATATGGCACCTTTTGTGACGTGAGTGCGTGTGTGGGGTGCCTCAGAACCCCACGGATAAACGCTTCTCTTTTGCTTTTGTTATTCAGTATTTTCTATCTTACGTTTTTTATTTGGACTGTAAAATATTTTAGCATAGAAATAATGATTTTTTGTACATAACTATACTTGAATTCGAAATGTAATGATCTGACTACACAAGATCATGTGTAGTGATCTATCTTATTTTGAAACATCGAATATTTGGTTTTTTATTATCGTCAAACTACTATTATGTACAAAGACATTATGAATAAACGCATTTTTGTTCACATGTATGAGTTTCTTTTGTACAACAATCTTGCAGTGAGGTACAACTGAAATGGAATTGAAATAGAATAAGTGAAGTACAAAAGTTCTTGAGAGTTGCGAGTGATAATCCAATTTATGATATAAATAACAATTTCTCATGGTTTCAAATACTTTTTCGGATACGCATTTTTCATTTCAATAATACAAAATTGAGGAAAATTATATTTAGATAATTAAATGCACACCACCCACACCACCTGCAAAAAAAATAAATAAAAAAAAAATAAAAAATAAAAACTAACTATACTACTTGTAAAATTAAACTCTTCCATAAAAATATACATTATCTTACGTCTATAAAACTTCCATTGGAAGTAACCCTGCACGAGATAAAGCACAACTTTATTATTCTTAGTGAACATAAGTTATGTGTTAATGAGGTCAAATTCTTAAAATTAAACAATAACTCAGTGAAGGCAGCTTATTGTTGCCATACATGTGGTGGTGGTGGAGGAGTTATGACACTGAGTAATGACTTGATTAGGGTTAAACATTTTTCTATGCCCAAAACGTAAAGTATTTTTAATAAGGAGTTTGAGAGTTGCTTGGTAGAATGTAAAACTTCTAGTTTTTTTTTTTTTTTTTTATGAGAACACCAGGTTTAATATTTGATAACTTGTTTTTAGATAAGCTGGAAATTGTCCTTAGTATCATTAACACACTTTATAGAAATGTTATTATGGGGGTTGACGTTAATATTGATGTCTTAAAAGCTTCTAAAAGTAATTGTAGGTTAAGTAGTATTCTGTTAGAAAATAATATGTATTGTGTAGTTAACTTTCCCACTAGAGTTACTCTGGAATGTGAAAGCGCAATAGACAATTTTATAACAAACATACATACCTGAGACAGTATTGCAAATAGAAGGATTAATTGCCAACCTCTCAGACCATGACACTCAACTTTTGAAATTATATTTAAATAATGACATACGTAGCAATTATATTTTAACTTGATATAGTAAAACATTTTCTAAAGGTAATGTGATGTTATGTTATTTTGTAATCATTTAAAAAAAGATACTTGGTTAGAGCTATTAATCTCCTCAGTAGATCAGAAATATTATATGTTTCATAATATTTTAATGTATTAATTTAATTTGTCTTTTCCATTATGTAAATGTAGAATATAATAGTAAAAAGGATAAATGGATTACTCATGAATTGGCAAGAGACAAAGAGGAAATTATACACCTATCTCAAAATTTGCGCTTAACGAAGGATGTTCTCTTAACAGTTGCTCAAGGAAAAGAAAATAGTCTATAAGAAAAAACGTTATTCTACAAAAAACTCAATTATTGAAAACAAAATTAAGAACTCTGTCAATATTAGTAAATCTATGTGGAAAATTATCAATAACGAAATAAAAAAGACTCTAAATGTGCGTATAGAGAAACTAGGTTAGTTCCTAATGGAATCTTGCATAATGATCCAAAGGATGTGTGTGCATTTTTAACAATCATTTCGTTAATATGGTTGATAATATAATAGCTCCAAATACCTCCTCATTTGACAATAAATCACCACTTAAAACAAACAAATCTAAATTTCAGATTAAATCTGTTAGTGAAGGAGAGCTAAGAAAAATAATCTCACCGTTTCTTAACAAATATTCAGCTGGATATTATGGAATTCCTCTGCCAGTTATTAAGCAAACAGTAAATTTTCTAATTAAGCCTTTGTTACATGTAATAAATTTGTCGTTTATGTCAGGTATCTTCTCGCAAGTTTACCATTTTTAAAAAGGGAGATGAGTGTTATTCTGTTAATTATAGACCATTAGTTCCGACAATATCTAAAATATTTGAAAAAGTTATGTATTGTCAGCTAATTGAGTATATTGAGAATAGCAACTTGTTTCATGACGAACAACATAGGTTCAGACCCGGTAAATGTGCTGTACCAGGAAGAAATGACCTTATTGAAACGATTGTGGATGCTTTCGATAGAGGTGAAAAGGTTGTTGGAATTTTTATGGATATTTGCAAAGCGTTTGATAGTATGGCTCACAACACATTGCTGGAGGGGTTAATGGAGCTTGGAATGTCTGGTATTGGTATTAATGGTTCAGGTCTTATCTGTTGAACAGACAACAATGTGTGTACATGACATACTTAACAAAGAACAATCGATTAGCTTCAGCAAAATCATCGGTACGAGATATTATATATGGAGTGCCGCAAGGGACCTTTCTTGGACCGATATTATTTATATGCTATATAAAAGGTTTGGCATTACAAACACTACATAACAATAGCAAATTATGTTTAAATGCTAATGACTGTAATTTTATTGTTCAAAGTCTGCAAGTTAAATAGCCTGCAAGATATAAAAAACAAAGCAAGAGAAAGCATCCTTAATATACAACACTTTTTAAATAATAAACATTATTGCTTAAATTTGATAAAACAAATTTTATTTCATTTCTTACAAGACAGAACCACAATAAATTAAAAGTTAATATTAAGATAGATAAACACAAAATTAATCAATTAGAGAGCACTACATTTTTTGGTTTGATGATTGCCGCAAATTTGTCATGGAATGAGCACATAGAAAACGTTCAAAAAAGGATATCGTCCGATTTGTGTGATTTGAGATCAATTCTACTATCAATCAAACTAAATTCTGCTCTGGAAGATTGCTCAAACATATTTATTCCTCCCATATTCAATTACATATATCTTTTGGAATTCAGTTGTATGGGGCACAAATAGTGAACATTTACAAAGTTTCTTACGTTAGCAAAAAAAATCAATTCGTATAATTAAAAAACTTGATATGAATAAATCTGTACAAAAATATTTTTTCGAATTGGGCATCCTTACCGTGTTTGGACTTAACATATTACAGACCAAAATGTATGTTAAAATAAATAGTATTAGTATACCAACACTAGGGTCAAATCACAGTCATTTTACCAGAAATAGAGAGAGGCTTGCAATCCAAAAACATTTTTTAGAACTACACAAAAAGAAACTCTGCTCTGCAGCTATTAAATTTATGTATAGAATTCCAAAAAATTTGCTCATGACAAATGATAATAAACTCTTTAAAAAGCACATAGAAGATTATTTAATCAAAAAATCCATATACACGTTTCATGGATGAGTGAGTAATGGTTTGAGATGGTTATTTGTAGTTCAATTGTCTTATCCTCTTTTTGGACTAAGAGCTGTATGATAGTTACAACTGAATTTTTTTTGTAATCTACATACAAATATTTACTTGTTTTAACCCCTAAATATTATTAACTGTTTAATGACGCCATTCTTGAATTGTGTACAGGTATTCATAGTTCTATGTGATAACTGTCCAATTGATGAATAAAGAATATTTGACTTTGTGGCACATACTACACACACACAGTGTTTTTGGCAATATAAATGTACAGTGCTACGGGCCCACCCACTCTCCCCGACAACTACAATTTTACTGATCCGAACGCCGTCCCATACGCGTATCGTGCTTCCGACCAACCGACCCTCCTATACACGTACGGTGATATTAACCCACCCGCCCTCCGATACACGTACAGTGATATTGACCCACCAGCCCCCCTATAAACGTACAGTGATATTAACCTACCCGCCCTCCGATACACGTACAGTGATTTTTACCGGCCCGCCCTCCCATACGCGTACGGTGGTATTGACCCACCCACCCTCCCATACACGTAGTGTGATTTTGACCGACCCGCCCTCCCATACACGTACGGTGATTTTGACCGACCCACCCTCCCATACACGTACGATGGTATTGACCCACCCACCCTCCCATACACGTATGGTGATTTTGACCGACCCGCCCTCCCATACACGTACGGTGGTATTGACCCACCTGCCCTCCCATACACGTATGGTGATTTTGACTGACTCGCCCTCCCATACACGTACGGTGGTATTGACCCACCCACCCTCCCATACACTTACGGTGGTTTTGACACACCCGCCCTCCCATTCGCGTACGGTGGTATTAACCTACCAACCCTCCCATACACGTACGGTGGTTTTGACACACACACCCTCCCATTCGCGTACGGTGGTATTGACCCACCCACCCTCCCATACACGTATGGTGATTTTGACCGACCCGCCCTCCCATACACGTACGGTGGTATTGACCCACCTGCCCTCCCATACACGTATGGTGATTTTGACTGACCCGCCCTCCCATACACGTACGGTGGTATTGACCCACCTACCCTCCCATACACGTACGGTGGTTTTGACACACCCGCCCTCCCATTCGCGTACGGTGGTATTGACCTACCCACCCTCCCATACACGTACGGTGGTTTTGACACACACACCCTCCCATTCGCGTACGGTGGTATTGATCTATCCACCCTCCCATATACGTACGGTGGTTTTGACACACCCGCCCTCCCATACACGTACGGTGGAATTGACCTACCCACCCTCCCATACACGCACGGTGGTTTTGACACACCAGCCCTCCCATTCGCGTACGGTGGTATTGACCCACCCACCCTCCCATACACGTACGGTGGTTTTGACACACCCGCAATCCCATTCGCGTACGTTGGTATTGCCAGCCATAGAAAACACAAAGACATATTATCATTGTATCATTTATTATTAAGCTCTTGAATTTAAAATAACTTCTTTTGTAGCAGGTTTTGAGAGGACAAAATATAACCCTGGTGTATTTGAAAGAATGAGGGATTCAATATACTGATTCGAGGGATACTGATTCGGTACAGTAGAATTGACTCACCCACCCACTCATACACGTACAGTGCTATTGACCCACCCACCCACTCATACGCGTAAAGTATTATTGACCCACCCACCCACCTTTACACAAACGTGTTATTCGTTATCTGTTTAAAATAAAAATTTAAACAGACGTAAATACAAATACTTTTGTATGTAAGTTTGCGCTTACAAACATTCTTACTATAATCTGCTGAATGACAACCTACTGTACTATATAAATATCTTATCTTTATAAACATCATTAAAATATAAAACGTGACATACATTATCTTTATTTATATGTTTTACCATAAAAAATTTATTGTTCAGTGTTGAAGTTAATTGAAAGATTAAAATATTTTATCTTCTAAATATTACTAATAAAATCTATAATATAACTCCCCGCAAAGTCATAAAACAAGATGCATGTTATGTCTCAAGGAATCTACATAAGATACTGGTATAAGAAACTCCTCCTAGACATTTATTATCTCTCGAAGGTAAAACAAAATTTATATTACTTTACCATAAGAAACTTAAGCAACGTGGTTTATTGTAGCACAATACGTTTAACCTCAATATTTTTAAAAATAGTTTTTTAAGAGCATCCTAGATATTATCTAGTGACAATAAATTTATGTTAAATTTAGCCTACAGAGTAAATAAAACTTCTTTACTTGTTAAATTTTGTGCACTAAAATAATCATATTTAAAGCAGAATGCTAGTCAAGTATAAGCTGTTTACGAAAGAGCCTCATTACTGTTATAGAATTTTAAATTACCCAATTACCTAGGTAGGGGGAGGGTAATGGGTAATTACTTCGAGATCTGATTAAAAACTTAAGCTCTTAGTAAAGGAATTAATAGTCGTATGAGATGGTATGAAGGGTTCTTTTGTAGTATGGAAAAGTTAAAATATGATGAGTATTTGAGTATCACACACTTTACGATTTATTAACTCACACTTTCTTATTAGTATTTTTAAAATAACAGGACTTTCTCATGAAATGCAATTTGTAATTTAGTACTTAGGTACTAAATCTAACACTTAAAACTTTCTAAATATCTCATGTACAACATTAATTTTGTTTTAATTAGAATCTACAATTTCCGGTAAATTCACGTCAAGGTACTATTTAAAATATTTACAAGATAACCAGACGTTTCGCCTATACTGTCATGTGGCATCCTCAGTTGTTTCTCTGAGGCTGAGAAGTTCTAAGATTAATTTTGTTCATCTTAATCATTCATCCGTATTCATGATATTTGAAGTAAGCTTAGTGTGATAAACCAAACATAAATTTGCTTCAACAATTTTGTAAAAAAGTTAGGAATTGTTTTTATTTTGACTTTTTCATTATTAATTTTTTCAATAATGTCAATAGATCGCATTTTTTTTAGTAAGTGGGCAGTTTTCAGTATTAAACAGGAACATATTTTTTTATGAATAGATTTGGTACCATTTAAATAAGTAATAACATAAATTACTAAAAATTAAACTTAATTCCATCAAAACAACGGCGTTCTGAACCATAACACTGCATTTTGGAATACTTGAAGTCACCTTCAAGGACAAATATTACAAGCTGTAACAGTAACTTTTCAGTGAATAAATGTACTTAAAGACCACCTATATAGTGTTAAATTTATATTACGATAATTCTTCATATAATATTTAACTGCAATTGACCAATTTACAATATAGATCAGGGTTCCAGGCTAGGTACGTTGTACGTAGGATACTAAAGTACCATTACCTTTTTAATACTGTTTGCAGCGTGTGCATTTATAATGATGTTTTATGTTATCTAGTTAAAGAAAAAGACAATTTTTACTATATAAGATTTGGTTTTAATAATGAATACTAAACGAAAGGATGTAGATATTTGTAGAATTCAACTCATGTTTCATACCAACCTATAAATTAGATTATCTGTTCCCTTACATGTACGTTTGTATAGGAGTGATAGGTAGAATAAAAGTGGCATTCGAATACAACAAGATTTTATTATATAGAACATTGGGAATTTTTCACTAAAATTTTTTCTGAAAAGAAACAAGAATGTAATTGTTTTCCTCAACTGAAAAGCCGAAACAATTACGAAAGAGGAAAAAACTGAAAAAATATTGATTCCCTTAACATTGTGGTGTGGGTACCCAAATTGTTAAGAATTAGGTCCAAATCACGAACATGGACAGGAATTTGCAATCAAACCATTATTAAGAGCTAGTGCTGGAAATTAAGCTAAGGGCATGTTTTATTAAGATGATGTTTGTTAGGATATACCTAGGCTTGGGTTAGGTTAGGTTTGGATATGGAAGGCAAAGTAGGTTACATTATTTTTTAAGAGGTTAGGTTAGTTTTTAGATTATATTTGTTGTTGTTGTTAAGCTAACGTAATAAATCCTAAATTAACCCAACCAAACAAACCCCACCTAACTTATCAAAACCTAACCTAGCTTAATCAAACCTAACTTAGCCTAACTGGACATAACATGATCTACCCTAACCATACTCAACCTAGGCTTATCCTAACAAAACATAACCTTAATGAAACGTCAAATTTCCGATTGGGCTAACGTGCTTAGTAATGTTTCGATTGGAGAACCCAAGACATATTCATGATCACGACCGAATTCCGCGCAGTTTGTGTACCCACAACGTTATATTTACGAAAACAACATTTTCCCGTTTATCCTCACTTTCGTAATTTCCCGGTTTTCCCGCTGTAAAAAATGATTATATTCTTCTTTATTAGTTACAAATATACTATGGAAAAAACTCTGCAAAACATTCATGTATTTAAAATCCTAGCATTGCTCTTAAAATCTTAGGTGCAGCCTGAAACGAGTAAACACGAAACAAATGTGATTAATAAATTACATTTTTGGCATTAGATCAAATAAAAATGTCTCAAATAACTTCCAAATTAAAATATGTATATATATTAGGAAACATTTTTTAATTTATCAATATAACATGTATTTATGCTCTATGGCAACTGAGATGAATAAAATAAAATAAAATTATTATTATACATCTATCAAAGTTCATAATTACCCCAAATACAATTCTCATTAAAATAAAGTTATTAACTGTATTATTTCCATTCCAGCCACGCGTAATGTAATGGTGTTTAATTTATATTTCATCTCAGTGGCTGTGGCCAGATATCCGGGAGATATGGACACGAACTGACATTGGCCCATAGGACGGTTGTTGTGGTAATTAGATTTGTTTGAATACCAGCATCACGTAGCTTTAAATGAATATCATTTTCGACTCTAAACCTCTATATGAATGTTTATCTAAATAATATGTACACAGAAACGTATTTATCATATATTTTATGTATTTCTTTTCGGTATATCATTTTTCGTTATGGCTCTCGTGATGAGTATTAATGTTGCATTCGCCCATGTCTTGACGATTGGCGTCTTACTTATAAATAATTAAGTATCGTACATTAATAAAAAATTACAGTAGGATTATAATTACTAAACTGAAAACATTTTCTGAATATACTTTTATTTAATATATAAATTAAGTATCATTGCATTTAACGGAACCAAGAAAAAGATTTAAAGTATTAATTCAAAATATATATAGAGCATTTTAAAAATGTAATGATGAGGAGCTTATTCAATATAATTATTACTTCTGTAATGGGTCTGTCTGTTGTAGGATGAACATTTTAAATAAATGATTATTGTAAAAGTGGAGAGATATTTAGTTTCTTTTAATAGTTAAAAAAAAGTTTTTTTTCCCTCTGTTAGAAAAACATTTTTATAAAAAGGGATACGGTATTCTATGCAACAATACGATTTTCTATACAACGATACAGTATTCTATACAACGATACGATTTTCTATACAACGATACGGTATTCTATACAACGACACGGTATTCTATACAACGATACAGTATTGTATACAACGATACGGTATTATATACAATGATATGGTATTCTATACACCGATACGGCATTCTGTACAACGATACGATATTCTATACACCGATACGGCATTCTGTACAACGATACGATATTCTATACAACGATACGGTATTCTATAGAATGATATGATATTCTATACTACGATACGGTATTCTATACAAGGATACGGTATTCTATATAACAATATGGTATTCTATACAACGATACAGTATTGTATACAACGATACGGTATTCTATACAACGATATGGTATTCTATACAATGATACGATATTCTATACTACGATACGATATTCTATACAATGATACGGTATTCTATAGAATGATACGATATTCTATACTACGATACAGTATTCTATACAACAATACGGTATTCTATACAACAATACAGTATTGTATACAACGATACGGTATTCTATGCAACGATACGGTATTCTATACAACGATATGGTATTCTATACAATGATACGATATTCTATACTACGATACGATATTCTATACAACGATACGGTATTCTATAGAATGATACGATATTCTATACTATGATACGGTATTCTATACAACACTACGGTATTCTATACAACGATACAGTATTGTATACAACGATACGGTATTCTATACAACGATATGGTATTCTATACTACGATATTCTATACAATGATACGATATTCTGTACAACGATACGATAATCTATACAACGATACGATATTCTATACAAAGATATGATATTATATACAGCGATATGGTATTCTATACTACGATACGGTATTCAGTCTTAATGTGCGTATTTTATATTTTAGTGTGAGTTTTAAGCGTACATATTAAGTCTAGTGCAATATCTCAAATTCAAAGTTTTTTCTTTCCCTTTACAACCCTCCACTGTTGTTAAGAAGTTTCAATTGTTTGGAAAGTCCCCAAAACTACCTGAGATAAAGTTAACCTCACAGGAGAGAAGCTGTTACCTTGTTTTATTTCCTTCAGAGGTTACTTAAACACTACTTGTAACGATATTCATTTACTTATTCTTCTTGTTGTTTCTAACGTCCATCTCACGTTGTAACAAAATCTAAGATATATAATCTAGTTTTTTTCAATACCACAAATGCTAATAGCTTAGATCTATATTTCTTTTATATTTTATAACGTGTTTAAAATAATGAATATATTTAATTTAATACTGTTCATCGCTTGAAGATAATCTTTTTACTGAACATTCTAACACAGAAACAGTATATTATTTTTAAATTAATAAATAAATTTTGTAAACAAATATTTGTCAGACACTTACCTTTTAGAACTGTTTGGTTTTTAAGGTCACCATTTCACTTGAAAATTAAAACACTAAAAACATGGGTTTCTATTTTAAGTATTTAGTGCGTGATAACTATCGTACTGTAACACGCTTAGTGTCAATTTTTAGGTGAAGAAATGCTCTGTTGAACTACGAGATGGCACTTAAATATGTGAAACTTTACATGTAATTCTTCACGATTTCAATTTAAAAACCTCTATAAAATTAAGTAATATCAACTTACGGTTGACTTTCAAAATCGTATAGTCTCACTATAATGAAATAAATATGTTTATTTTCCATACTAATAACAATTTATCATTGACAAAGTCATAATCATGGCATACAAACCGTGTCTAACTTAAATGATATTCTAAATATACAATTACCTAAACTGTATCTAGATATTCTAAGTATACAATAGTGTACACCATTACCTAAACTGTATCTAGATATTCTAAGTATACAATAGTATACACTATTACCTAAACTGTATCTAGATATTCTAAGTATACAATAGTATACACTATTACCTAAACTGTATCTAGATATTTTCTATTGTTTAAGTCTTATACACTGGTTGAAAATTCCTACAGATAGTAAAAGGGATTTTTCAAAGCCCACAACAAAACTCTCCTTTTAAATTATTTTAGAGTAAATTGATTTCAGATTCAAAATAATTATAAACGTTGAAAGATGTTATTATGCCCTTAAAGTGTCATTACTATGTCCTATAACTCATTATAATGATAAACACAAATCAGTTATGAAATAAAAATAATGTTTTAGCTCACCTACCTTTATGTATACTTGGTCACCTTAGATGAGGGTGAACGAATTCAAGTCAAAATAAATATGTAACTTATTTGTAATTTTTAATTATTATTATTTGTATCGGCTTATCATCAGTATTCTACATTACGTTATGTATTAGTTTCCGATCAGCAAATTGTAATAAGAAAGTATAGATAAGAACATACTTTGGCTTTTCTAAGAAATACGTTTGAATCTGCATACAACAATTTAAACAACAAATATGAAATAATATTGCAAACAGATTGAATATATTGTATTGAATATATTCAATATACAGTATTGAATATATAATAATATAATGGTAAACATTTAATCAAAAATTCCATCCACCATCTGTTTATGTAGCGTTCTATTACTCTTTTTTTTTAGTATCCTTATTTGAAATGTACTTTTAATGAACATATTTTATCTCTACACAAAATAAAAGGTTATTTTTTTACTGTTTTAGTCGTGTGAAGCATGGTTTCCGATTAAAAAAGATTGATAGATAACTAATTTCCTTGCGTCATAACAAAGTGGGGAAAATATATAGTTTTGAAGCCACATTGGTCGAATCCCAAAGTGACTCATTGCATTAATTCTTCAGACTTACAATGAACTGTAAAGTAATCAATAAAAAAAATTTATGAATGGTTGTAAAAATTCATCATAAACGTAAAAATAACAACTTGGTGGATGGACCTTTTTCTTTCTTTTTATTTGTTATAAAAAACTTCACTCGCCAGTTTACATGGGCCTACAGGTCTTTGCGTCAACTTTATTCAACGAGTGAAGTACCGACTGTTGGCCCAGTGGGGATGAGATTTAGCAAAATCTAAAAAGGTAGTAGAAATTGCAGATAAAACAAGGTTTTTACTTTATTGATTTAATTTACTTTGAGTACAATATTGATGAGGTTAGTTTGTAAAGGTAGTAATACTGTTGCAAACTGTTGCAATAGAATTGAGAAATAAATATGTTAATAATTAATTTAGGATATTTACTAATTCTATTTCTTAGATAATTATATTTATTTCGTTCGTATATAATAAAAATTAAGTACATTAAAGTAATACAAATAAAGCCTGAACATTTTCTTGCAAGTCCTTGTACCCTGTCATTTATCGTTTGTGTAAAACCTAGAACGATATAATGTAAGCGTTACACAAGTTTGGTTGTGTTTTTTTTCTATGATTTTACTAAGGGGCCAATGAGACTGTTTAATTATTTTATTACTATAGTTAAATGCTCTCATTACGTGATAAGTCACATGAAGTTAAAATGTATCCATCAGTAGACAATTAACAGTGCATAAAAATATTTCTGATCTACTATATTAATATTATTTATTAGAATCATTTGTAAAACTTTACGTTTACTTGATGTGGTTTTGGGTATTTATTTGAAATATAAAACTGATGTTCGAAGTTCATTATTTGCTACATGAACTTAACCCATCCAATAACGTTATACAAATAAGATCAGCTATTATTTTTTCAATGGTTAATCATTCAGCTGAAATTAAGTAGTTTATGTAGAATAATAATAATAAGATAATTGAACACACGTCATTCGTTAAATATTACGTATCCAAATACAGCATACAGTTTATTAAAGCATTTTTGGAATTGTTTACAGTTTGTCTGTGGCTAAATTCTAAACACGAGAACTTCACACAACAAAATATTATTACAATACTAGTAAAAAAGTAGATTTAGATCGTAAAATACATTCTTATTGTCAAGGTGTAAAACTGTATCTCATTATAATTTTCCATTGTTTAAAACCTTGAGACTAATTAATTGTTATCAATCCGTACCTGATATTTTTAATCATAATGTTAAAGTTTACTTAAATAAATGCGGCAACCATGTCATTTAATATCAATTATTTTGTGTAATTTTACAAAAATATTATTTTAATTTGTATTAGTCGAGAAAAATGTCTTTTATTTAATCTTAGTATATACAGGGTTGAGCTAATGTCTGGAATATATTTATTAATTTCAAAACCATTGAAAAAATGTAATGAAACTTTGCAGTTATGTACATGTCTCTATACGAAACATTTAGACATATTTTACTGATTTTTCGCATAGCCAGATGATGACTCAAGAAGGAAGTCTTAAACATTTTAATGTAAGCCTACCTCGAGTTATACCTCATTTTAAAGGTCTTTGTTTATACAATACAAAAGTGCAAATTTGAGGTCAAAAGGATGACCCATTCACAAAACACAGTGATACAAAGAATGTAATGTCATATTACTAATTCTTCTCAGTTATACAGCTATTTATTTAACAGTTCCAGGTCCCTCTTCGTGATTAAATTGTTGATTGTTAACAATCATAACGAACGACTGTGTCATAAAAATATATATGCTATTTAACTATGATAAAAATAAGACAAATTTATTAAAACACTTTTGACAGTAGGTTTACCTGAAATAGTTTAAAAATATTATTTTAATAATTTGTTACTGTTTTTTAGTGTAATTTCTCATATTCAGATAGATAAATTATAGCTCTACGCAGCAATAGATAATAACTATCCTACCTTTGTCTTAAGCAATGTTAGTTATATGACATTATATTGTTTGAGAGGCTATATTTTCTGGCTGGGTCATCCTTTGACGTTAGGTTTGCACTCTTGTGTTTTACAAACAAAGGCCTTTAAAATGAGATATAACTCAAGGTAATTTTACGTTTAAAATGTTTAAGACTTCCTTCATGAGATTCCTGACTTTCCTGGATATGAAAAAAACAAGTAAAATATGTCCATATGTACAATACAGGTATAGACCGCGCGGCGAAGGTCCGGCCTCGAGCCCGCCGAGCGGTGATAGGGAAGAGATGGGTGGAGGGCCCAATATGCCTGCAGTCCTGGAAACATTCGCTACTGTCAGACTTTCCCACGCTTGCTTCTAAAATAAGTTAAGTTAATTGTTACCTACGGATGCACATTCAGTACGTTTCCAGACTGCTTGCGATATATTTGCTTGTGGTTTAGCGTGTTAGGAATGTTTACTCAAGTGTACGATAAACAATTATTTAGTTGGTTATATGTTTGTTTTTATCTAACTACTGTAGTGTAATAAGTCAGTTTGTGTTTTTCTTTTGTGTCCGTTAAGTGTGTTAAGAGTCTGCAGAGCCATACTGGTTTAATTCTCATAAAAACAACGTTATTTTGAATCCATATTTTTATCATTATTTATTTACCAAACGTTGTGTATGAGGTGTCATTTAAAATGCTATCATACTGCGCATTGGGTTTGCTTTTAATATTATGAATACATACGCCTAGTTTTGAAAAATAGGTGAAAATAAAAACTTCAAACTAAATAATTTTTATATTTATTCTATTTAACTAATTATGAATCCACAAAGCAGTTCAATGAATAATTTCACTCTTGATCAAATGCAATTTGTTTGGAAAAGACCGTTTAAAAATAACTGTTAAATTTTGACACACGTGATCATTTGTCCGGTTCGAAAAAAACATCGTTCTAATGAGATTTAAACCAACATGGCCGACAGCCTCTGCAGACTCTTAAGGTTGTAAAATTAGTGAACGTAAATCCTAAATATTTTATTCCTTTAGTGGTTCCTACCTCAACTATGGCTCGCTTTATTCTTAAAGTAGCCCAAGGAAAAACTACTAGAAGTCAGACTAGGAAATTATTTGGAGAGAAAGTGAGTTCATGGCGAATGGGGCCAAATTAAGAGATGAACAACGAATCCCCGTAAAAAAATCGTTAGAATGAACTGCAGTTGCATGTAGCATTTCAAAAACTCTTATAAAGGAAATTCGGCGTGAAAAGTGTTTATTGGACACTTCAGCGGAAGGAGAGTGTTCGTTCACAACTCCCAAAAAATACAAGAGAAAAACAACAGCGACAGAACTAGAAGATTTCGACAAATGTGTCGTTAGAAAAACCGTCCATGAGTTTTATAAAACTGACGAGTCACTCCCAATTCGTAATTTTTATTCTAAACCAATTTAAATAAAAATTATATCAATTTTAACGATACGGGAAATCACAGAAATATGTTTCTTAGCGACAGTAAGAAGTATATATTTCTTAGTTTCTTAATTTCAATTAAAGTTATTAACCGATTTATAATTTTTTATGATATAAGTTATTTAATTGTTGTTATTGATGTACGTTTTAATTTGTTAACTTTCAAACTCCTAACCTATTTGATGTTTTTATTTTAAATACTGGTCTAATTATAAGATACCAAAATACAAATACTCCGTAAACAATCAGCCTTTACGATCTGTCTGTGACCACCTCGCTCAGAGCCGATGTTTTTATATGACTAGTAGGCCAGCCAGGAGGCCGGACCTTCAGCGCGCGTACTATACATGTACTTGTACAATACTAAAAAGTGTCATTACTTTTCTTTTAATTGTTTTAAATTAATAAATATATTCCAGACTTTTGCCCAACTCTGTACTTTAATTAATTAATCTGTGTAAATAGAAATAGATCAAGACTATACGATTCACTATTGATCCTAATAGCTTGTTTATGTTCATTTAGTTTTTTCAATGTCATAATTTATGTTTATAAAGTGATTTTGTTAAGATAGCCGTATTGGAACTGTTATTCTGAGGTTATCATGTAGACTTTAAAAAAAAATAAATAAATCCTGCAAAAAAATAATATTTTGATTAATATTGTTAAACAACGTTTTCTATCTTCAGACCGAAGGTGTTTATAAAAGAATAAAATGCATTTGCCCATTTTAAATATGAATGTTAGAGTTTATAATCAATTATATCCCACTACCAGTGTCCTAAAATATTCTGAATGGGTGACAATATGTCAATTTATGTCATTTATTTAGTATCTCTCTTTTTTTAACTTCACTCACCAGTTCACATTGGCCCACAGGCCTGTGCGTGAACTTTACTATATGAGTGAAGTACTGACCATTGACTCAGTTGAGTATTCGAACCTTGGGCAATTTTTCCGCAGTCCGAAGCCTTCACCACTAGGTCACCACACTGGCAAAAGTATTTTATTCTTGCTCTCTAAAAACTAGTTTGATTACCAAATTATAAAAATGTCGTGTAACGTTAAGTATATTTTTATATTACTTTATTTAAAAGACTTGTTTTTTTTCATATTTCTATTTTTTCAGTGTTGTAAGACTGAGTACTTGTTTTGACCAACCAATTGCGTGTTTTTCTATTTAATTGATTTTTTTGGTTTTTTTAGTCATTGAAATAATTGCATTCCACTCACACATTAAAATGAAACAATTTTACAAGTTATAATTGTTTCATTACAATTAATTTCATTCAATCAGTAAATATTTAAACTGGGTAAAATCTTCCACTTCGGAAAATTAACCATTTTGTAAATAACTATCTATATTTTAACATTTTTGTTCATAATATATTTTATTAAATTTTATTTTTCTATGATTTAAATAAACTTGATATTTGATAAAAATGATAAAAAATATTTGTGATAAACTTGTTAAGTACCAACCGGGTAGGCGACCGCCAGATCCATGCTGGTGTACTTTAAACCATGTTAACACACTGTCACAACACTCACTGAAACTGTCACAACCCGGTGATGTCACTAGTTGTGTCGGGAGGGTGGCCACGGCGCGACTGAAGGGACAAGCGCGTCACTTGTTCCCCTTCCCACGGCCACAAGGCGAGCAAGCCACCCCCTTCTTCTATAGCTCTTTTTGACTAGGCACTGCTAGGCCGGATAAACTGTTTTGTGTATACTCGTATTTACATAAATATTTTGAAACTGACAGTTAGTATCTTTGGGAAAATATCACAGATTTGAAATGAAAATAACCTTTCAAAATCATAGTGAAAGACTTGTTAGGTTTAAACCATGGACCAACGTCGAAAAATATTCATTCATACATATGTTTATTACTTTAGCTATAATCAAACCATTTTAGTATATTATGCTATTGAGACATGATGCATATGTGATATTAGTAACATATGTTTATTGATACTATTTCATCTAAACAAAGTGTACAATTAATTTAAGTAAGTTTTACTTTCGAAAAATGAAAACCTACCTTTCATTTGAGTAAGCAATGTATTCGAAATGTCTTGTAACACACTAATTATTAGTGCCAAATACAAAATAAATATCTATTTAATAAATGCTTTTTTAAATATTGTTCTACCATGCAACCGGCCCAGACATGTTTCAGAACATCAAAATTTATTAACAATTAAAACCAGTAATGCTCTTTTCAGTGGTTAACATTGGAATAATATGCCAAATATTAATAAATTGTCTCTTAATGTAAAAATATGCATACAAATGTAAAATAAATTTCGTATATTTTAAACTCTTTTACATTACGTTTGACATTCTAATACTCTCTACCATAACTTCTTCAAAACTATTTGTCGTAACTATTTCCTATCATATATCCAACCACCCCCTGAAATATATCTCAAAAGACGCTACCATCCACCCAACTTACGTCGTGATGGGCTGTAAATTTGCTTCCACAAGCTCTCAGTCATGATCTGTAAATTACAAACTTATTTACACCTATTTGTAACAATATAAATATAGTGTAGATCGCAACAGTATTTATATTGTATTGAGACAAATTTATTTACTTTTTTTATTATTTGTTGCATTTTGTGCAACATAGTTATTATACTAACTAAAGAACATTTGGCGCATCTCTAATGTTATGTTCCATGCAATAAAGATAGTAAAGTCCCACAATGTTACTACATAAAGAAGGAACTTTTACGATTTAAAAATGTTTATTATATTATTTTGCTTACCTGATTATATAAACATTTTCTGTATGTTTTATATACAATTGATACTTCCTCCACAATAAAACTACTTTGTGCGTCTCTAGGTACAATAAATGCATCATGCATTTTCGTAAAATTATACAGAGAATTTAAATTAATATAATTAGTGAAGTAATAATTACAGTAGGAATTTTGGAGTACGATTTTTGTTCAGATTCTGTTGTATGCCCCCAAATACAATTAGTTTAGATTTGGTTAGATTAGATTAGGTTAGGTTTGGTTAGGTTTGGTTAGATTAGGTTAGGTTAGCTTAGGTTAGGTTTGGTTAGATTAGGTTAGGTTGGGTTAGGTTAGGTTTCATGATTACAGCTGCATAAGACAGGGGGTAGACAATGGAACTGACCCTATATTTCTATCATGCAAGATTAAAAACATTTAAGAAAAACATTTAAAATAAAGTCATGTATCAGATGTATTTATATAATATAACTGAAAGTTATAGTTTTGATTATAAATTATAATGATTATAGGCCTATTTCCTTATAACTTTTTATCGAATATACTACAAAAATAGCAAAGCGTGGTTAGTTAATTTATCTTACGAAATTAAACTGTTCAGATACTTAACTTAATAAAAATACTAATATATGAACGTCTTTGTATTAAAAAACAATTAAATTTTATTTAATTTTTATTAAAAACCTTTGAGTAAAAACTGATTATATAACATTACACATTAAATAACAAGTAAGGGGTTGCACCACTTTGGTTTGGTGAAATGTTGCATTCGAGTTAATGAAACAAATCCGCCAGAACGTAATTGCATTAGGTCGATTAATTTAGCAACAAAACAAAAGCGTATTTCAGAGCACCGTGTGTCACACATGACTAATGAATTGTGTGCTTTTATCTACGTTGGATGTTTCCCCTAACACTCTGACAGTTTTATACTGGGAAGAATAATGAATTGTAGGAGTAAAAGATTAAATTATTACATCCCCCAGGTCATAGTTTTGAGAAATTAAAATTAACCCAACTGACAGCTTTGTAGAATTCATAGTCACAATAGTTCAAACTCCATCATATATACAGTTTGCATATTACTTTTATTGTAATGTATTATCTTTTAATAGCCAACTTACTAATTTACTCTTATACCAATATTGTTAACAAATGTGATTTCCAAAATGACAAAATTGTTGGAACGTGAAAAAAATATAATGTCTCTTCCTTGTATCTGACCTACAAATTAGAAAATTTAGACCTGTTTAAGGTTCTTGGTCAAACAAAATTTAGGTTTTTTTCTATTTAAAATACTTTATATCAGCTATTTAACGCCTCCCACGTAGTTATTTCATTACAATTATGTTTATAGTTATAAATACATCACCTCAAAGATGCGAATTTGGGCTTTCTTGATATATTCTTGATAAGAAACTATTTTCCCGATTGTTCCCAAATTTTAAAAACAGACCCTCACAGGACTGGTCTTGCTCATAAATTATTTTTAATTACGTAAATTTTCTGCAAATTAGCAAATTTGATTTTAAATAATTAATTTTATATGTTTTTTTTTTATTACGACGATAAATAAATAAGGTGTTTGGTTTTATGATTTTTAATATAAAACAATTTACAAAATGTATTAAATTTATATACTAAACTTGTGGTTATACTTTTATCCGCATGTTATATAACAATCCAATTGCTACGCACACGTACAGCGATAAACAGCACCTGCACTCACAGGAATGCGCTTTAACGACTTCCTGCAATTATATAGATAGGGAGGGGAATAGATCGAGTGTCTGTGTATATGTCTCGCGATCATACGTACAGCAAGCACTGCAAGCGGAATTCAATTGTCCCTTATGCCGAACCACCTTAATCTAGGACTAAGAAACCCTCTCCAATACTTTATCGGGAGACTAACAGCTTAAGGTTAATTTAGAACTATCATCACTGACCGGGCAGGCAAGCTGCTTGTAAGAACTGGATAGCTCGCACGGTCACCCATCCAAGGAAGAGCCAATCTAGCGATAACGTCGAAACCCCTCAGGTCAAGGCAACTGGCTATCTCTAAGCCATGTCTCTTATTGGTTAAAGGGTCCAGCCTGTATCTTTAATTCTTCACCGACATTTTTACACTATATATTAGTGTAATATTAAATATAAATGCATTCGATTTTAACTTACAGTCAAACTTTTTAACTACATTTAATGTGATTAAACAAAGCATAATAACTATCTGGAAGGTCTTACTTTGGTTTAAATATTCCTCAATGCTCTAGGAGGCATGAAATAAAAGATAAGTTTTGGATTTGAAATTTGACACTAGAAATCTTTTACGTGCCCCTTCACATTTTTATTTATTTTAGCAGTGCATTGAGTAAATAAAAACAAATATTTTATAAATATTTGTTTTTGTGTTTTTTTCTTAAGGGAAAATTTATTAGTTTTTGGGTGAACATTTTAGTTCTTTTTTTAGGGGAGGGGTTAAAAAACACAACTAAAATCTTCATACAAAAACTAACAAAGTCTTCCATTAAAAATAAAATAATATTAATAAACAAAAAGCAAATCTTTTGAAAATTATTTGTTTTTTAGACTCAATGCACTGCTAAATTTATTAAAATGTGAAACGAGCACTATGGTTGCTAAGGTAGTTTTCCACACATACTTTGCGTATTTTTCCTTTAAATATAAAGTTTTATAAATTTGACAGTGTATAACAAATGTTTTATTATATTATATCCATTAAAACAATTAATTAGGTTCGACTCAATCTATTTCTTCCCAATACAACATTATATCGGATTCTCTTACTTATCATCAGCACCTGATGAAGGCTATTTTTAGTTTTTTTCTTCATTTTCTTTTGAGTATTCATAACAATGTTCTACTTTATGAATGGACCGGGGGGGGGGGGGGGAGGAGTCTATGCATGATGCTTATACACATGTTTTTGTGTACTATATACACAAAAACTCCTTAAAATGGCAATTAAGACCTGATTTTTATGTTATTATTATATAATTAAGTAGAAAGTTTAAAAAAATTACATTAAAATAAGTAATTTATTTATTACTTTCATGTACTGTGGATTTTATTTATTTAAGTTTATAATATTGGGCAGTTGTCATAATTCATTTAATAATTAAATAACTATGTTAAAATTGTTATTTATTTAATGTAATTACAAAATTTGGATATATAGATTGTTACGGCAGCACCTACAAACAAAATAATTAGGAAGACATTTATATTTAACAAAACTTTAACAACAATTGTGACATTCAGCAGTCTTCCGTGCTTACTAAAGAAGGAATAATTGATTAAGTAATCGGAAGTTAAAGGAAGTTAGCAGAATATCCGATAAGGTCATTAGATCAATTAATCAGAATAACAGTAACAAACTAATTATTTTCGACTAAACCCATGGACAATAAACTATCTGAACAATAGTTCTCAACCTTGTCTTGTACATTACTGAAGTGAACGTTTTAATGGACATCCAATTACTTATTCAATTACATTACAAAGGATTAAGATTAACAATTATAATTAATGATTGTCATGCTTATTTTTCACCTTGGAAATAAATTAGGACCTCGTTTATAGAGCAAATGACTAACTTAATATAAATTATATGACACGCTGAGAAAATGTTATGAACTAATATAAATTTTGGGGAGTTTTTTAGAGTATACTAGACTAGATTTCACTCTTAACAGATCAATTTTAAATTCAAATACAAAATACAGCTATCGAGTCCAATTTTAAACTTGAACTTTTCTGAACGAAAAAAATTGTTAGACCCCCCTGAGGTCAGATTAAAATTTTATTCCCTGATTTTTTTTAATGTACCAATAACTATTTTTCCAATTTAACTTTTTTATTTTAAATAAACCAAAACAGTCAGAAAAAATCTACCTCAGAAAGCACTAGTTATACTTGTCCTGAAGATGATGAAAAGTGAAGTACATTTTTTGAAAAATGTAAACGTGAAACGTTTTAAAGTGAAGTAATGTTCAACTGGAAAACACAGCGACTGATAACTAGCTCTGTCTTATAGGCAAGCGGGGAAGGAGAGTCACCTGCCACAACTCTTCAAATCACACTAGTTTGGGGACGGACAGACAGATGACAGCCAACTTACTAGAGGGAATAAATCATCTTCTAATCAATCCGTGATAGAACAGATTAATCATAGTTTCAATAGTTGGGCCATAGTAATTTAAAATCAGAAAAGAAAACATTTTATCGAAATATCAATATTTGTAACGCGTTGAAAGTTTAATATTATACTGTAAATTTTCAGAAAAACATATACCGTAGATAATTTACCAGGAAAATCACACATAATTATCAGAATAAAAAGCATTAACTTTAAAAACTTTAGCATAATATTGGTGTCATAATTTTTGAAAGTTTTTTCTAGGCAGCAAAAATAGAAAGCTATCTGATTAAGTATACAGTAATATAATTGCAGACTGATTCCAACAGACCATATTTCCTTTAAAAACTAATCAATGCTAGGCTAGAAATAAAATTTAATACGAAATAAATTTTAAATTATGTTTACTGAACTAAATTATGTTTAATGTTATAGATGAAACAAACGTTCCAGTAAATAGTTTATTAATTTTGTTTTGTTAAAAATTAAACAGTTATATTAAATCAATTAATTAAACAAAATAAAAACTATTTACCGGAGTGTCTGTTTCATCTAAATCATTAAATTACAAATCCAGTAAGAAAAGAGCTTGAAGATTGAAGAATGATAATTTATGTTTCTAATAAATCTCACTTTAAATGTATCATCTATATTATTTCAAAGTATTTTCATAATTTATTGCATTATTCTAAAACTAATAAATTATTTTTTTTTAAATATAACAAATTAGTGCCAAAATTGTAGTTTAATTATACAAAAGTATTGTTTTCGTTTGGATAATAAATGTATTATTGTGTTGACAATAAATGCATTAAGCTGAAACTGAGCGGAACGGGGAAACTACATCAAGGCTCGTAGCAGAATCTAACGTTTATATTCAAATTAAAGGATTTGAGTTTGATATTGGTTGGTGTGTTCCCCCCCCTGTTTCAGTTCACGACCACTGCCAGGGGAAGTCCTTAATATCTGCATCTATCAATAACCTTTCAGTTGTAAAATCAATTTTCTTTCCAGGTTGCGTGTGTCCTAAAACAAAGATAATGTTATTTTTTATTTATTGAATGTCTCGCTTGACTTCAGAGTGATCTTACAGCAAATGCTAGAACTACTAGTTTCGGAATGCTATTACCAATGGCGTGACGATATAAGCCAGCCTCAACCATAGCACCTTAACGTCTTACCTTGTTAACAAATGTCAATGCCTGTTTTATGACCAAGTTGTTTGATATTGTGATTATGAGTAAATATATTATGATCATTGACGTGTTTATATTGTCTTTTACATTTTTGTTTCTTATTGTTTATAATTAGTTCTTTTCATGTTATATCCTATATCTATTTATTTGATATATACCTCAACAAGCAATTACTATCTGTATTATGCAAAATGTTTTAGCAACAAAACTTAGAACGTGACAAACATAATAAATAAATTTAATACAAAATATCACATATATTACTGTGTCAGTTACATTTAAAAACAAATATATCTTTTAACAACATTGAAAAATATTATGAAATAAATTTCTAAGCTGGAGCAAGATCAGTGACCAACGAAAAACCTAAATTATAAACACACTGAGGGAGGGCCCACTTTTTGTTCTGTTTGTTTACTGAAAACACTCAAAACAACTAAATAAACCCATTGAAACTATATATAAGATTCTATGTGAATGTTGTTTCCAAACGTGTAGGGTTATAGCCAAATGAATATTTTATAGCCTGAAAACAACAGACAGTAAAATTATAGATATGGGATATATTATTACGGTATTTATGACAGGGCTAATGGACACGCAGTAATAAAAGTTTTATTGCTTTGATAATTGATAAATAAAAACAATCCCAAACACAGTGGAATAAAATGGGGTTCCATAATGTGTATTTAGTTTAGCATCCTTTCGTTAAAAGTACCGCAAGTAGGGCAGATACATGCCAACTATGTTTGAGCGGTTTCACTGTCGTTACAGTTTGTTAAAATATGTTAAATATAGTAAATTTACATCATCCTGGTCCTGACTTCTATTGAGAAGTTAAAGAAATTATATTTTTTTGAAACTTATATTATGTTCTTTTCGTTTTTTGTTTTTTTTATGCAAAATGCAATCTCGTTCGTGAATAATGAATATTAAAACGTTGTAAATGTAAAAAAATTTAAATCTTGCTATAACTAATAACATTCAACTGCAACCCCACCATTGGATATATATATTTTTCCACAATAATTTATTACTTATTCCCCATGACGTTGATTGCATTTTTCCTTTAAAAAAATACAGAAAAGATCCAGATTGTAGGTCTGAAAAGATGATTAGTTATTGAGAAGCCCGAAATAGTGATGATGTAAACAAACTCACTAGTGCACTAGGTTGAAAAATATGTCCTATTTATAGCGAAAAGAAGACTAGTTGCAGGCACTCTTTAAGGTATATTCATAGTATACCGTACCTGTATGAAAACAACTGGCGCGGTAAGCGGAGAGATGCTGTAGCTCTGCGACACGACCACTAGGATCGTTAGCGTCGAGAAGTTGGCATTTTTCTCAAGAGTAGGCCAAGCTTCGCTACTATAAGTCCATATTATACTAAGTTGAAACATTACAATGCTCGTTCCTTGTATTACCAACATGGCATCCCTTCAATAATTACCATTTATGTGGACTCTACTAGAGAAGTTTGTGTTGTGCATTTTGGTGGTAGTCAAGCTAATGACAAGCCTGACCGTCAGTTTTCTTCCCTACACAACATCTTTTGAATACCATCCAACAATGACACCCAAAACTTCTCTGGTATTCCATTACGGTATGAAATTTTTATTTAAAATTTAATATATTGACAAGCAATTAAAATAACGCTCTTCATCATTATATTAATTAAACTTATCCCCGAAATATTTCTATTTGATAGGCCTATTTAAAATAATTTTCCATTCTTGTTGTAAAATCAGCAAAATCGAATCAGTAGCGATTATGTAGATGGCAACCACTAAACATGTCGATATTAAGAGGGCTGAAAATTAAAGTATTTTAATTAAAATATTAATAAAACTCCCTTCTTATGAAAGAGTCGACTTAGTAACAATGACTACACTCATTCGTCTTTATTCATCACACTCTTTCACCCTTCATATTGCCCATATTTATAGGATCTATGTATTAATAATCATTATCAATTTGGCTATTTCAATATAGTACGTAATATAAACATAGTAAAATAATAATAAACTACAAATACCATTATTATGTGGTTTACCTATTTATGTAATGGCACACTGTATGTGGGTTATGTCCGATTTATGAAGTGGCAAACTGTATATAGATTATGTCCCATTTATATAATGACGCACTATATATGGGTTTGTGTCCCATTTATGTAATGGCGCACTATATGTAGGTTATGTCCCATTTATGTAATAGTACACTGTATGTAGGTTATGTCCGATTTATATATTGCCACGCTGTATGTGGGTTTGTGTCCTACTTATGTAATGGCACAATGTATGTGGGTTTGTGTCCCATTTATGTAATGGTGCACTTTATGTGGGTTTGTGTCCCATGTATGTAATGCCACACGGTATTTGGGTTATGGACCATTTATGTAATGCTACACTGTATGTGGGTTTGTGTCTGATTTATGTAATACCACACTTTATGTGGGTTATGTCTCATGTATGCAATGCCACACTGTATGTGGGTTATGTCCCATTTATGTAATGGCACACTGTATGTGGGTTTGTGTCCCGTTTATGTAATGGCACACTGTATGTTGGTTATGTCCCATTTATGTAATGGCACATTGTATCTGTATGTAGGTTATGTTCCATTTAGGTAACGTCACACTGTATGTGGGTTATGTCCCAATTATGTAATGGCGCCCTGTATGTGGGTTTATGTCCCATTTATATAATGGCACACTGTATGTGGGTTTGTGTCCCATTTTTGTAATTCCACACTGTATGTGGGTTATGTCCTATTTATGTAATGGCACACTGTATGTGGGTTATGTCCCATTTCTGTAATTCCACACTGTATGTGGGTTATATCCCATTTATGTAATGGCACACTGTATGTGGGTTATGTCCCAGTTATGTAATGGCACAATGTATGTGGGTTTGTGTCCCATTTTTGTAATTCCAAACTGTATGTGGGTTATGTCCCAGTTATGTAATGGCACAATGTATGTGGGATTGTGTCCCATTTTTGTAATTCCAAACTGTATGTGGGTTATGTCCTATTTATGTAATGGCACACTGTATGTGGGTTATGTCCCATTTTTGTAATTCCAAACTGTATTTGGGTTATGTCCCATTTATATAATGCCACACTGTATGTGGGATTGTGTTCCATTTATGTAATGGTGCACTTTATGTGGGTTTGTATCCCATTTATGTATTGCCACACTGTATTTGGGTTATGTCCCATTTATGTAATGGCACACTGTATTTGGGTTTGTTTCCCATTTATGTAATGGCACACTGTATGTGGGTGTTATAGCCTATTTTTGTAATTTCACACTGTATGTGGGTTATGTCCCGTTTATGTAATGCCACATTGTATGTGGGTTATGTCCCATTTATGTAATGGCGCACTGTATGTGGGTTTGTGTACCATTTATGTAATGGCACGCTCTATGTGGGTTTGTGTCCCATTTATGTAATGGCACACTGTATGTGGTTCTGTGTCCCATATATGTAATGGCACACTGTATGTGGTTCTGTGTCCCATTTGTGTAATGGCACACTGTATGTGGTTCTGTGTCCCATTTGTGTAATGGCACACTGTATGTGAGTTTGTGTCCCGTTTATGTAATGGCGCACTGGATGTGGTTTTGTGTCCCATTTATGTAATGGCGCACTTTATGTGGATTTGTATCCCATTTATGTAATGGCACAATGTATATGGGTTTGTGTCCCATTTATGTAATGGAAAACTGTATGTGGGTTTGTGTCCCATTTATGTAATGGTACACTGTATGTGGGTTATGTCTCATTTATATAATGCCACCCTGTTTGTGGTTCTGTGTCCCATTTATGTAATGGCAAACTGTATGTGGTTCTTTGTCCCATTTGTGTAATTGCACACTGTATGTGGGTTATGTCCCATTTATATAATGCCACACTGTATATGGGTTTGTGTCACGTTTATGTAATGGCGCACTGGATGTGGGTTTGTGTCCCATTTATATAATGGCAAACTGTATGTGGGTTTGTGTCCTATTTATGTAATGGCACACTTTATGTGGGTTATGTTCCATTTATATAATGCCACACTGTATGTGGGTTTGTGTCCCATTTATGTAATTGCACACTGTATGTGGGTTTGTGTCCCATTTATGTAATGGCACACTGTATTTGGGTCATATCCCATTTATGTAATGGCACAGTGTATGTGGGTTTGTGTCCCATTTATGTAATGGCACACTGTATGTGGGTTATGTCCTATTTATGTACTGGCACACTGTATGTGGGTCATGTTCCATTTACTAACACTGTCTGGACCGTTCACAGCTGTCAAGTGACTCTTGTAGTGACATAGTCATTTGAATGAGTAATTTACAACATGTGGTAATGGCAACCGTGTTATTGTGTAACTGTTTTATTCGGCAAGAGGTGCTTCATTGTTGCTGAGTATTGTTGAGCAACTCGGGAGAGGGGGGAGTAGTCATGTCTGAAATTGGGGTTTGTTAACGTTTTCTAAAAAAGTAAAGCTACGTTGGCGTCTATTTCTTATATACTGTATTTTATTAATTTAATAAGGTGATGGAGTAAAAAAGTTAAAAAGTAAAATAAAGTTCTTTCTCGATATAAGTGAATAATATGGAAGGTGCAATCAGTTTTACCAGTTGTTACATTAAAAATATGTTAATTTCCTTTAAATATATTTAAACTTGTAAATCCAATTAGCTCTGAGTAAATACTATTGCTTTTATTGGATGTTCAAATAGTATAAAATGTCTTAATATGTATGTACATTTATTTTCAGATGTAATTTTTTTTATTTGTTTTTTTACGAACCTAATAGTGTATACTTTGTTGAAAAATTTAATAACATAAAACTAAGAGTTTGCTCACTGATTATGTTTAAATATTTTTTTTATCTAACTCACTACATCGTAAGTTACACTATATTTTATTGCGTGATTTACGTATACGAAACTTACATATTACTGTATGTGCCCCTACACGATAACAATACTTTATAATATTTTAAATAAAACCATCTTTGGTATGCAGATACCTCTTGAATAATTTTCTTGATACTTAAGATTTGAAGTGACCAATAAAATTTATATAAATAAAAAATTATATATACACACTTTTATACATTTTTCTTATTATTGTGGAAATCGGATTTGATAAATGTGTTGTACTATGAGCAATATTTGATTAAGAATTATTTACTTAACTGTAATAAATAATTGTATTAAAGTGTTTTCAACAAAAAGACACTGGCCTTAATGTATAATCAATCACTCATTTCAAAAGTATGTACATCAGGAAATGTATTTCTATAGATAAACAAAAGGATCTTACAAGATTAGAATTGTCTAAAAGCAAACTAAAACTTTAGTATTTTTCATTTTATGTACTTGAAAATGTTCACTTTTTATTTAACTCGTGCCTTATAATTACGATCCTGTTTGTGGAGGTCAACTGCCAGTTGTCACACATGTTTTTACATTATCGACTTGATTCATTTCATAAATTTTAATTTTTAAATATATTTTCATAATCAGCATAAGAGTATCAGGATTTGGAATTAAGTTAGACAACATTAAGTTCTCAATTAAATTAAAATACGTTATTTGCAGTAGATACTGTTCCTAGTGTCATTCTTGATCATTCGAAAAATTGTTGATCTTGTTCTGGCAACTCGTGCAGCAATTTTTCTTCATGGTAATGGTAGAAAAGGATCACAGATATTACCAGGATTGCTGCTATCAACCCTGCCACAGCTGCCTGGTAAAAGCCGGGCGTCATGAAAGGCATTCGGACGTCTTTAACTTTAGAATGATAACTGAAAAAATTTGATTTAGATCGAAATACAAATTTGATGGATCACTTTTAATAAGAGTTAAACCATGGTAACAATTATGTTGAATGTTCGGGCCTCCTTCTTAACTTTAACATCAATGTGCGTTTCAGTAAGTACAGATAATATTAGTCAATTGATCTCTTTACAATCCATTAATATAATAATTCCAAAGAAGTGCTACAAACGTTCTCTCATATTAAACACTAAAAAATCTAAACTTTGAAAATTACCAGTTTAATTCCCAGATATGTTTTTTGCCATAACTAAAATAGTAGTCCACTTAGAGGCATGCAGTTTTACTAAAATATTTTTCAATTTTAATTTACATCTTTTCTGATAGTTTAGTAAAAATCTTCAGAATCGTTTTTGAGTAAATTCCATTGTTGTATATTTTTCCTATAAAATTTTTTTTAATGAAATTTAAAAAAAGGGAAAAAACTTTCTGGAGATACATACCAAATTTCTTAACAATTGATCCATCCGTTTGGTCTCCAGCGAACTGCACATACACACAAGACAGATACACATAAAAAGTTTTAGGATCGCGCTTACGCAGTATGTTGACGTGGTCTTGCTGACATACCTATTACATGGGAGGACATGCCCGTGGACTGATCGGATATTCACGAGCATGTCCACAACAGCATGTCCCCATCAACAAACCCCTATTTCACGCGAGGACACACTCGTGAGCAAGTCCGAGCGTGTAATACTCCCTCCAGGTTGTATTCTGTACGTTCCTTCAAGCTATATGTCCCTTGAGTGGAGAGGGGGGGTTGCTACAGACCATGTACGTTCACTCAAGATGCATGTGCCTGACGCAAGTGAGAGACCGGTCTTGTATATGTTCCCTTAAGAGGAAAATGTGTTTGAGTTAGAAGGAAAATGTTTGAACAATACAATTTTGAACAACTTGTGCCTGAATCTCTATTGGACAAGATGATCATGGATGCTACCTATTGATCACGAATGCTACCCAAGTTGACCATGGATACTATCTAAGTTTATCGCGGTTGCTATCTAAGGTGATAATGGATGATTACTCATAATAATTAAGGATACTACCAAATTAGATCTCAAGTTGATCACGGATGCTACCTAAGGTGATCATGGTCGTTAGTGAAGTACATTTGCATTTATAAATTATTTGTAAAATAATTTACAAAATAATTTATAAAACTTTCTGCTCAATGGTGTTTTACGTGTTCACTATATTATTTACATCTCCATAGTTAATATGTGAGGTAAGTGGCAGGTAATTATGTGAGCAATAAAAATAACGTGTATAAAAAATTATAATTATGCACTTTTATGTTTTTTTCTCATGATGAGTTGGTTATATTTTGGTAGTCAGCAATACTTTCGTTATGAATGGCTTACGAAACTGTCATAAATACAGTGTTTAAATTGATTATATTACATAAGACACTGACCTTAGTCAATTACACTTTTTAAAAGTGTATACATGAGAAAATATATTTCTATGAACAAACAACAGGATCGTACAAAATTTATATTTTGTAAACTGAAACTTTAGTATTCTCAATTTGGAGTATTTTAAAATGTTCGTTTTTTTGTGGATCCTTGCCTTATAATTAATATCCTGTTTGTAAACTTCAATTATTGTCAGTTGTCATATTTTGTTGACATTATCGAATTAATTCACTTTATAAATTGGGGTTTAAAGAAGATTTTCGTAACTAGCATCAGAGTATCAAAATTTTGAATTAAAATTAGTAAAAGATCTTAAATCCATTAAAAGTACACAATTTGCAATACATAGTTACTGCTCCTAGTTTCATTCTTGATCATTCGAAGAAAGGTTGATCTTGTTCTGGCAACTCGTGCAACAATTTTTCTTCATGGTAATGGTAGAAAAGGATCACAGATATTACCAGTATTGCTGCTATCAACCCTGCAGCAGCTGCATGGTGTAAGCCGGGCGTCATGAAGGGCATTTGGACGTCCTTAACTTAAGAATAAAATACCTTATTTTCAGATGAATATACGATGAAAACAATTCAATGTAGATAAAAAACAAATCGTTGATAAATCACTTTAAAAAAGAGAAAAACCATGGTAACGATTACAATGAGAATTTGCGCAACAGGCTTCTTTTTTAACTTAAACAAAAAATTATGTTTCAGTAGGTGAACGTATTATTTATATGCTGATAATAATGAGCAAAATATGACGAACTTATTCAATTTATCTTTTTAAAATTGTTACCGTCGTCGTTTTAAAAGAATACCTTTTATAAGAATGTTTAGAATAAAAATCTTGAAGGACATTTTAATGTTTTATTAACTAAAATATTGAATACATTAATATGTTTGATATTGATTTATTCAATATTTATGTGCCTGAAATGTGTGAGGCTGATCCTGTACGTTTCCTCAAGAGTATGTTCCTGGACGCGGTGAGGTGCTCCAATTAATTTACTGTTATATCTAAATGTTTAAACGAATAAGTAAATAACAATTTTTACATGTGTTGAAATATAATTTATAATATTTCGAAATTAACATAGGCCTAATAAAATCAACTCACTATGTATATTGAACTAATTCAATAATATAAAATTCAAAAATAAATAAAACAAAACATATGTTATTTAAAAACATCTGTTATACTACATATACGTTCCCTCAAGACTTATGCGCCTGATGAAGGAGGGCCGATCCTGTACGTTCCCTCAAGAGTCATGTTCCTGGAAGGGGGCCGCAGCAGGTCATGTTCCCTCAAGACGAAAAGGTTTCTGAAGTAGAAGGAATATTTGAATATTATATTGCGTGTTAGAACTACTTGGTTTTGTATGACTTTTGGACACTTTTTTCTTAAGTAGATTGTTAAATAAGTTAAATATAATAATTTACTAAGAATTTTTTTATTTGAAATACTACCTATTAAATGCTATAAAAGTTGAACAAATATAACTCCTTGGTGTTTTTGGTACGAATTAAAAATAAATGTTACCAATTTTACGGTGTAAAATAATATTCCTCTGCACTTTTCACATAAATGGAAACATTAATGTTTACTACTTTTTTACCAAAAGAAATATATTTAATAAAATATTCAATCCTACAGACTTCCATATTTAGAAGTAAACCTCATGCCACCACCAATATGGCATAGACCAATCATCGTTTTCATAACGCTATGTTTATTGTTTCAATGTTTTATTAATGTTTAGTTATAATTTAAATTATCATAACGTAAACAGGTAATTATTATTTGAAATTAGCTATTAATAGTTTATTTCTTGTGACCCTTTGCACACAAAACTTTTAAAATATATTAAAACAGGTATTTCAATTATTGTAAAATCAAAAATAACATTGTCAACTTCACACTGTGGATCCTATATCTGGGTGGTTTCATCATACAAGTTTATAATTGTGATATTAATTAATATGTGCTGTGTACAAATTTGTGTTGTGTGACGTTTACTTGTACTGTATATGTACCAACACGTATTATACTAATTAAAAAACTATATTAACTAAGCAGAAGTTGTTATTTATTAAAATAACAATATAACTATTATAATAATGATATAATAAATAAAAAATAATTCTTATAGTTTAACAGGTTACGTTTTTAAAACTGTTGTTTGTCTAAAACTAATGCAATGATAAATTAGAAAATCATAATATTAATCACCATAAATTAACACATTTAAATTTGTTAAGTCCCAGAAAATAAAATGTATCTAACATGATTAGTCACTCCATTTTATTTTGATTAGATATAGTATAAATTTATGTCTAATAAATTTCATTTAGGTAAGAAAAAATTAAGACTCTTAAGAGCCTCATTACAGAATATTAAAAATTTTATAAAAGATCATTTACAGTTATTTAATATCGTCTACTTGGATAAAGTGGTGGTTTGTAAGCAAGTTACTTCTAGGTATGTTTCAGTAATCCATTTACTTGATTTTAAAGTAGTTATATCAACTAGTCATGCGTAGAAGCTGATAAACTAAAACTATTTTTACTCAAATTTCTATCGACAAAGCAATCTCTATTTTCCAAACTTGAGATTAAGAAAGTTCAATATCACTTGTTCGACTTGGTAGAATTTCTCGAAGTTCATGTTTGTAAACATGTTACTCCTCTTTAGCTATCTTATTTTATCTTTAAAAAAATACCTAATTTTTATAAAAAGGTTAAAGGAAATCACCAGCCAAACGTCAAACACATCATCAAATACTCTATTCAATGCTTTGTTACAATCAGCGTAGTATAGTAAATGAAGAATATCTATGCATATTGAAAATCGTATTTCTTTAAGCAATTTTAATCGTTTACTAAAACTGTCTAGTAAATGCTACTAAAAGGAATCTGTAATAAGCCATGGATATGTACATCTTTAAATCGCTTATCTTATATATCATAGTTATTAATTTTGTTCTTATAAAAGTGTCACGTTTTAGTTTGTTAAAAGGTATCTTTAGTGACTTTTTTTAAATGTTGTAACCATATAGTATGTCCATGAATAATTCTTACGATAACCAAGGGTAAAATATAGAAAAAAGACTTATAGATTCCAAACATTATTCTTTAATAAAGACCGTGGAATAATCCACAGTTGTGAGTGTTTATGAACTTTTAACAACAAGAATGTTCATTCAACTTCGTGGTTTGGTACATTACTGTACCTATAAATAAAAATAAAATATGTTTGTAAATGTTACATTACACTTAACTCAATAAACAATATTATTGGTACATGAAATTAACATTTTATAAAACTAATTTTAACATTAAAACCAGATATTTCAAACCGTGTACTTGAAATTTTCCGTTTCACCTTGCATTTTACTGTCTTTTTAAGGATATAATGTTTGTCACACTCGAACCCCCTACCCTACTATCCTATTTTTCTAGTGAGTCTTTGATACCTGAACAGTTAAAATGTATTGTCATAAATACAACACTGAAGAGGGCACACCCACCCAACCCTTAAATTTACAGTAGTAGTATTTAATATCGTAATAAATTAAATGACATTCAAAGGCCAGCAAGTTAATTATCGTACTTAAATGTTCTAATTTAACGACAGAAACGTGATGCATGGAAACAGTCTCGAAAATATAAACTGCTATTAGTTTTGAGAAGATTTCCTAACAAATATGAGAAATGTGTGAATTTACTAAAAAGGTAAAGAGGAGTTTTCCACGATTGTGTCTACGACGTAAGCTGGAAAACTTAAAAAAAAAATAGTATAAACAAATTCAGTACCGAAAATGTTTGCAAGTTTGAAATATTTTATAATTTTCTTTTTACGACAAAAAGCTACAACGCTTTTGTTCTTATACACTTACCATGTTTTAAAATATAAACATCGTTGGGATGCTGGTTTCTGTCTTAAAATTACACAAGATTTTTTGTGACAGGATGTGAGCACGTTAAGAAGAAAATTTTATTTTATCAAACAGTTATGTCAGGTACATATATTGGGTAAAAGGTCTTATTATTATTTCTTATAATTTTTTAATCAGCATAATACGTGTTGGTACATATACAGTACAAGTAAACGTCACACAACACAAATTTATCACAGTATAAGCAAAAATGCACAAATATATTACAATACAAGTACAAAGTGCACGAATATTATGGTGATCGATTTCGGTGAACCACGCTCACCTTCCTCAGACCAGAGGGATTCACAAAAGAATCCCTCTGGTCTGAGGAAGGTGATCGATCACCATAATATTCGTGCATTTTGTACTTGTAATGTAATAGTTTTGTCTATTTGTGCTCAATTGTGATAAATTTGTGTTGTGTGACGTTTACTTGTACTGTATTATTTCTTATCATAAGAACTAAACGGTTCTCTCATTCCAAGAGTAAAAAGTATTATAGCATTTAGTGTTCTTATTTTCATCATTGAAAGGGCTTTGTACTTTATTTTTTATATATTTATCTATTTTTGCCCCTTTAATATTTAAAAGTAAGTTTTTCCATGCATTAGCTAAATATCAACTGGTAAATATGCACAATATGCGTATTTTAAGTTTCTTTCCACCTTAAAAAAATCACATTGATATACTTAAACGTAAGGTATGATATGATTTAAAATTTATTCTAATATCCGGAAGTTAACATACCTAAATAAAGCTCCTCTTATCATCTAACTCAAACTTTTACAATGGTCTTTCCAGCTATTTTGAAACAAATCAAACTATTTATTATTTTCCAAATTAAATTTCCACAGTAATCCAATGTGACTAATAATGATTAAGACTACAATACATTATTACCTTATGTATTATTTTACACCTCAATGTATTTATATTATTGGCAGAGAGCATCTTATTGTGCCTATGTCTAAAAACCGATCAAGAGTTAGCTATACTTTTAATAAGCGTGTAATATATTTTCTCGCCTCAATAATATTTATATCAAATCATCACTTGTATAAGCCAGGGTGGGTGGGTCATCACCTCCAGTCGTGTATAGTAGGGTGGGTGTACCACCGCATTTGTATTGTGGGTGGTGACTACGGGCAGTCAATGGGCGTTGTTAAGAGTCATGCAGTCGATGACAGAGGACTGTGGTCAAGTGATTTGGTTAAGAAGCAAATCAAGTAAAGAACTAATCAATAAATGGTACAAACAAACTATTATGTATAATTGCCCTATTTGATGACCTTCGGTATCGACAGGTTCAGCACTTTATTAATAGATAATCTGTTATAATTACGCATAATTATCTTTCTAGGTCATGTCTATATCAATTTACTTGTTTTTCTTCTTTACTAAAAGGTTCATTATGTCGTATACAAATTTGTTTAAAATTGTTTGTATTATGTACCTTGGTTTATTAAACAGTATAGTTTTAGACGAATATCGTGACTCTTCATTCATTTCACTGATTACTACATATATCACTCATTTCTAGCAATTTGAACTATAACTTTCCATACCAATTATATGTATCATATAAAATTAAATTTAATATTAAAAAAACATTTCATTTCTAATACTTACAATTTTGTCATATTCAAATTCTCTTTTAGAGGGCTACTACACAAAGACAAACCATTCTACACTTTAGATTAATAATAATTCAAATATAATATAGATATGGCAATTAAATATATTTGTTTATAGATTAAAACCTTTATGTGCTACCAAACTAAAAAATATATACAATACTAAACATTATTTTCAAGTTTGAATAATATAATAAGCAGTTCCTAAAATGTTTGAAGTTAAAAACTTGATTAACTTTAATTTGAATTGAACTAACGAAGACTGTTTTAAATAGTTCTAGATCAATTAAATATAAAATATTTACAAATAACGAAATAGGTTGAAATAAATGTTTATTAGATTTAACTTACTTAATAACAATGAATAAAGTAAGGACAATGAATAGACTTCAGTCTGCCAGTATTGCCTATTTGAATTATGTAAATTATATATTGTTGATGTATGCTCCACCCCTGAATCGGTGAATAATGTATAGACATCCCCGACAGCTGGTCATCACCACCAGACAGTAGAGGTACTATATTTACATCAAAATCATGTTAAAGGCCATGTCGATCAGTTTGTAAGCCTCACTTATCTCTTATGCGATGTTATAAATAATTTTATTACTTAGTGTATTATTTTTAATAGATTAATTTGTTTTGTTATTCCGTAAAATATTATGTTTAGTATTTTTGTTATTTGTTGCAAACACTTTTTGTTATACTTTATTATTTTAATGTTATTATATAAAAACGTTGTACTGTAAAATATCTAAATATAATATTCCATTTCATTCCGTTCCATTCCATCCCAAACCATTCCGTTCCATTCCATCCCAAACCATTCTGTTCCATTCCATCCCAAACCATTCCGTTCCATTCCATCCCAAACCATTCCGTTCCATTCCATCCCAAACCATTCCGTTCCATTCCATCCCAAACCATTCAGTTCCATTTCTTTTGTTTCGTTACGTTAATGAGTGTTAATAACCACTCCTTAGATTTTAAGTCCATGGCAATATAAAAGGAGAAGCTTAATATAGTAGTATTATAAGCTACTATACAAAAATTTTAAAATTGTATTTCCTAAAAAAGGTACAAATATTGCTAAGATTGGATCATTAATAACTGGCAAGTTGTAGTTTTTATACTTGCTAATTTAATAAAATTTGCCATAACATTTCCATTTATTTTATTACTAAAATTACAATTTATCACTGTAAAAAACGATTTTCGTATAGTTTTTGCCTTGAAATACAAAACTGTATAATAAATATTTTCAGTGATTCTGTAAAGATTACATACTCTTTCTTCAGTATTCAGTAAACGAAATTTTACTTTTTCTAATTCTTGTTGTTTGAAAAGTACTGTGATGCTTCAGCAATATTAATAAATACAGGATTAGCTCTGCTATAAGGGAGAAGGTCGATCCATAGCTTTGGCATTTCACGATTTGGTTTTCACAGGGGTTTTAAGAAATCTAATAGTATAAAAATGTATTAAATATTTCCTGGGTAGACCAGTGATCTCCAATCAACTTAAGGGGGAAATATATTAATATTGTGCTCTTGTGAATAAAATAATTTATTTATTGATTTAATATTTTAATAAAACAAAAAGACTTGTTGTTTTTACTGTGTTATTATGATTGGTTGGTCTCTTAATGCGTTCGTTTCCTATTTATCAGCCAAAATCTTTTATAAAATAACCGAAAGTATCGATGTCTTTCTTTGGTTGTACAGAAATTATTTTACGAATTTAAATAATAAGTCATAATATAATATTTTAAATACCTTTATTGTATTATTATTTTGCCTGAACTGTTTGTGTTCTCTAATAATAATAATATATCAATTCAAATAAGCACGATCAATACCATATCAGACTTCAGAAGTGTTTGTTTTGTTATAATTTTCTATATTTTTATTAGTTCATCACTAACCTACTTTTCAAATCACTTAATTATATATGTAAAATCTATAATTTTTAATAAACATGTTCTAAGGTGTTTATAGAAATCCTGAGTACATATTTAACAGTACATAATTCCCATGATACAGTAGTTAGTAATGTCCGCTGTGTAAAGATGAAGAGCAAATGTATTCAAATTATAGCTAATGTTAGCTTAGCAGTAGTTCATCTCGTCCATTATGGAGTTTGTACCGAATCTGATCGTCCTGGGGATTGTAGTGACAGAGTAAACTACACGAGAATATCAACCAGTGTAGCTAAAATAGCTAGGGAACTAGACTGGAGTTAGGTGAATGCCATGGTTTGTAAAGGCAAATAACGGGATCTTTTCCGTTAATTCACTACCACAACCACAACTTAGGTTAACATAACACGATCAAACCAAACCTAACATAACATAACTAAACATAACATAATCTAAACAAACCTAACATAACTAAACCAATTATAACATAACCAAACCTAATATAATATAACCTAACCTAACATAACTAAACCTAACATAACCTAAACAAACCTAACATAACCAAACCTAATATAACCTAACCTAACATAACTAAACCTAACATAACCTAAACAAACCTAACATAACCAAACCAATTATAACATAACCAAACTTAATATAATATAACCTAACCTAACATTACTAAACCTAACATAACCTAAACAAACCTAACATAACCTAACCAATTATAACATAACCAAACCTATTTTAACCTAACCTAACATAACCTAACCAGTTATAACATAACCAAACCTAACATAACCTAACCAATTAGAACATAACCAAACCTAACATAACCTAAACAAACCTAACATGACTTAACCAAAGTAGTGGTAGTGAATTAACGGAAATAGTCCAAATAACGTACTTTTTGGAGAATTGCATTTATAATTTTCCAGTAATAAGAAGTCTGTGGGCACATTTAAAAATACTGTCATTTAAATAAAATGCAACAGATAAAAATGTGTTTAAAAATTATAAAACCCCACATTTAAATAAAAGTTTTTAACCACGTGTAGTTGTGTTAATTTATTTAAAAAAATTGAAAATAAATTAAAATAATCTCTGACAAATTAAAAAAAATATTAAAACTCACAAAATACGTATGAATATAGCGTTTAAAACTATGCTTTAACATGAAGTAAGCAAGGAAAAATTCTAAGACGAAAGAGTGTGGGCCAATTAATGCTTGACTTCTAAAACATGAGAGTTTTTTATGGTTCACTTAATGGTAAATGATGTAATGTTCTTTGATAGTTCCTGTAATTATTGTCATATAAAGCGTTGTCCATATTTCCAAGTTGATTGTGGTTTTTTATGGTTTATGGAGGGTTCAATAACAAGTGTTTTGTAAAAATATTATTTAAGACCAGCTGACATTATTTATATTTATAATTCTTTATTTTACACTGAATTGTTAGTACAGATATGTTCTCAACTTAAAGGATGTATCAACATTTTCATTTCCGCTTAGATTTATGTAAACTATTGAACCCCGATTAGTTAAAAATGTTCATAGCGATTGGAAAAGATTACGATACCCGTTCACTGACAGTAATACTTACCCAATAATAATTTTTTTGTTCAGTTAAATATGTAACTTTTCAGCTGTCTAAAATGTATTCATTTTGCCAATTTATACAGTATTGTGTACAATTTTATTTAAGGTTGTACACAACAATTATCTAATGTGATAAAACATTATACAGTATATTAATAAATTGTATTTATTTGCTCAACAACTTGATGGTACTTGGTGAATGATTGTAATAAGTGTAGATGAACGAGTGCAGTCTTTGTTACTAAGGTCGACCGTTTCTAAGAAATAGCCGTTCATTAGTATCCCAATTTCCATAGCAAGTAAACGACCAACAGATTTAAGTAGAATACGATTCACATAGAATCTGATTTTCAGTTGACAAGCCTCACACTCAGTTATCTCCCTTACACAACATAAGAACACTGACTACCACCCAATATGGACACCCCAGACTTCTCTAGTAGTTTCCAATAGATGGAAACCTTGATCGAACGCCATGTTGGTATTAAGAGGACCGAGCATATAACATATAGCCTACAATCTCCTCAACACTTTGTCCTCAAGGCTAAATCGGCGCACCACTAGTGCCAACGTAGTGTTTTGCATTATTTTAAAATATAAATAAAACACGAATATTTTATTTTTCTTGTTAACAACTATATTTCTGTATAGAATATTTTTTGGTACGTGTAATTTTAATGTTTAATGAGTAACTAATTGTTGCAGATAGTTGTTTGTGATAAAAAACTTTCTAATCATATTTACGTACTTATTTTGGTGTGTTTTATTATGACCTAATTGAGTTGTTTGAAACTCATCAGGATTTTAAAAAATTAACAGAATCCCCAAAATATTTTTGCGTACAAGTGCTCATGTGTTGGTTTACAAACTCATGTTAGTGTCTTCTGGTATAAAGTTAAATGAAGACTTATTTTACCAGGTGAAGTTGGGGCTAAGAAGCGCTCTCTAACATTTAAACTGGGAACGAACGGTTTAAAGGTGTCTTCAAACATCATTAACACGGGCACATGGGCTGCGTACAAGGACGGGATCGCTCAGTCGGTCGCCCATCCAAGGAACAACCACGCTTGATGTTGTTTGACACCGAATCCTCTGGTCAAGGCCACTGGCATCATTATAAATCTTATTATACCAAGTCCCAAGAAGTGGTAAATTTCTATCGAATGATAAAAATTATTGTGCTGTTATAAACAAAATTTATACTCCAGGGAGATAGTATGATAAGAACGTATTTGTCATCAAAACTATATTAAATTTATAATATCTGATGACCCCGCTTTGCTATCAGTTACTAGATGTCAAAGTCTGATTTTGAAATGAACTTTTTTGTAGTAAATAAGCAAGTCTTGTGATAAATGTCAGCGCTGATATTTTCCATGGCCAGTGCGTGTCGTGGGTGTGTCAGGTTTACAGTTTACTTCTTGCATGCGGACTGGTTATAACAGATATGGAAGATTTACGGTACCTGTGATGAACTTTACTCTTTTCAAAGTGTATGTTTAAAATGCTTTCAAACGAAAGTTTCACATTTCATTTTCAACATACTTACTTTTTATCCGGAATAATATCCTGTTATCTAGAGTGCAATATTTGTAATGTATGCTTTTTTAAATATATCTGAATACATTAACCACAGTTTAACTTAAGAGTATTGTAGAAGAAGAATATCCCACCGTGACTGGGTGGGTGGGTGGGTCAATACCACTGTATTTGTATAGGGGGGGGGGGTTGTTTACCCAAAACCACATTTTCTTATTATTATTTTAAGGCTTTATTGTATAATTTATAAAGATAAAAAATGTATTTTATAAATTTGTGTTTATAATATTTTATAGTCAATGGTAAATAAAATCAAAGTTTCCTCAAATCTACGAAGCATATTCTTCATGTAAATAGTTAAATCTAATGTTTTTTTTATCAATAAAATCTTAATTTTTTATGGTATCTACATTTTAAAGGTCAGACTCTAAACTTTAATATCGTCTATAACCTAATAATTAAAAATTTATACCATTCTAAATTGTTTACTAAATGACATTGTTTATTACAATGCAATATAAAATAACTATAATTAATCCAATATTAGTTTTATTGTATTGAGTTAAAATAAATGTATCCACTACTCAAGTTTTCTATAAGATAGTTTTGTTATTTATGTTTTGTATAGTGAGTGGGTACTAAAATAGATTGTTTCTTTATCGGTAAGATTAATTTTTACTAGTCTTTTAAAAAAATATTTTAAGAGTAGTTAATATTGGATTACAATATGAATAACTATATTGATGTAATAGTTATATACAGTATATCTGGTAATGTATATATATATATATATATATATATATATATATATATATATATATATACATATATGTATGTATATCAGTAATGATTGCTTTTTAAAATCTTTAAATTTAAAATATATTTTCTTACGTCTTCTTTCAACTACCAGAGGTGTACCTAATGGTTTTACTGTACCAATAATTTCAAACTGTCGATGGATAATAGCCACCTCATTAATGTCATGGCTGCGATCTTGTGGTTGGTAATAGCCAATAGAATAACACATTAATTAAGTCAAGTATTTTGTGACTTACGGTTTATATAAATGAAAAGTTAACTCGATTGTTTGTCCTTGACATGTATAGATTTCAAGGCCATTTCTTACAATGTCGATAAAATGCCATTAAAATTATTTAAAAAACACATCTAATGGTATTATGAATCTTTTCCGTTAATTCGCTACCACTACTTTGTTTGTTTTCGTTAATTGACTAACACTTGATAAATATTCTATTGCTCAAAAATCTGTTCCCCAATCATTTCTACGTCCAGTGTAGTATTCCTCATCCGATATCGCTGGTTTTATCTTGTAGGTTTCCAAGAACTTCCACACGGAGAGTGCATCATTGGATTTACCAGTTTGTGAATTACCTTTAGTAGCCACCTAACCTAACCGTAATTGCGATTAAAAAAAAGTAGTCGTTGTGAATTAACGGAAAAGGTCCGGTATGCATAAAATAATTGTTCGTATTACAATACACCTGAATGATATTAAGTCAACTCTCATGTTTTAATTGCATTTATTTATATTTATTGAATTATTTATAATTTTGATTGCAACTAGCTAGAACAATACTAAATTAAACATAAATAAATTTATAATGTTTGGTAATAAAGTGAAGTTATTGATGGTGATTGTACATATTACATTTCTTAGATGTTTGAAAGATAGTAATTTAAAATTTCTAAGTGCAGATAAATATTTAAGTTTTATTTCCAATATTGTTTCCTTTTCGTTATAATAAGTTTGTCTTTAAAATAACATTTACATTTTAAAACCGAAATGAACCTATAAGTTTCATTTAAGTTTTACAAAATAATATTATTTATTATATTTTTAGTTTTCAAGATTGTACTCGTATTAATCATCTTCTATATTATTAAAAACGAATGTATGTTTGTCGTTTTGTCGCTTATTCCTTAAACCACCATTTATCCGACCACCATAAAAGTTTGGGGAGTTATGGGGTTATTTTTTCTTTCAGGGAAGGTTTAAGGCGTGGTTTATTCACATCTGGCCGAAGGGCTCCACCCCACTGGCCTTTAAAGTTCCTATGGTAATCTAGTTGAGTTATTTGATTTAATTAATCATCAGCTGATTAGAAAAAGGATGAAATTAAATATTTTTTTTAATATGCTAAGAAATATTTATAAAAAGTAAACATTCAATTATACTAAAACCTAATCACAACTGTTTGTTTAATTATCCCGTAGCAAATTACGGGTAAAAACTAATATTGTAATAAAAGTTTTATAGCAACATGTCATATTTATTAAACGTAATTTTAATATATACTCTGATTTTTTTTTCATGACACCCAAAAATAATCCATAAAGAACAAACGAACCGATATTAAGCCATAAATTATTTCATAAAACATTTTATTCACGTTATTAACTAAATGCACACTAATACTCATTATTTTATAAATATCATAGAAATATAATCTATTTTTATATTTTGTTTGGAATATATTAAAAATTTTATAAGAGTTAACAATAGTCAATAAATTAACTAACCCTAATTATGTGAATGCAAGAACAAAACCAAAATCCGTTTAAATATTAAAATAAAATTTATAAAAATGTAGAGTGCCTCCTGTGAGGATCGAACTCACGACCGCTGGTTTACAAGACCAGCGCTCTGCCACTGAGCTAAAGAGGCGACAAAATCGAGAGGGAATGTGATCGTTGTGATTGACTAGCTAATTATGTACAAATAGGTTTAATTATTACTGAATTATTACTGAACCGGTGCACCGATATTGCGCACTAACCTTTAATTCCCAAAAAGGTTTCCCCAACTTCCTCGCTGCTATTGACCCAAGCAGGTGAATTAGTCCTCAGCGTCCACCGTAATAGCCCTAGAATTTGTCACTTATGCCTTTCGTACGATCCACACAGATTCAATTTTAGAACATCAAAGTCCAACCCCAACTTTCAACTCTTCCTTGGCTTGTTGCGGAATGACGAACAGAGCCCGTGTTCTGTTTTGGCCATTTGTACTTTCACCTCTCTCTGCTTGTACTACAATAACGAGCATGAGAATGAGCTTGCACAATACTTTCCATTGAAAACAGAACAAATATTAGTCTGAAGACTCTTAGATATAATAGTAACTTTATTATTACAATGTTTGGGATTAATAGATTGAATATTTTAATAAGTCTTTTAACATTATTTTTGTGTATAGTTTATTTAAATATGATGACATTTTGTCATGGGCCAACAGATAATTCTCATTGAGTAAAATGTGGTACTGTGATTTTATATCAGTGAATTATTTTGTTTTGCAACAAAAAAATTTAAGTTTGCTTTGCTTAATATATTTTTGACTAATAAATAATATTTGTTTAGTAGGAAGGAAACTGTGTTGTCGGCATTGGTGGTGCAGTTCTGTAACCCAGCTACTTGGGGATTTTAGTTTGGGAGATTGTAGGCGATAGGTTCAATGATCGGTTCTCTTAATACCGACATGGCGTCCGCTCAATGGTTGCCATCAACGTAGACACTACTAGAGAAATCTGGAGTGTCCGTGTTGAATAGTAGTCAAGGTTCAGATGTTGTGTAGTGAAGAGAACTGAGTGTCAGACTTGTCAGTTAGCTGAAAATCAGACCAACACTACGTGGTTCGTATTCCACGTAAAGCTGTAGGTCCCATAGTTGCCCTGGCTATTGGGATATTAATAAATAGTCCTTTCTGAGCTAAGTCGAACTCAGATAGTAACAATGACTACACTCGTTCATCTATACTCATCACACTCATTCACTCCTCATATTCGCCCATATCTTTACGATCGGCGTCTCACAGATGAATAATGAATAATGAATATTCTGTATGTTTTGTATATAAGGTGAATCTCGAAATGTGGTAAAAAGTATATAGCCTTGCAATACTAATAAATTAAAATGTATTTTATGAAATATTAATAACTAGTCTTCCTGAAAACTTGCCACATAGATTGGTTTTAGAACGTTCTGTATGACACACGATCTGATCCTTGTTTCACTAATAAAGCAGCTTAATAATATAGTATGTCTTATTTAAAAAATATCGCAGAATTTCCTACGAATAATTAATTAGTTTATTGGTACTGAAAGTAAAATATTTCATGTAACTAACAATCAAAGTAATATGTATTTTTTGTGTGGAATAATTATAATACATATTATACCTATAAACTAATGTATAACTAGTACAGTATAAACATAGTAATAGCAAAATATATTTATTTAATCGCGTAACATATGCAATAGTATTGCATTATTCAGCAATTTGTGCGCCTGATAATGGGGAAGCACTATAAACACGATACATTTTTTATAGATATCGCTTGATTTGATTAATTTTTTTATTATTACATTTCTTTAAATATAGAAAATAAGGCGATATACATAAGGTATCTAGGAAATTAATTAATTGTTGACACTTTATATGCATTTTTTAGCATACTAAAATTATTCCACTGTCACGTTGGATAGCAAACTGCTATATGGAATTTGCCTATAAATATTTGAAGTCAACAATCACAACAATAATGCGGTCTAACAAGAAGAGCTCACTGCATTCGAATAGTTACATATTTTTTAAATTCCTAAAATCCATGCAAGGACAAACTTTTTAAAAAATGGACCCCCCTTATATTTATTAAATTTATCCTAATACTGCATTGAAAATGTGTCAAGAGGCATCTTACTAGTTTTAAACATGTACCAGTACGTGATGTAAAAGTAAATATTAAATTTTTATTAAAGGTACGGATATCATAATTTTTAAAAGGAAATCCTTGAAAATTGCCATTGTTATTATTTTATTTATTTATTGTTTTATTTGTTTTTGGATCTCGCCATTACTGAACCACTAATATTTATTATCTGTATATTTGTTATTTATTTACTTCTATGTAGATTGCAGATATATTTTCTCATTTTATTGTTTGTTGCCTATGTAATATTTATTTGTTACAAGCTTGTGTTAGAATTAGAATTTCAATTGATATACTATGAAATATTACGTTACTGGTAAATTAGATATTGTTTCAAGTATTTTAATATTTCCGATTTGTAGCCTTGTGAATGACAGAGTTTTATATACTCACCATTTCAAATTGTCATGGAAACAGTGTAGTAGCAAGCTCCGCCCAATACATCATCGACAGCAGTGACCATTGGTATATTTGATCAACACTAACTAATCAAACTGTAAAATTAAATCATTATTTAGTACGCAAATAAAAGTTAATAATGACAATGATGCCGTGAATATTAATGTAAAAAATAAATAAAAATAATACAAACGTGTAAAGTTCGTCATAGTGAGGTATTACTAAACAATTTTTTTGGAATTAGAACAAAAAAATTCCGATTGATGGTGGAAGTTAGTCATGGCCGTGAAGTGAAGAACGGTGGCGGAGCAATGGAACATTTCCCCTCCGCTGCTGAACCCCTTTTTCCGTAATGTGTGTGGCCCAATTGAAGGTATATTTTGATAGATCATGTTTTGTTAATACTTAATAGTTTGTACTCATTATTCATTAATGCATTTAAAATACAGTTCCTAAACGGCTATACTTGAGGTAATGTGTTAAACGTTTCATGTTTATTCAATCCTTTAACAAGTAGTCTTCCTTCGCCCAATGTATGACAATCCTCTAAGTCAGTTCTGTTTACTTTAAAGATCCTCTCTTGTGTTATAAAGCCCTGCTTTAACTAGACTCACAAACTTCTTGGTAAGATCTTCTAAGACAATTAAAGCATTAATTAAACGTTTAACTTGTTAATGAGTCCTCTTACTTGGCAAACATTTAAATACAAAATGTAAACACTTGTTTACATTACGGAGGAAGTTTGGTTAGAAATAAATGGTTAAATGTATGTATTTAAAATGTATGATAGTCAACTTAGTTATGTTTTCATTTATGTTAAAAAAAACAATTTCTAAACTGCTATAATTGAGGTAATATGATAAATATTTCTTGTTTATTCAACCCTTTGTCAATAAGTAATAAAATATTGTAATCAGATAAATACTACTTAATTTACTAAATAAGTGCACAACTGTTATATCTGTGAGAACATTATATCACTGTTGTTGTTGTCAATACCACTGTACGTGTATGGGTGGGCGGGTTGGTCAATACCACTCTACGTGTATGGGTGGGCGGGTGGGTTAATACCACTGTACGTGTATGGCTGGGCGGGTGGGTCAATACCACTGTACGTGTATGGGTGGGTGGGTGGGTTAATACTACTGTACGTGTATGGGTGGGCGGGTTGGTCAATACCACTCTACGTGTATGGGTGGGCGGGTGGGTTAATACCAGTGTACGTGTATGGGTGGGTGGGTTGGTCAATACCACTGTATGTGTATGGGTGGGCGGGTGGGTTAATACTACTGTACGTGTATGGGTGGGCAGGTGGGTTAATACTACTGTATGTGTTTGGGTGGGTGGGTTGGTCAATACCACTCTACGTGTATGGGTGGGTGGGTGGGTTAATACCAGTGTACGTGTATGGGTGGGTGGGTTGGTCAATACCACTGTATGTGTATGGGTGGGCGGGTGGGTTAATACCACTGTACGTGTATGGGTGGGCGGGTGGGTTAATACAGTACTACTGTACGTGTATGGGTGGGGGTTGGTCAATACCACTCTACGTGTATGGGTGGGCGGGTGGGTTAATACCAATGTACGTGTATGGGTAGGTGGGTGGGTCAATACCACTGTATGTGTATGGGTGGGCGGGTGGGTCAATACCACTGTACGTGTATGGGTGGGCGGGTGGGTTAATACCACTGTACGTGTATGGGTGGGCGGGTTGGTCAATACCACTCTACGTGTATGGGTGGGCGGGTGGGTTAATACCACTGTACGTGTATGGGTGGGCGGGTTGGTCAATACCACTCTACGTGTATGGGTGGGTGGGTGGGTCAATACCACTCTACGTGTATGGGTGGGTGGGTTGGTCAATACCACTCTACGTGTATGGGTGAGCGGGTGGGTTACTACCACTGTATGTGTAGGGGTGGGTGGGTTGGTCAATACCACTGTACGTGTATGGGTGGGCGGGTTGGTCAATACCACTCTACGTGTATGGGTGGGCGGGTGGGTTAATACCACTGTACTTGTATGGGTGGGCGGGTTGGTCAATACCACTCTACGTGTATGGGTGGGTGGGTTGGTCAATACCACTGTACGTGTATGGGCGGGCGGGTGTTTAATACCACTCTACGTGTATGGGTGGGCGGGTGGGTCAATACCACTCTACGAGTATGGGTAGGTGGGTGGGTCAATACCACTGTACGTGTATGGGTGGGTGGGTTGGTCAATACCACTCTACGTGTATGGGTGGGCGGATGGGTTAATACCACTGTACGTGTATGGGTGGGCGGGTTGGTCAATACCACTTTACGTGTATGGGTGGGCGGGTGGGTTAATACCATTGTACGTGTATGGGTAGGTGGGTGCGTTAATACCACTTTATGTGTATGGGTAGGTGGGTGGGTGGTACAATACCACTGTATTTGTAAGGATGGCTGGGTGGGTCAATACCACTCTACGTGTATGGGTGGGCGGGTGGGTTAATGCCATTGTACGTATATGGGTGGGCGGGTGGGTCAATACCACTGTACGATTATTGGTGGGCGGGTGGGTCAATACCACTCTACGTGTATGGGTGGGCGGGTGGGTCAATACCACTGTACGTGTATGGGTGGGTGGGTGGGTCATCACCACTGTACGTATATGGGTGGGCGGGTGGGTCAATACCACTGTACGTGTATGGGTGGGCGGGTGGGTTAATGCTATTGTACGTGTATGGGTGGGCGGGTGGGTCAATGCCTCTGTACGTGTCTGGGTGGGCGGGTGGGTCAATACTGAACGTACACCATGATATATTTTATTCACAAGAATAAAAGTAAATATATATATCAACGAATCACTTTCCACTTCTTGATATTCCACCTTGTTATTTACCGTTAAGGAAAAGGCGCATCAAAATAGCTTACATGAAAATAAAGGATAAGCGCTGGGATTTATTTTGTACGTGATATCCCACTATTTGTCGTATATACATATGTTTGAGCAAATATAAACATCAAATATATTTGCAGGAGGACTTCATTCACGCAGGCTTTAACATGTTTATTTATTAACAATTTTTATATTTTTGAACAGTGACAAATAGTGATACATCCCATCATTTTACAAAATATCTGTGCCAACACTTACCAGCATATTTATGTGAACCTTCAGATTTTCAAAGAACTTATGATTCCCGACTTTCTTACCATAAAAAAACCTGGAAAACGATTTCCTGATAGGTAGCCAGGAATGATAATTAATTATTAAATTGTATTGAACATATTAATTCAGATCATTTCTCCACTGGCCTTGACCGTAGGGTCCAACGTTATTCCAACATAACTTCGAGCGTGGCTGTTCGTTGAGTGGGTGACTGATAGTGGATCCCGACCTTGCACGCAGCCGGCCTACTCAGTCACTAGTTGTGATTCGGAAGTTTTCTTTTGGCCATTGGTCCTTAGAGCAGTGTTAGTGCGAGCTTCTTACCCCTAACATAGCCTGGTAAAATAAGTAAAATCTTTTTCCTTCATCACATCATAAAGTTTTCAAAGAACTCATGATTCCCCACCTTCTTACCACAAACAAATCTGGAAAATAACTGTCTAGTGATATTCATTATTTTTAGTAATTACAATTATTGAATTGGATTGAACAGATTAATTCATAATACAGCTAGGTACCACTAATGCGGATTCACGGATCATTTGTTTCCTCAGTAGAGATGCGAACTTGTGTATTCTCACACAGTAATACAAACTTCATTCATAAAGATAGAGAATTTCTGTAAACCATACAAAGATGTATACGACCCAAATAGTATTCGATCCATCTTGAAACTATTCGACAGTGTTCTAAGTGTATTCATAGTCTAGTTTGAACAGTTCCAACATTCAGTGGAGGGTTTTGTTTACCATAAATATATTCATGAGGCAAATGTTGACGCTATGATCCGCTCCATCAGGCTTGGTTCTGCTTTATATTTAATGTTTTTTTTTTTTTTTTTTTCTATTAAAGGTTAAGAAACGGTTTGAAAATGTTCCATTAATTCACTACCAGTACTTCTTTTTATCACAATTAAGGTTAGTATAGGTCATGTTAGGTTATGTTAGCTGACTACTAAAGTTGATCACAAACTGATAAATCCAATGATTGATTTACCACCGAATGCGCTCTCCTTGTGTAAGTTCTTGGAAACCGATAAGATAAGGCTAGTGTTATCAGATTCCTAGCACATAAGGAATACCACAGGGGACGTACAAATTATTAGGGAACAGTGTTTAGAGCAATAGAATATTTATCAAGTAGTAGTGAACTAACGAAAAAAGTAATGGTACTGAATTAACGGAAAAGATCCAACGATTCAAAGAAAGTATACATGGTGCTTATTTTTTGCCAAGGAGCTTACGTCTTATTAATAATATTGTACAAATTCTAACAGTAATTGTGTCACACTAATAATATAAGTGTATTTTCTCTAAAAATACTAATAGTTTGTCATTTCTTTAGTTGTGATAAAGGGTAATTTATTAATACAGTAGTTACTTTGCCGTGGGGCACAGCTGTTACGTATTCTGCGCACATTAAACACAATAGCGAACAGTAGTTTATTTAACATAAAATAATACATACTTATTCACCTACATAAAATAAAAGTAAATTTCAAAATCCTGCAAAATTGTTTACTGACACAAAAAATCGTCCTAATGAAAACAACAGAGTAAATTATTACAATTCTAGCTTGATTAGAACAATTGGTAAAGTGAATATAATGGTATGAAGTAAAAAGAGTAAATAAATATTGAAAATAACTTCTAAATAGCAGACCAACAAAAATTAAATTTAAAATTGTTTAAATATATATCCTGCAAATTTTAGTATTCTATAAAAGAGTAGTACAGTCCTATGAGGACATGGTGTCAGCTCATTTGTTCCCATCAGTCTTCCTGAAAAAGTTCCTAAAAAAGTCTGGAGTGGCCTCTAGGGTTCGGATTTTGTCAAGGAAAAAATTTAGTATCACACTGGTCAGTTATATATATTTTTAACCCATTCTATGTGGTTCGGATTCCACGTAAAGTCATAGGTCCCTTGGTTTCCCTAGATATTGGTATATTAATAAATGACCCTTTCTGAGCAAGAGTTAAACTTCATTAGTAACCAGACTACACTAGCCATCCACACTCATCCTGCACTCTTTTTATCATAAAAATATATTAAAATACGCACAAATTGTGCCGTTGAGGTTTGAAACGTCATTTTTGAAATCTCATCTGGAGAAAATAGTTTAAACTATTAAAATCACTTCTTACATTATTTGGATTTTAAAATTTAGATCGTAAATTTAAAAATAGACTCTACAGTTTGCATGTATTTTTTAATAGACAATATCAAAATAAAATCACATTTATTGAAACTATTTTATTATTTTTTTATGGTTTATGGTTTTCAAATTTACTAATTCATTAGAACTATTTAAATAATTTCAAAAACCTTGAAAATCCTCTATAAGTTTTGAAAAATAACACATTTTTACCTATACGGAGCTTTCGTTTGATAATAAACATGTTTTGGTTCTTACTTTGACAACATAGTTTAAATGCGTAAGTTTTACAATGTTACCAATATCACTTAACATGTGTTCCTTGGGGATAAAACTTTTAATATACCGTTATCACTATATTATACTTTACAATACCAACGTTGTATCGCAACTTACAGGATCTCCTAAAGTTATAAGCAGAGCAAAATGACTTTCACTTTTAATACCATACGATGGCCGGAATGTTCCCAACTTGTTATAAGCACCCTCTTAAAGTTGCTCGAACACAAACTTTTGTATTAACATAAACTTTGCCACCTCTTTTAGTATAGCAATTTGTTTAAGTTTATCAGCAACGTATTTTACACGTGTACGATTTATAACTAATACGAAACGTAATTTGATATATGTCAATTAAACATGCGCCCTTTACTTCGTGTAAACATTTCAAACAATGTCATATAGACCTAAAATTTCGTCAAAAATATCTAATTAATGTAAATCAGTTTAATAACCTAACCTCTTTAGACTTTTGCTTCAGGTTTAATTTATTATCTTTTAAATTTTGTTTATGTAATCAACTGACCATTATTGCACAATTATTTTGGTATTCTAAATTTATTATTAACCACCAACTGTTATGTAAAGGAGATTGCTCTGTATTATAAGTTCCTCTCGCAGATAAATAACTTATGGGCAATGAGTAAAGGTTAAAAAAAATTAGCAACTTTTTAATGTTAAGAAACAAATTCAGAGTAAGTTCTGAGTTTCTTATGAGTATCGTTACTCTGAAAGTTTGTTTTAACTACATTATCTCAATCCATACTTGATAGTTGTAGTAACTGCCTCTGTTACCGTACAACAAGTAGTGTAACAATGTATGCAAAGACGTCAGAACAAGGCAAACAACAATGGCGTCGATGATTAATCGGTCTAACGACGCCTTCAGTCTGCAAACATTTTCCAGGTTATTAGCACACTGATTCACTGAATTGTGATTCACACTTCCGATGATATTCATTGAAAAATAAATTAGAGGTTCCTTAAAATGTAAACCAATAATTCAAGAAGTAAGTTATTATAAAACTTTAAGGTTTATTTCAATATTTCAAGAAGTAAGTTATTATAAAACTTTAAGGTTTATTTCAATATTTCAAGAAGTAAGTTATTATAAAACTTTAAGGTTTATTTCAATATTTCAAGAAGTAAGTTATTATAAAACTTTAAGGTTTATTTCAATATTTCAAGAAGTAAGTTATTATAAAACTTTAAGGTTTATTTCAATATTTTAAGAAGTAATTTATTATAAAACTTAGGTTTATTTCAATATTTCCTTCTGTTCAATATCTCATACATTATACACAGGTAAAAATTATAGATTTATTAGTAAAAGTATAAAATTAATTGTTGATCAATAGCAATCTATTTTTGCTAATTTATTTTAAAACAGGCAAAACTTTCAGTCTACAAATCCTATGAATTTGTATCATAAATAATTCATTTATAACTTTTTATATTCATATAACGACACTAAGATAAAATGATAAAACACTAAAAATGTCACAGACTTATAAAACTTTGCATTTACAAAAAATATTCCCCAGTCGTTTAGATTGATTAATATCTAATAACAAAGTAAGTATAAAATATTTATGTATATATAATCGAAACTTCTGTAAGAGTATTTCAAAAACGGTAAAATAAAAAAAAATGTAGAAAGATAAATTTGATTTTGTATCAAAGTTATTATGAACCAACTATAGTAAAACAGCAAATTTATGATTAAAACACATTCTATACCCATTGCAAATAAATATTCAACGATAATCTAACTGCAAGTTAATGATTTTAAAATAGTTACTCAATCTCTGAATCCTTATAATGTCAAAATTAAAACAAAAAAAAGAAGCAATTTCGTTAAGATTGCATGATAATAAAAGGAAATATATCTTCCCAAAAAGGAAAAAGGAGACAATAAGGCTTTTATGGGGAGATCTCCTTCTGTTGATTATGTATCTAGATACATCGTTTGTCTTGAATTATGCCTCTTTATAAAGAAGGCCATTATCAGTTGGTAACAATGCTACACGTATCATCCTCTCTACAATACAACAATTCACGCTAAACCTATTGTTGTTTTGCATTTATATACAAACAATGACGACTCATATTATTCTGATTCTAATAACATTTTATGTGTATATATTTATATAAAATATAAAAATTATTAATCAATCTTTCCAGGATGTTGATTGATTTAGTTACACAGTAACATAGGTATCGCTTAGGAATCTTCTGTATACAAGCAATAAACAGCTTTTCCTGATAAATTAAAAAAATTATTACTAACGTTAACTAAACTTTAAGACGTATTATTTCAACTGTATAAAATATTAATAAGCAAACTAAATGATATAATTAGTAATGGATATGGTTGGTTAATAATATACTAAAATTACTAATTTGAAGAAAAAACTGGATGGAGTGTTGTAAGAGTTTTGTTATAGTTTCATAAATATTACGTTATACTAGTAAAGTTTAACATTATACATTACTATCTGATTGATTGTAAATGTCTGAATTTAATTTTAGTTTTAGAGCTTGAATGTCAGATCTTAAATTAAAAATAGAACATTTATTTCAATTGTTCAATGGATGTGGATGGTTATTATAAAAATTATTGAAACATTAAATAAACATTACGAATAAAACATTTAAAAATCATGTGTTTAAACAGATTATTTAAAATTTGATGTAAATTTAGCTAGAAGTACGTAGTAGCATTTGAATGTGGGTGATTTTCATTTATTTTTATTTTTGAAAGGGAGAAATCGATATCCTGTTTAACCCTACTGTACTCATTCCAATATACGTACCCACCCATACACGTACAGTGTATTAACTCTCCCGCCCACCCACCTATACACGTACGCTGTACCTATATACATGTATGGGTGTATGGGTGAATCATCACCTCCGTACTTGAATTACATTACTACAGTTCGTGTATGGGTGGGTGGGTCACTAACACCAGACGTCTATGGGTGGATAAGTGGGACATACTATCTACTGATCTTTGTGGAATGAGTGGAGGGGGAGGGGGAATGAGTACAGTACAAGGTCATTATTGGTACATAATTTCATTCAAGACCAGAAATTGACCCTCTGTTATCTCTAACTCAGATTCAAGGAATCCTAAGGCCACCAACTCATCCAAGGATATTGAATATTGTGAGATTGAAACTGATCTGAATTCAAACAAATGGAGTTACCTAGAGACACTTAATTGTACATTTAAAATCATAATTGACCCTTTCATATCATTGTAGTAATAATATCAATGCAATCTTGGAGAATCAAATATATTAGTAGCCAACTGTCTAATACAAAGTCAGTAAGATGCTGCTAATAATGATGGCCACGTGCTCTATCAGCTGACTTAAGATCTGTATGATATGATGTCAGAGAGGTGGCATCTGTTGGTCGGGAATGACTGCAATATTTGTCATTATATTATATTGTAAGTAATAAAATATTTATAATATATTATAACTATATTTAAATATAGTTGTTCTACAATTCCTCATTACGTTTCTAAGCTTTGTTTTATTGTTATAAAAGTGTTATAAACATATATATTTTGTGACAATTATTTAGTTGTCCGTATATTTATACGATTTATTTGTTTTAACATACTAACGTTATAAATATTTTTTTCTGCGAACAATTAATTGTTTTTAAATTCCTTAACTTGTCCTAGATTCCCTTTTTTATGTTAATATATATGAATGTTATTCTTTTTGTTTTGCAAGAGTACACCAAATGGAATATGTTTTTAATACAATCTAGATTTAGCCATTTACTAAATATTTCTATTTCAGAATTTATCACAGTTTAACATTACTGTCGATTTCCTTTATTCACAATTTATAATATTGATTTGTTTGTTATTATATTATTCAATTCCTATTGTAATGTATTATTTTTATTCATGTCGTAATAAGTTACTTAGACAAAAAAATGAAAAACAAATCGTTTTTAAAACGTAAACATAATATCACATATTCCTTTTGAAAATATTCGATTTCTCTGTAATACCTGTTTACAATAATTGTTAGTTAGTATTTGCGTCATCAGAGCTTATTGATGTCCTTATTCAAAATTAATAAAAGTGTTTCACAAAAGTGTTTTTATATCTTTCTAGCCTATGGCAAAACGAGCGAATATTATATTTATGTATAAATTTTATTATTCTAAAGCAACTAATGGTAACATATTTTAAGTAAATAGATGTTCTTAACAGACACAACATTTTAATAATATATTTTAGTTATATTGCATTTTACATTAATAACTTATACAAGAGTTTAGCAAAATAAAATGTATGACAAATGTAATAACAAAATCTGCGTATGGGAATTAAAAGTATCTTATTTGTTTTCTGGTACTGTAACATTAACATGTTTAAATGTTTTCTATGTATGTACATGAACGCCAAACAATTATTCCATTTCTATCCTCTTTGCAATGAGGTGGAGTTACAGAGAAAACTGGCCGGGCTCGATTTCTAACAAAATCTAACAATTATAACCTGACGTAACATTTGAAATTATAGTTTTAATTCAAGTGTTAGGAATATTCTGCATATTTATACTTTTAATTCGACACAATAATAATAAAGTCTAAGTTATACAACAACAGCAAAATAAATAAAATAAAAATAATGAAATAATTTAAAAATACATTTATAATTGTATTATTGTTTAAAGTAGTCTATACAATTGAGATTTCTTCATATCATTATTGTTTGATCTCATTGCAAATAACTTTAAACCACAAGCCCGAAAATAAAAAATAATAAAAATAATCTTTCATACATCAACCATTACCGAAAACTACGAGTAGCAGAAGCCAAAGCGGTGGCTTGACCACCTATTTGGATTGTTGTTATTAATTAGTAGTTCTTACGCATTTTCCACCCCAGTAGTTGGTAACTTAAAAATCGTTAATCCAACAAACGTTCTGATAAAAAAAAAATAATAAACCCGTCTTAGTATGTAGTAGGAATGAAAATGTTGTTTGTATTATTAGAAAATTTGTTGTTTTTGAATAAAAGTCTGCATTGTTATATTATTATGTCAGAGTATGATTGTGTACTTACTATTTTTAAAACTGGTCTCATTATTTTTAATACTAACATAACTAACTACTTACTTGACGAAGACAATACACAAGAATTTTTTTTAAATATTAATGTCACGGTGGCAAAGAAATTGATTTTGTATGAGAGAGAAATTAATGAACGTTGATATTTGTCTATCTGTTAAAATCACATCTCTTACTCGTATACTTTTCCTAAAGTAAAATAAGATTTTAAAATATGTCATACTAGCCGATAGCTCGTGTTTGATATCACATGTTTGAAATAAATTATTGAATATGTTTATTTCATTGTTACTCTCATGGAAAAATTTAAATATAAAGAGCCGTTTCTGACCCTAAGGAATCAAATTTCGAGGAATCCTTTGTTACGTTATCCTCAGAATTTCACTAAATTCTGTTCTGTGGTTCCAGATATTTGGTTTTGATTGGTATATCTATACCTGGTCCTCTTAATACCGACACGGCGTACACTCAATGGTTGCCATCGACGTGGACACTACTAGAGAAGTCTGGGGGGTCAATGTTGGATGGTATTCAAGGTTCAGATGTTGTGTAGGGAAAAGAACTGAGTATCAGGCCTGTCAGTTGGCTGAACATCCGACCAACAATACGTGGTTCGGACTCCACTTAAAGTTGTATGTCCCTTAGTTGCCCTGGCTATTGGGCTATTAATAAATAGCTCGTTCTGAGGAACAGTTTACCTTAGTTAATGACAATGCCTACACTCGTTCATCTACACTCATTCGCCCCTCACAGTCAGTCGCCTATAACTTGACTATCGGCGTCTTATGAATGATTGTGAATAAAAATCGTTTTTTGGGCTATATATACAACGATAAAGTAAACTTAAAAAGCTTAGCCTAACACTTAGTCTAACACTTAGCCTAACACTTAACCTAACAGTACAGCTTCAAATAGGTCAAAATCAGTAAGATTACAAAAGAAAATAACAATACATCTGCTTATTTTTTCTGAAATGTATATATTAACATGCATTTACACAACTGATCTCAAATTTAACATTGATGTAACAGTGTTGCAGGAAACATGGTCACTGAACACCCCATGCCACTTCACCTGTCCCAAAGACACCCCCTCGGACACGGTCTGTGCCTTGGATTCCAAGGTCGGCGCCAGACTGTTTCGAGGTCGTTGTCTTATGTGGGAGCACAACCACTGCTTTTCAACCGGTGAGAATTTGCCATCTAGACTTTATTTAAGTTTTTTAACCTACATTTAACCGTATGTTTACCTTAGATTTGCATGTATAAAGATATGATTGTTTTTAGGAATTGCAATGTTTACTACTTTTCAAATTCATCTCACTGATAGTTTTATCGGAAATTGCATAATGAATATGGATTGTTTACGAGTACTTGGCATTGATAAGATTATAAAAATTAGCCACGTTTATTCATTTATAAAAGTGAAGTTGATCTTCAATATTCAACTTCGTTACTTAGTGTCCGTGATATTACAGTCCGTCGCTGGTTGTGTTGGTTGATTGTGTTAGCGAGGTGAAGGTCGCTTTAACTTGAATCAGGTATTTCCCGTTGGGATTGGCGATTCACTCTCTATATCTAGAAATCGTTTAATACTATTCATTACGGTATGTCTTTTTTTGTGTTGGTGTGATATATGAATATTGAAAACCATTCAATATTCATATTTTTCTATGTATGTACAATATGAATATTGTACATACATAGAATACAATACAATTAATACCACTGTAAGTGTATGGGTGGACGGTGGGTCAATACCACTGCACGTGTATGGGTAGGCGGGTGGGTCAATACCACTGCACGTGTATGGGTAGGCGGGTGGGTTAATACCACTGTACGTGTCTAACCCACCCACTTCAATACCACTGTATAGGTCAATACCACTGTACGTGTATGGGAGGGCGGGTGGGTCAATACCACTGTACGTGTATTTGAGAGCGGGTGGGTCAATACTACTGTATGTGTATGGGCGGGTGGGCGGGTCAATGCCACTGTACGTGTATGGGTGGGTGGGTAGGTCGATACCACTGTACGTGTATTTGTGGGTGGGTGGGTCAATACCACTGCACGTGTATGGGTAGGCGGGTGGGTCAATACCACTGCACGTGTATGGATAGGCGGGTGGGTTAATACCACTGTACGTGTCTAACCCACCCACTTGAATACCACTGTACAGGTCAATACCACTGTACAGGTCAATACCACTGTACGTGTATGGGAGGGCGGGTGGGTCAATACCACTGTATTTGAGAGCGGGTGGATACTTTAAATCAAAATAAATAAATCTTTTTTCGAAATTTCCGATTTTTCTCGAAATTTTCGACTTTTCTTGAAATTTTTGACTTTTCCAGAAATTTTTTACTTTTCCAGAAATTTTCGGCTATTTTCGAAATTTTTGAATTTTTTCGAAATTTTCTATTTTTTCAAAATGTTTGACTTTTCTTGAAATTTTCGACTTTTCCAGAAATGTTTGACTTTTCCCTAAATTTCCGGCTATTTTCGAAATTTTAGACTTTTTTCGAAATTTTTGAATTTTTCGAGATTTTCGACTTTTCTTGATATATTTTTAATCCATTTGATCATTTGAACATGGATTTAAAATGAGTTTAGGTAATAAATCGAAATATATCTAAACATTTTAATTAGTGATGAGAAGCCTGTTTACTTAAATTGTTCATTCAAATACGATAAACACCTGTATTTTAAATCAAGCTAAATTGACCGGGTGGCCAGGCTTATGATGCTGGCTGACGCTTTTTTTTAAATCAATTTAATTTAATAAAGTATCTGTTAAAAGTAAAATCAGGATGAACCTTCCAGTTACTCAATCAATTTAACCTTCCAAAATTTAACCTTAGGGCAAGTATGTTTCAAGGTTATTTTGGAATCCGCGACACAGGAGCGCCTCTTACCTGGCTAAGGGGTTGTTATAAATAATTTTCACTAGGGGTGCGACTCAGGAGCGCCTCCGAAAAGAGGTGGGGAGGCGCTCCTGTGTCGCACCTAAAAATACCTGTCCTCGGCACTCTACCTGCTTCCTACCTGCTATCAAGCTCAGCTCGTGGGGCCTTCTAAATACCTACCAATCTAATATCACAACGGCTACTATCATACTGACTGTGTTAAGTGCACTGCATATTTTGTAGGAGTAAGTGTAACATTGATTCTGTAGGGGTTATCCTAAAAGACCAATAAAACTAATCACGTTTCCTAATCATATTTCATTTTATTTGAATTAAACTTGCAATAGTGGTTAAGCTATTGCAGACTTGTTTTAAAACAAGTTTATAACCGTACAGAAAGAAAACATCTACCCTAGTTCATGCACACTATCTACCTTGGTCTTCGGAGGTGGGCCACATCATGTTTACCACATCAACTCCCGAGGACTAAAATAATGATGTATTTATAGTCATCTTTTAAAAAAAACTAAAAACTTTATACTTTTTAGTTTTATGTAAAAGGAACACGAAGACATTCTTCATTTTATCATGACTTGCCCCTTTAACCCATGAGTATTAAATATAAAATATTAACCATAGTTTATACAAATTCGTAAAAGTCAAGCAGTGGGTTTTTAAGATAATATTAATTTTATTACTGGGCAAGTTGTTTCAAAGAAATTGAAGTTACAAAAGAAGGTCAATAACTACAAATAGGCTTGTAAATAACAAATATGTATTTCTTAGTTTTAACACTTAATAATTTATATAACATTCTAAAATAATAAATATACATTTAAATTCAAACTAAATAATTTGGGTTACACTTACTAATATTTAAAACTTAAAATTAAAAAAAATACTTACACTCAAACAAAAAATACTATTTACACTCAATCTGTAGACTACAATATTCTAAAACAAACAAAATATAAAATCATTATTAATTTACAAACCTCCTTTTAGTTACATACTTAAATCTAATAGTTTATCCTACTTTTGATAAAAAGTCATTTATAATAACTTCCCTAGCTAAATATCGTTCACTCAACTGTTTTAGTCGACGCTGTAGCTGTTCAGTGTTTTTGGTTGAGTTTGTTGCAGAACGTCTGTTCTCTCAAGTCCGTCATTTCGGTGTATGGCCTCGATAACCGTTTTGGAGGCCTTATACGTTCTTAAATCGGTTATTCCACGCCTCACACATATTGTTTGTTCTGTGTGAGTCGGAAAGAGTCGCTTCATGCACTTTCCAGAGTGATGGTGGAAACATGGCAGGTTTAGGGTTTTCTCCTGCTGTACCGCTCACATAGTAGACGTCGAAGTAGTGTAGTAGGTATAAAGCTTCGACAGGAGCCAATCCCTACAGCAGCTGCATCCCCTGTAGTTCATCTTTTTCTGGAAGGAAAGCCAAACCATCAAGCATCCCACAAAACTGTCCAAACTCTTCAGACTCTTTGTAGTTTCGAGTAAGTCCGTACTGTTGGTTGTGCCTGCAAGTGCTTTGGCACAAATGAAAATAACAACAGACGTGATAGCAGCAATTTCAAAATCAAAGGTCGAGGAAGGATTTTTGTAGATTCAATACATTTGGCCAACACTGTTCGTAGAAGAGAAAATTACAAAAACATATAAAAGTATTAAAAAAGTCGTGTAGACAACAATTTTTGTTATATTACCAATTAACATTTTACAATTAAGGCAAATGAATAACTAAGAATGTCGGTAATGACATCAAAGCCATAGTATTTTGATTAAATATGTAATATTTTTTATTAATAAATACCAAAACACACTACACAAAAATCTGTAAGATGTCCTTGGTGAAGCGTATCCTGCTTAGAAGGAGGGGTATTTTTTCTTAGTAATACTAATGTAGTCCTTCAGGGATTTCCATATTTTACGCGGAATACCTAATGGCGCATTCCAAGCGGTAAGACAAGAGGGTGGAAAGGGTAGAAAGTTCAATGAATTCATCACATCACATCCTGCCGGCCATGATACCATCCGGCTGTGGTTTAAATCTAGTTTCCAATACTTAGCTTAAAACAAAAACATAGTTTTTCCTTGTGAAAAACTGTTGCTTAATGTTTAGTTACTTTATTTAAGAAGAAATGATTAATTTTAATATAATGAGATCTATGTTAAAACTTTACTATGTACGTAAGCCTAAACCTTAGATTTATTAGTAAGGATAATTTTATTACATAGTTGTTTGTATTTTGTTTACTGTTCTATGAGACATAATTGATAATAAAAACTTTAATGTAGCCTACTATACTGTACATTATCAGAATTTTTAAATAAATGTGTTATTTGCTTGAGGTATTTCGCCTACAAGGTAGGCATTATTGAACAAAAATCAAATTTAATAAACTTGTTTCCAAAATATTATAATATAACTGATATAAGATAAGCTGTAACTATTTTAAAAATTAAAAAAAGAGGTTTACATGTGAAAGAAGATAAATAACTAAGTTATCAGTTTTATCTAATTAAATCAAGAATTTATTGTGCAGGCGTAAAAATGTTCTGAGACTGGAAAGACAATATAAGATATCTTATAATTTAATTTGATTTTGACGCTATGCATATTGAATTATCACTCGCTAATAAACGTCTTTTGATAATTTACGCTATCTAAAGACTTCAAAGATTTTAAATATTTGATTGTCATCTACTTGTTGGTTGGTATGAAAATAATGTATTGGATGTGTCTCAATGATAACTGATTATATTTACATAAATTTTATAGAACAGTATATGTTAAAAGTATTATTTCATTTTATTACAAAACTGAAAATATATACCGCAAACATATGTTCTATCAACTTATTACTTTGTTTAAATGATTTGAATTATTTATTGGCTATTTTTCAAATGATTACATTATTGACGGTTCAACCTGCTTAGCCTTGATTTAATAGAAAGGACCACGAAAAATAGTTACTTAGGAATACGTCAAACGTCAACAAATCCACGATTTTACGTCTTATACAATAACGTTTCCTATTACTTAGAAGCGTGTCAATGAATCGGACTATAACAGCTTATTTCAATGGAGCTTATATTTACAATTTCAATATCTGAAGGCTTTTTTATTTCTAAAGTAATTTGAAGTGTAAAATTTGTTAACAAACCCGGATCTTATGTAAATACTGTAACATGTATGTTTATTTTAATAAATATATGTCTATTGATTTCAAGTTAAACACACTCTCACCATAGATATCAAGACCCCTTAGTTTTTGAACCCTTTTCAAAACCCTTGTCACATTTGACCCGCGAGAGTACGACAGTGGAGCGCCTCAAGGTCAGGCGCTCCACTGTCGCAGTTGTGCTATTTCTTGGCTGACAGTTTTATTAGTTTTTGCCAGGCGCTCCACTGTCGCTCTCCCGTTATTTTGAGGCTATAAAAGCCAATATTGACCTCAACATGCTGACATATTTGTATTCCTGTTATTCTCAATTAATATGAGGAAGTATAGCCAACAAGTAAATTCTTTGTAAAAAATAGCTAGATCCATTTAGGACAGTTCCGTTTATATATAAAATACACATTGACCAGCACAACAGATTCTTCCTAAAACTGCAGATGGAAATATAATTTTCCCTGCTCTGCAAATTTGTTTCTGAATTAGGACTCATTCTAGTGCATAAATTTGTTTATGTACATAGAATGTTATTTACTACCTTGGAATTCTTTCTATAATTATAAGAGATTTTCTGTTTGGAGCATAACAATTGCTTTGAGATATGTACGACCACAGAGAAAGAAAGAAAGAAACTCTTTATTTTGACAGTTCAACAACTGCATAATAGCGTCATACATTTGTTTTACATTGTTTTTTCTTTTTTAATTAAAATAACTTAAATTAACTTATCATACATACAAAAACGAAAAAACAAATTTTCTTTGCAGCAGGTGGCCAATGTAAGGTTGATCCTTACGTCATAAACCCCCTGATGCTGTAGTGGCAGCTCTGAATCAACAAGTCTTTTAATGGTCTTTTAAATTTGATTACACTTGTTTCAGCCTTCAGTGATTCTGGCAGTGAGTTGAAGAGCCTAGATCTGCTGCACACTAACTGCCTTTCATAGAAAGTAGTTGTATGAGAGGGGATTGTAATGCTGTTATTTGTTCGGAGATTGTAACAACTTTGATTAGTTTTGTGCTTTTGTACTATGTGGAGAAGAAACAAACACTGGTCGCATCCAATATTGCGCTGAATATGTGTCAATATAGTGTTTCGAATAGTTATTTGTTCAATTTTCCATCCAGATGGCAGGAAAAGCACCTTGTCAGTGCCTCCCTTATTCCTCTAAATCTTCTAAGATAAAATGTACTAATTATTAATACAGATCGATAATTAGCTTTACTCTATATATAACTGCCGCTAAGGTGTACACTGTGGCTAACAGAAAGCAACAACGGTTTCTTTGTAGTATGTCTAAATACTGGTACATCATATGTGTATAGTAAACACAATAGCATAAAAGGTTAGGCTTGACCAGATCTGGTAGAAAGTAAAATGTGCCATTTATGTAATAATACTAGTTTATAACTATATAAATAATAAATAAATTGAACAAAATTATTTCATGTTATTTTTATTACTTATGTATTTTATTAATTATGATTAAACAGTTTCTTAACCCGAACAACATAACCTAAAACTACATAACTTGTCCACACACTCTCCATCCCACCCACACGTACAGTGGTGATGACCCTTCCTCCCACCCATACACGTAGAGTGGTGATGACCATCCCACCTACCCATACACGTACAGTGGTGATGACCCTTCCACCCACCCATACACGTACAGTGGTGCTGACTATCCCACCTACTCATACACGTAAAGTGGTGATGACCCTCCCACCCACCTATACACGTACAGTAGTGATGACCCTCCCACCCACCCATACACGTACAATGGTAATGACCCTCCAACCACCAAGACACTTGTGATAATTTATTTGCGAGACTTAGTTCACAAATAAATGAGTGTTGAAAGCGACTTTGTTGTCAGTTTAAAAAAAAATTATCTGATTGCCAGCAAGGGATGTTGCACATTTCTTTTATTTTTAGATTGTGATTACTCTAAATTGTTTATATCAGCAGAAGTAATTTTTACTTATTATGTGATTATTCAACTCTTGTTGTTTGTATGTTTGGCAATATATTTTTTTAATGTTTTCTGATTAGTAGAGTAAGGTTTCAGCTGCTAAACATGATCTATTCTTAAAAATGAAGAAATGTGCAAGTCAAACAGTTACAGATATGATATTAGAAGGATAAATACAAGTTGTATGATTCATACTAACCTGATGTCTAAATTTGATTAATAACCATTACAAAATTATCCATTTTGTAGTAACTTATGTCACATTAAATGTGAACATTTACAGATTATAAGGAGATGGAGATGGAGCTGTGTCTAAACCAGTATCCTGATGTAGTTAACAACATTTTCTCCAGCAACCAATATCACATGAGGCCAGGATTGTTCCAGCCGCAAGGACCTGGAGTGAGACCTCTTCCCCGATTTCTATTCATAATGAATTTTCTCAACAGAATGGCGGTATTTATACCTCTGCCGATTCCCATTTATCCCAGTTTTGGGAACCCCTTACTGCCTCTTCCGTTCTGGCCGGTACTTGTTCCATGAATCTTTAATATGATGCTGACAATGAATAATATTTTACATTGTTGGTAATCGTAAATGTTGTACTTTAAGTTAAAAAGAGTGTAGAAGATCACAATTGATTTTTAATCTCTCATTGTACTCATGTTCAGTTACCTAACTTTAATATTTTGCCACATTTTTAGTATAATATGTTAGATATTAATAAGTTTTATGAGTTATATTATAAATGATTATTTTGTATTACGTAATTATTTATTCAAGTTGTATGTAATAGTGAAAATAAATACATAAATTATTAATATAAATAGGCCTAGTCTTATTTTTATTTCTAATATGTATTTTATTATATAATGCTAATATAATAAATACTAGGGGACGCCCATGCACGCTTTGCGTGCAAACCCCGTCTCTCACTGGGCCTTGGGCCAAATACACATCGGTCTTTGGCCTGTGACTTTTGACTACAAATAATTGTCGGTTAACTATATAAGGTAAATCACAAAATTAAATTTATTTAAATAATTTCACTCACATCACTTGCCTTGCTACCTGTTTATCATTATAAACACTCACTGATAATACTCAGCCTATTTGAAATGTGTTCATTTCCATTGTTTTTGTTTAATAACTGAAGCTTAATTTAATTGTTGAAATAACTGCATTTGATTACCATTGGAACCTTCATGTCCAGTAGAGTGGAGCCCACAATCGAATGGCAATAAAACCAGGTTAAACCTTCCCTGGTTTAACATTACCTAACCTCCTCAATATTACAAACACCATTGTTTACTCTCCAACAGCTGTTAAAACCTTTTGGAAAATAGTATATTTCATAACAAGAGTGGAAAGTGGGGTTTCGCATGTTCGAGACCATATGTTTGAAGTGCGAGACTTGTCGAGCACTTCAATTGGTCGAGAACATACAAAACACTTTTACTCGAGTTTTGAACGATACTTTTCACTACACTACGGAATAAAAACAGGTGTTGTTGACTGTGGAAAATTTTCGGTTGTAAACAATGTTACTTTCGGTAGTAAACAATAGACAGCTGTTGAAAATATGATGTTTCGCAGGTTGTAAACACATAACGAAAACAGCTAAAGTCATAGTAGTGTAGTGAAAAATTTTTTTACATTTGAACAACTGTTACTTTCCAATTCATTTGAATCTCTCTCCATGTTATTATTATGGGCGAAAAACGTATTTTGGGGCTTCCCATAACCTTCAGGGAGACAATATTGAAAAATTATGTCCTTATTGCACAATTACGAACATAAAAAAATGGTTTGACTACTCAACCGTTTAAATTGGTTAAGAAATAACGGAGGAATTTCGTTGACAAGAAATGACTTATATATAAGGAAGGATACCGGAAGGGAAAAAAGGAAAGCCTTTGATTTTTTTTTAATTATATGGCACAGACAAAAAAGTTAGCAATGCCAGTGTTACCAAGTTTCATTACATCTTTTATTGATTTTGATCATTTTGGGTATGTCCCATCCAGGGTTCGGTTGAAATTCTTTAAAAGAAGAATAGGTTGCGTTTGATATAAAATAAAAAATACATTAAAGAGACATTAAACACCAAAAACCAAATCTTAAAAGGTTCACTCTGTCCACAGTTATGGCCTATTGAAATCCAGAAATGAGAAGAACGTTTACAAAACTAAACCAGCGACCCCTGAGGAGCTGAAAAATCGCATAATTCAAAATCCAATAAGTATAATACCTGAGGTGCCACACAATGTAACAACTGTAGGTTATATCACAGGTTTTCCACTGCCAACAGGTATTCGAAGATAACTTTAAATATCTGACATAAAAAGGAAAAACATAACATTTCTTTTTTAAATACTGATTTCACCGTCATATTTGTTATGGATTTAATCACCTAATTTCCAGTACAGTCCCTGTTCTCAGATATCGAGTTCATATAGTCATAACTCTGGTCTGAGTGCACCTTTTAATATCAGGTTTTTGGCGTTTTATGTTAATAAAAAAATATTCCTTTAATTTTATATGAAACTCAACCGAAACTTCTATTAAAGATTTCAACCGACCACTAAATGGGATGTACCGTAAATCATAAAACACCATAATAATTATGACGATATCTTGGTAACACTGATTGCAAGCTCTGTGCAACATTTTATTTGTCTGCGTTATCTCTTTTAAAAAATATGAAAGCGTCAAAATTTTTTTCTCCCCGTATAAAAATAACTTAAGTGTTATATTTTTATGAAATGACAAATAAATTTTGTATTCCCATATTAGTAGTTCTTAATTGATGTTAAAAATATCAATTATCATACGATAATTAAAGTATATAAGCATTTGCGAATCCAATATATTACTTAATGCATATCATGTTTCAACTGTGTTTATAAATATATATATATATATATATATATATATATATATATATATATATATATATACAGTACATATATATATATATATATATACATATATTAAACATTATAGTAGTCGTATATTCTTACATTCTTACACATGAGACGCCGACACAACGTTGTGCGTATTTTAAGGCAAATATAACTGATGATATGAGTGTAAGATGAGTGTGTGAGTTTAAACCAGTTACAAACTGAGTTCAACTGTCTCTCAGAAAGGGAAATTTATTAATAGCCCAACAGCCAGGGCAACTAAGGGACCTAAAGCTTTACATGGAATCCAAACCACGTAGTGTTGGTCTGATTTTCAGCATATGAAAAGACTGATACTCAGTTATCTCCCCCACACAACATCCTAACAATGACTACCACACAACATGGACACCCCAGTTTTCTCTAGAAGTGTCCGCGCCGATGACAACCATTGAGCGCACGCCATGTCGGTAATGAGAGGACCGAGCATCCAACCTATCGCCAACAGTATCCACAACACTTTGTCCCCAAATAGATAGATAATATTTTCCTTATATATTTATTCTTTTAGGTTTTTAAGAAGTATACTTTAAGATCTCTAATATGCTTTTTTTAATTTATTAGAGACCAATCTAATAATTTCTTATGATTAAGACAGGAGTATTAATTTGGACAATGTTCTTTGTTGTACTTAAATTTACATAAATAGTATGTCAATATAACTAGATATGGACAAAACTCATGACTTATTAATGTAAATTTGACTTTGCTTATAACCATTTGTAAATTACTCGTATTGTATTTGCTGTCCAATATTTAAAATTTAATAGATAGTAAATGAAATTAAATATAATGTTGTAAAACATTCCATGGTGAAAAATACTTCTTGGATTTGTTCGTGTTTAAGATTTATTTATTTTTGTATATAACTAAACCGAAAATCAGTAAAATATTAATTGAAACTTAGTCACATTTTCAGACACCTGAAGAGTTTCCATTAACAATTTAACTGATAATAAAAATAGTGAGGTTGTATTAACGTCCAAAAAGTTGAGGAATCTTTTCCGTTAATTCACTATCACAACCATATTACCTCAGGTTAACCTAACATAACCTAACCAAACCTAACATAACTAAACCTAACATAACCTAACCAAACCTAACATACATAACCTGACATAACCTAACCAAACCTAACATAACATAACCTGACATAATATAACCAAACCTTACATAACCTAAACCAACGTAACATAACCTAAACGCACCTAACATAACATAACCAAAACTAACATAACATAACCAAACCTAACGTAACATAACCAAACCTAATATAACCTAAACAAACATAACATAACCTAACCTAACATAATATAACGAAACCTTACATAACCTAAACTAACCTAACATAACCTAAATGAACCTAACATAACATAAGCAAAACTAACCTAACCAAACCTAACATAACATAACCAAAATAATGGCAATTCAATTAACGGAAAAGGTCCAAATTGTGTGATAATGTTTAAGGAATACATATTCAGTAGCTATCTCAGAAGAATGAATATTTTCATAGTTATTTTTAACTCTTATTTAAGTTCATATAAGTTTTTTTCTCTAAATTATACTTTAAAGTGTTAGAACTGAATTTACATTCGTATAGCATAGTACTTACATAAAAACAAAATGTATTATACTATCTTAAAGTGTAAAGGTTTCCAGATTAAACAGATGAAAAGGTTAAAGAATGGGGTCCTAGAATATAGATTTTAATGAAAAAATAATATTTAAAATAAATCCCAGTAAAATCGTTCATCCATATAGTTAAATAGTAGTTCAATCATTCAGATACTCTGGGTGAGTTTAATGGACTGTGAATGAGGAAATCTCTAGTTATAAAGAGTTATATTATATTATATTTTTCCCGCCATCTTAGTTGCTCTACGTTTTATTTTATAACATTTTACTAAATTAAATATTTTTGAATATTTGTTGCAGTTTTTAACAATTAAAAATTAAATTCTACTCTGTTTATTACGTCTTTTATAATGTAAGTCTTCTAAAAATTTATGGCTTCACGATTAAGTTGAAAATGTAAAGGAAAATAGTAAAGTATTTATTTTGTTGGATTAGGATGTTTGGAATGTTTGGTTTTTATTTACTTTATTAATTATTTATACACAGTTACTTTTTTAAATAGTGCTATCAGGTACAACAGGTACAAAGTTAATATTTTGTACGCCTTTTTAAAATCTCACCTTTTAATTACACCTTTAAACATGTGTCTGTATATTTGTATAACAACTATTATGAGGCATGTCCACTTATAAGATCGCTTGTAAAAGATTTTAGCGTTTTTTATTTTCACCAAGTTTCACTTCAGCTGAACAATAACTAAACAGAAATATTTATAGAATAAGAGTTTTGTGTTTAGCTCTTACTAGATAAGTACGCCTACAATGTAATTAATGACAATGAATCACTGGTACCTGGATATGGAACTATGACAAATGATAAAATGATGGTAAATTAGGAACATACGTATTGGTGTATCTATAATACTGCATGGCAAACTACTGCGTCGTCTTGTTCCCTATCACTTATTTACTGTTATTTTACTATACGGTTATTCTGCTCGTCAATTGTCATCAGATGTCGTGTACGATGTGATGAGTATGTGTGCGTATAATATTCATTAAATATCTATACTTGAATCATAACTCGACTAAAATGTTATTTAAACTTCATCAAAGGTTAGGGTGATCCACTCATAATTACTAATACTCCAATTACAGTGCAATTATAAGGAATTCACTGAAATAAACCTTACTATGACAACTTTCCTTAAAAATATAACATGCCTAACTTTAACACAACGATAACTTACTTTATTTATCATTTTAATTACTACATAAAATATTCTCCGTTATAAAATATTGGAGCGGCCGTAGATAAGGTGCTAAGGCGCTGGCTTGCCACGCTGCCGGTCCGGATTCGATTCCCGATGTGACCACTAATAGATTTTGCCTTGCCGCTCCCGTGGTTCGGAAGTCACGTAAAGCCGTTGGTCCCCAGGTTAAGTGTTAGAGAGGGCTCCTTAGCCCTAACTTCGCCTGGTAAAATAAGACAATCTTTAACTTTAACTTTTAAAATATTCTCCTCCAGTTTTACAAATCTATTAGGTTTCTTGTTTACAGTGTGGAAGAAAAGTCCCGGAACGGCTTATAATTCTCAAACGATTACATAAAGTGATAAAACCTAGTACATCATTACTGCTTATATAAATCTAGCTTTTGAAATAATTACCATTTTTCTGCCATATCAGGGGGGTTGTCCGCAGTGAGTCAGAAGAAAATCTAAAATGGGAGCATAGGTCAAGTATTGTGCCAAACTAAACATATTTGGTAGTAGAACATAAACCCACAAATCCGACCTCATAAGGTTCACTCTTTAAAAAATGACGCTGGTTTTAAGTTTTAAAAAGTTACAATTAAGGTGTTGTTCTAGACGGATTAACATTCTTTTCTTAGCTCAAGCTGGAAAAGTTAAATTTTTTAAATGCCTATTGGACTTAATAAATTGTGTAACTCTTCACATCCAATGGAAGATGGTCCACGAGGAGTTCGCCTAAAATATCAAACATAAATATAGGTCAATATGTACGTAGTTTTAAAAAGATTGTCTAGCAAATATGAGTACCAAAGACAGTAAGGAAAATTGTAGCTACTTCAAAAATTAAAATAATATGTGCTGTAATTATATACCCAGTTTTACTGCTCTATCTGTAATCGTTTGGAAATTATTAAGCCGATCCAGTTCAAAGACAACAAAAAATAACATAATTTTCCCAGTGCAGTTTGGGGACCTTTTCCTTTAATTCACTACCACTACTTTGGTTAGGTTTGTTTAGGTTATATTAGGTTTCGTTAGGTAATGTTAGGTATGGTTAGATTATGTTAGGTTTGTTTAGGTTATGTTAGGTTTGGTTATGTTATGATAGGCTTTGTTATGTTTGGTTTGGTTTGATTATGTTAGGTTTGGTTTTGTAATGGTAAGTTTGGTTCGGTTATGTTAGGTTTGGTCATATTAGGTTTGGTTATGCTATGTTACGTTAGATTTGGTTTATTTATGTTAGGTTAACTTAAGGTACGGTTAGTAAACTAACGGAATACTTCATAATTTGGTTCCATTTTATAAATATGTACTATGTATAATGTTACACAGCCCTATACACAACGGTAGAAGTTCACAACTATAAAGAGATAGAGAGGGGGTCGCTTGGCGTCAAAATTAATTAGAATGCGCCCCACACAAGGGGAATCACTGCCAACAAGAACGTTGAGTAGGGATAATGAAGTGCAGGGGAAAATTAACATATATTTACTTGCAATTAAAATAATTAAATGGAGAATAGGTAATATTTTTAACTTTTTTTACAATTTCACATTTGTGAAACAAAAATGGGCGAAGAAAACATGTATTTATAAGAGCTATACATTTTGAGATTTCAATACAAAAACCTTACAATTTACAGTTATTGTTTTTCAGCTAATGTGGTCTGGTGACTATTTGAAAAAAAAATATAACTGTTACAAACCTAAATATAATAAATTTAAAACCGTTGAAATAATGAACATTTATATTCTCTTTACATTTTCCCCACTAAAAAACCGCAACGTAGCTTGATACAACTTTATAAAAGCAACTAACTTAATATGAATGGTTATAATAGTTAGTCATTTCGCTTTATTTAGTTATTTGTTAAAAAATATCCATGCCAACATTTTTTGTAAAAAAAATACTATTGATGTTAAATAATTAATAAACTTGGGTTACTCATAAAAGTATATTAGTGATAACATTGGAGCTTATTATCAACTTAAATATTGTGAACAATAATACGGGTCCTACTGTACCTAAATTGGCATACCCATGTCATTGCTTTAATAATAGATAATTGGATAATTTTATTCTAAACAATAACGTAGATTTAAAATACAAAGTATGGTCCAACAAAATGGCCTCTCTATAATCCCTCAAAGCATTTTAAAACGTTTATGTCAATTTCAGGCAGTCATAAAAATATTGCGCAACAGCTTTAAACATGTAATAAAATTAATATCATACATTTTATGACTTGTATTTGCTGTTATTCTCCTTTACGACGATTTCTCATTTAATCATAAGATTTAAATTTAGCGTTTAAAATTGCAATAAAAACGCAAATTGAGCCAAACAATAATAAAATATATCCATTTATTACTTTTTTTGACATTATCTAAAGCATTGAGTTATATAAAATCGATTTGATATTACAGTAAACCCTCTATTTAACGGATCCCGATTCAACAGATTTCGGATTTAACGGAAATTAATTCACCAGACATGTGGTTTTCCTGAGGCAACTTCAAATATTCCACAAATATGTATTCGTATTATTCACAATATCCTACGTAGTAATTACCCTGTTGGGTTCATTAATTTTGTACACTATGTATTTGAATATTTGATTAATTGTTGACTTATAAATGAGCTTTACTGTTTCTTGTTAAAAAAATGCACTTCATTCTCAAATCACAAATGATTTCTTAAAAAAAGATCTGCCACACTATCTAGCGGAGATACCGTAGCTCTGCATTACGACCACTAGGATCGCTAGCGTCAGCCAGTCGGCATCTTTATCGAGTAAGTTTCGCGACTGTGTACGAGTATTATTAAACTACGGTTAGCCTGGAACCGTATTGTATGGATCTGTAATTAGTTGACTGTTATACAACTCCTATCATACTCAACTACAGTTGCTCTTTCATTTATATCTACATATCAATGCACAAAGTACAAATCAGCATATTTACAATTAGTAAACATGTTTAAAATATGTTTGCAACAAAAATCTTAACTTACAGTAAAATGTCAACGTTGAGTTTATTGAACTGTCTTAACATTACAGCTGGCCACTGTTTAATCAGCTGACTGACAGAATACAGCTGATCACTAGTAATACTTGATATTACGGGGTGATTTGTGTAGTTATAGCATGATCTTGAGACTGGCTATAACTCTTGATTAAATAATTACTTACAAGTAAATTTCTCATCTAATCGGAATATTTGTGCTAGTAATTTGGATACTTAGTGAGGTCTGCTACTACAGCTGGTTTAAATTGCATTACATTTACATGGTACTACACTAGCGATCCACTATGGACCACAAAAAAAAAATAATAACACAATAGATAGTTTGAGACACAAAATTTAATATTAGTGAGCAATTTATGTTTGTGTACTTATGAAATCAATGTTGTAATATAATGTACTAAAACAAAAACATGATAAACTGTTTTTTCAAATCACTACATTGTCAGCCTGTTTGGTTTTTGGTATATTTGGCAACCAATTCTAAATAAATATATACAAGCGCATTTTCTTGTTTGTATTTATAGTATGTACTGTTTAAAGGTTAGTAATATCTTTATTAACGATTATTTCCGAATTTGTTATCTCTTATATTTACAGAACATTAGTCAAGATGTTTACATATACATATAATAATAATACATATAATAAATTTCCTACTAACAGGCTGAGTAAAAAACATGTTATTATTGTTTTTATAAACTAACATAAAAATGTTATTATTGTTTATTTGTCTTTTTGTCTTAAAATATACTATTAATACTGGTACTTTCCTGTTAAATCACTAGAAAAACTAGTTTTTATGTTTTCGATAGAAAATGAATAAATTTAGTGCCTAGGTTTATAATATAATTTTTTTCTAAAATATACTATTATTACCAGTATTTTCCTGTTACATGACTAGAAAAACTAAATTATTTTGTGTTGAATGCTAAAAGAATACGTTTAGAATCTAGGTTTATAATATATTTTTTCTTATTTTGATCCAAGGATTACTTTCATGAAGTGTGTCCCGATTATTATGAGACACGACGTATGCTTCATTTTACATAGTAAAAAAGAGTTAGAGTAAGCAAATAATAATCAAACTTATTTTAACGCTTCTTTGAGAAAGACCACTGACCTTACTGTAAAACTGCTAAATAATAACATTTTTTAGAAAATTAACTCTAGTATCTTATATAGAGGTATTGTATTATCATTTTCAATCAAATCGACAAACACCCACAAGACAGGGATCGTTCAACCCACAAGAGATTCATTTCAGAGGTTGCGTGGCCGATGAATATTTAATCTTGCTATAGAATCATTAATCCTAACCAATACACGCAATATTCCAATATTACAATCTAACGAAATAATAGAACATAACCCGCTTTATAATTTATCATTGTCTATAAATGACTTGTGAGTATCCTGTAAGTACAAATATTGGTGCTCATTATTTGTCTGCTAACACCGTGACTTCAAACTTAATTCGTTTAAAATAATTAATTTTTAGAGGTGACTTATAAATCGATTCCTCGTAGATTTTCTCTTCGAAATGTGGGATATTTGTTGTAACTAGACGGTCTTGTACAAGATTGTACTTGGTTGATAACGTCATACATATAGGTTATTCATACTCATTAGTGGCACAATAGATGCAATACATTATAGTATGTACTATATAGTCCTCTATGAGAAAGAGGGAAAAATACTCGTGGGTCCAAATTATTTGAAAAAGAAATATGTCCGTTAAATGTATAAATAAATCAAGCATTTTAAAAAATTATTTGAACTGACATATTTTTATGTATTTTTTTCTGCTGTATATGCTTGATGGAATTGTTTTGGTTGTAAATTAAAAGTCATTTTTTTAAATAAATTCCACAGATTTTTTTATGTCTAAATGGCACACTTAGTTACGTATTGTCCTTTAATTGTACTCCTCTGATAGTATATGGGCTAGTATAAGGAATAAAATAGTAAACCCCGAACTATTTTGTCAACTTATCAACTGTAATCATTCAGCTTGTTAAAAAATACCTATTTTAGTTACCTAAGAATTTGAATAATGTCTTGTAAAACTCTAAAATTTTAGATCCTTTGTTTCTCCTTTTATTAATAGAGGAAGGGTGTACTTACAGAAAAAAATACTAAATTTTAGATAGCCCCAAAAATAATAAAACTAGAGCAGTTTAGTGCCATTGACGAAGAAAAATATTGTGACATCCAGAGTGGCCTACATCCTGGGAACCGGTGATGCAGAAGTAATGGATGGGTCGCTGACCACCTGCCCTGCTTGTTTACAACCTTTGGGGCACAATGGCTTACGCATAAACGCCCCTGCCTCTACAATGGACTTCTAGACTTTTCTCGGTTGACGAACTAGCTCTGTCATGGAACTTCGGGCGCAGGGGGAATTCGAGAAGCTTCTGGATCTCTCACCTGCGGGTGATATATACGGCCTGGATACCAGCGCGAGTCAGTCAGTCAGTGAGTCTAGAGCATACAGTCCGGGTGTTTGCAGCGTTGAAGTGTCCGAGTATAGTGAAGTGGTCTACGGAGAAGTTACCGGTGAGTGGTTCGTTGTGGGGATCAACGAAGGAGCAGTGCGGTACTTGTGGACGACTTCTGAAGGGACACTGAAGAAACTGTGAGTGAACTGTTAGCATTGGACTGTAGGTAGTAGGGAATCTAGTAAAGTCACTTTATAGTTAGTAATTGTAAATAATAGCAGAGAATCTAGTAGAGTCACTTTTAGTTAGTAATTGTAAATAATAGTAGAGAATCTAGGAAAGCCACTTTATAGAGCTAAGAATTGTAATTAAAAGAAGGGGATCTAGTAAAATCACTTTGCAATTAGTAGTTGTAATTGATTGCCATTTATTGATGCCATCTAAGATTGTAAATATAAATTAGTTTAACTGTAACAGTAGGCCTAATAGTAAATTGTATTTTGACAATAGATTAAAGTTAAGGAAATAACTCATTTAATTGTAGTAAGTTAATTTTATAGATTCAATAAATGTTAGTAATTGTTTAGTATATCGTGTTGCTTATTTGTAAAACCCACATAGCGATTAATTATTTATAAATTTGGACGTAAAAACGTCACAAAATGAAACAATTAAAGACATCATTATCTCTATTAGTTTTGGAGGATAAATTTATATCCTTTATCTCATGTATATGCCATAAGTTATGTAACATTCCGAGGGAATTTTAAACATATATTTTAACCATATGTATTAGGTCCATATGGTTGTCCATATATGTGTATATGACCCACACAAACAAACACGCATTACATACGTACGTTCAAAATACACCCTTCTACTGCAGTCACCTGATCAAGGAAATGATTGTGTACTATATCTTTATATAAATTCGTTAAGTTTTCTTGCATGTGGAAAAAGTATTATTAAAAATCTTGTGACTAAGGAAGTACACCTTGTGAGAACTCGTGTGAAATTTACGTACTTTGTAGCTAAAAAAAAATAATTTTAATACATTCCAAATAAAAACATTTTTTAGATGAGTTTGCATTTCAGTGAATACAAACATTGCACTTTTGATTTTTAAACTCTTTTTTACATTAAAAAAGAAGAGGGAGAAGTGTGTTTTTATATATAATATGATTTCTTGGCTATATTTAAATATTCATTACATAAACTCATGTGGATTCTGATTGAAGTACCGTCAAGAAGTTAAACTGAGTAATTAACGTTTAAATGTACTCTAAATGTGAGGAAGTTTGTAAGTTCTTGAGGCAAGATGATACAGAATAGAACTTGGAGTAAACTGTAGTCCACTTGGTAATAATTATAGGGTATATAATGTTTTAAGTTTGCATGAAGTACGAAGTGATTTATAATTTTATAATGTAACGAAATTGTGTATAATATTTGGAGGATAAGTTGTATATTCAATGGCAGACTAAAACTGTTTTAATTAATTGTTAAAAACTGTTTAAAAAAAGAGACTTTGTAGACTTTTATATAATGGAATTGTTATTTGAATCTAAATTGTATATATTTTCCCCTTTAAAGTTGTAATCATTCAAACTTTACATCCCAGATAAACATGTACAGCTCTTAACTACCTTTACCATGTTTAGTTATGCCATCCTATTATGTTAATAGCGTTGAAGTGGCAGAGGTGACGAACCCTTTAAGCGTTTAGAAGTGTTTAAGGTTGTTTCTAGCTTAGAGTTTGGATCTAATTAGTAATTTTTTAATAACACAGTCAAGTGACGTGTTGTTAGGTGTATTCTTTACTATATCTAGTGTTTATCGCACAGTTATAATTAATGAGATATAATTAAAATAGTGCACAAGATAAAGATGAGAACTTTTATATCGGATATTCAACACAACATTCAAACTTGTACTCAACGTAATACGATAATAGATTATTTAAGTCAATTATCGTATGTAAATCTTAATTAATAATCGTATGTAAATTAATTCATGTAAATCTTAAAACAAAACAAGTTTTTAAATATAAATGTTCTAAAAATAGAACTGTAAGTATTAATTGTCAAACTATACTTGACTAAGATATATATTCTCAGAATTGTAATTTTAAAAAAATGTTAATTTGGAATAGTAATATATTTAGCATTAACAAGCCGGGGAATGCAAGCTGGTCTATCTATACCTATAAAAGGCAAATACCACTGACTCACTCACTAATCGCTCTAAATAAATAAAATGCTAAGCCTACGAGGCTGAACTTTCGTAGAGTCAAAGGTCTTATGTTGTAGATGTGTACTGAGAAGGGATTTTGAAAAATTCTTAGTAAATCAAAAATGGCAGCTTTTTTAGTGTCAAAAATGTTAAATGCCAAAAACAGTGTTTCTCTATTTGGACTGTAGCGGCTAAATGAACTGTTCTACAGCAAAACTAACACCATTTTCTGTGCTTTATTTGTGACGATATACAACTTTGGCCTTGTGACTTTTTGACCTATATCACCTCCTTCATTCTTAGGTAGAGTTAGATTTGAAAATTGTACGTGTAAATCAAATTGGTTACTTTAAAGCCCCTAAGAGGAGACTTACAGATTGTTCTAGACTCTGAAACTTTGTTATCTAGGAGAACATACCGTATTCAATGGGAAAATATACAATTTAATCTGAACACATGTATATCCAGGTCGTAGCACATGGCTAAACGTGGCTAGAAACACGATATTTAACTGACTCTGACTCAATTACCGTATTTTACGCCCTCTAAAAGTAGGATTGCAGATTTTTCTAGACTATAAAACTGTTATCTAGGAGAACAAACTGTTTTAAATCGGAAAATTAACAATTTAGTTTTAAAGCATGCATAGCCAGATCATAGAACATGGCTAACTTTGAAATGTTTTATCTAAGAGAACAAACTGATTTTAATCGGAATATTTACAATTTAATTTGACCAAAAGCATAGCCAGTTCACAGGACAAGGCTAAATATGGCAAGACACCCGATATTTCATTGATTCATAGTCAACTACAGTTGTGCCCTCTAAAAATATACTTACAGAGTTGTCTAGACTTTGAAAAATTGTTGTATAAGAGTACAAACTGATTTCAATCGGAAAATGTTTAGTTTAATATATATAATAACGACATTTACCACTCATCACAATTTCTCCAAAACTATACATCCAATTGACTTAAAATGTTGTACATATGTTTATCTTGCCCCCTATAGGCTCACTAAGTAAGCATTTTCCTCTCCGTCCCGCTGGCCTCCGAAATTCTCAGGGTATTTTTACGGAGCGATATTGATTTTTTTATTTAATCGTGATTTAAATAAGTTCACTCATTTTTTTCTATTGTTGCATCAATATTTTAAAGTAATTCCGTGAAGTATTTTTCTTTAGTAGAATATTAGAAATATTTTATTTTTTTTTAATTTCACATTGATGCTTAATTTTCAGATTTTTGTTGTGTTTATATTTTTAAAAAGAAGCTTATATTTAATTTTAAGTAATAATATAATGTTTTGGAACGCAAAACCATTGTTAATTAGAATGTCATCCCTCAAAGAGATTAGCCTTTTTAGTTTACTACTTTCCTAAATGGTTTGGTCTAATCTTATAGTTAACCGACCACACACGCTTACAAAGAGGTATTCGTGTAAACGATTGAGCCACTTTTTCTTTTTTTCTTTATTTTCATTCATTGGGTATGTTTAAAATCTTATCATGACGAAATGTTTAGTTAAAATCAAGGACAACAATCACTCTTAAGAACCATTTCATAATACAGGGTGTTCCTTTATAACATAACCCATGATTTGAAATGGGTTGAGTTTCAATACAATACTGTACATACAATTAACAATACATAAAGTTAATACAATGGGTTCAAAACACTGTTCGAAATCATCTTGACATAAAACAAACGATTTTGTTTAAAAATGTTCCTCCTCAACAAACACTCTGTTCTTTGCTCGAAACCACGTGTTTAACCTCAACTTAAAGCGAATAGCAATGCGACAAAGTAAATCAGCTGATAGCTAAGAAAGAAGAAGAACCAGGGCTACCAACCTATGAACGTGTAATTATCTTGAACCTTAATTTCTGTACTTGTAATTAGGGTTGCGTTTTAAAAGAAACATCCATATACAATACATTAAGATACTGGATTAATTTAACAGTAGAATTAGAATAAATATATTGATAAATTGTTAGAGTACGATTTGTAGCCATAAATAAATAAAAACATAGACTATTATTTTAACTATTCATCGTTAATATTTCATTATCTATTACAATTCTTATTTTTTGTGATAACCTAAATAGTGTATAATGATAATTACACAAGTGAAAAACTACTATTACCTTTATATTTATTTTTGTAATGACAATCTTTTCATTTATATTCAACACGTCTTGAAAGCAACTTACTTAAGCATTCCAGACCTCCTATTCATTATTTTATAGATGTTAGTATTGTGTCAGAAGGCTGTGCTCTTGGGAGATGTTTGTTTCAATGTAATGTAACTTAGTTTATCTTACTTACACATTTTACCAGGAATTTAGAACTACGTAAAAACAATTTACAAAATACATGGTCTAGATATTCCAAATATTGTAGGATACATTTATGTCACAAACGAACTTTACGACTTAATGTACTTTTTTGGCTGAACTGTTTCTTAAAAAGCAATCATTCTGAAAGATGGTAAATAATTTAATGAAAATAATTAAAGGATATTTTGACTAATATGAAATGTTGTAAAAATGTTACATAATCACAACACATTTTCCAGTAATTGGTTTCAGTGCCTCTTTAGCTCAGTGGCAGAGCGCTGGTCTTGTAAACCAGCGGTCGTGAGTTCGATCCTCACAGGAGGCAATTACGTTTTAAACATAATTTTCTCTCCATGTTTGGAAGAGAAATTATTTTTATATAAACCTTCATTATTCATGAATAATTATTGTTGTTGTTGTTAGAAATACTATATAGAGATTATTATTAAATACTTTTAAGCCTTTAAAATATTATTAACAAAGAAAATAAATAACTAAACATTATTCAAATCATAATATTATTCAAATCTAAATGTATACGATTTTTTATAGCACAACATGAGGTTTTAAACTCAAAACGTAACCAGTAATCGTATCTGACAGATACTTATCTACAAGTTGTATTCAATAGTCGTGTCTGACAGATGCTTATCTAAAAGTTGTATTCAGTAATCGTGCCTGACAGATGCTTATCTACAAGTTGTATTCAGTAATCGTGCCTGACAGGTACTTATCTACAAGTTGTATTTAGTAATCGTGCCTGACAGATCCCTATCTATAAGTTGTATTCAATAATCGCTATAACTTCATTTCAATATTTACTCAACAATACCTTTATCAATATATTATCTACAAATGTGTAAATTGTTTCAAAAGTGCATTATACGAAATAAACCGTTCAAAATACAGAGATTTACGATGACAACAAAGTTTTTTTCAGAATAATAAGTCTTTTACAGTCGCAAACCACATAAATCAATCTATAACTACAAAAGGCAAACACCACTGACTCACTCACTCATCGCTGTAACTAAAAAAGTACTAATCCTACGAAGCTGAAATTTTGTAGAGTCAAAGGTCTTATGTTGTAGACATGCAATAAGAAGGGAGTTTGAAAAATTCTTAGTAAATTGAAGATGGCAGCTTTTTTAATGCCAACCAATTTAAATGCCAAAAACAGTGATTCTCTAATTAATTGGACTGTAGAGGCTATAGGAAAACTAACGCCATTTTCTGTGCCTGATTTGAGACAATCAACAACTTTGCCCTTTGACTTTTGCTCTATCTCACCTCCTTCATCCTTAGGTAGAGCTAGATTTTCAATCTATGCGTATAAATCAAATTGGTTACTTTACGGCCTCTAAGAGTAGAATTACAGATTTTCTAGACTGTGAAACTTTGTTATCTAGGAGAACATATTGAATTCAATGGGAAAATATACAATTTAATCTGAACAAATGTATAGCCAGGTCATAGGACATGGCTAAACGTGGCTAGAAACACGATATTTAACTGATTCAGAGTCAATTGTCGTACTTTGCGCCCTCTAAAAGTAGACTTACAGATTTTTCTAGACTTTGAAACTTTGTTATCTAGGAGAACAAACTGTTTTCAATCGGAAAATTAACATTTTAGTTTTAAAGCATGCATAGCCAGATCATAGGACATGGCTAAACATGGCTAGAAACACAATATTTTATTGATTCAGAGTCAAATATAG